>CM076584.1:1458200033-1458549369 GCA_034641835.2 Pinus albicaulis | reverse complement strand
GCGAAGCAAACACAGGGCACTAAGCAGGCAAAAGCTGAGGGTAAACGACAAATGAGGCACACACCAGACATGCCCCAAGGCACCCTGTAGTCACGACTTGATAAATTTGTTCCCAACACTAAACAAATGGCCCCGGCCAGTGGGCCGGGTGAGTGCCTACGCGGCGCGACACGGTGCGCACGAACGAACGAGGGCCAGGGGAGCGAAAAAAAAAATGAACGGGGCCTGCTGGAGCTCGTGCGGCTGCAACTAGAAAGGGCTGATACGGGCGCACCCTCCGCGAAACAACCCGACCCAAACGCGTTTGTGCGAGCGCCCTCAACCGAAATGACCTGACCCGAATGCGTTTGGGCGGGCGCCCTCAACCAAAATGACCTGACTTGAATGGGTTTGGGCGGACACCCACAAACGAAACGACACGGCATGCCTGACGAGAAGCAGGCACAAGAGAGTGGGTGGCAAAATAGACACATGAGCAGCACCAGGCACCAAAATAATTCATAACTTATGCATGCAAGCCCCAACTGCCTCAAGCAAACGACCCGGAAACTGCAGGCATTATTTGAGAGCTACCCTCATCTGCAATGGCGACATACCCTGCGACTAAATGAAGGCACAAAGATGACAGGAAAATGAGCCACACAGACATGCTGACACCGTGCAATCACAACAAGGAAATTTGGAACAAACTGTGAAAACAACCAAACTGAGCGCGTTTGGGTACATCAACCAAACAAACCTGAAACAAAACCAACGATTTGGTGGGTGCTGCGCCAGGCTGTACGATAGCTCGGTCGGACAGAAGGCTGAGAAAAACAAGCGAACATGGTAGCCTGGGAACGCCAATACGTCGCTGTGATTGATATGGTTGCCCTCAAACAATTAAACGACCCGACCCGAATGCGTTTGGACGAGCGCCCTCACACAACATGACAAGACTTAACGAAGACACAAGGGAGCAAATGACAAACAGGCTGCACAAACATGCAGAGGGCACCCGTGCGGTCAAAACTTAGCAAGTTTGATACGGGCGCCCTCAACCGAAACAACCCGACCCAAACGCGTTTGTGTGGGTGCCCTCAACCAAAACGACCCGACCTAAATGCGTTTGGGTGGGCACCTCAACCGAAATGACTTGACCTGAATGGGTTTGGGTGGGTGCCCTCAAAAGAAATGAGATGACGCACCTGACCGAACGAAGACACAAGGGAGCAAACGGAAAACGGGCTACACGAACGTGCAGAAGGCACCCGTGCAGTCACAACTTAGCAAATTTAATACAACCGCCCTCAAACAAAACAACCCAACCCGAACGTGTTTGGGAAAGTGCCCTCACACGGCATGCACGATCGAACGAAGGCACAAGGGAGCAACTAGAAAAAGGGCTGCAGGAATGTGCACAGGGCACCCATGAGGTCACAACTTAGCAAATTTGATATGGGCACCCTCAACCGAAACGACCCAACCCAAACACGTTTGGGCGACGTTTGGGCATGCACCCTTAATTGAAATGACCCAACCCGAACACATTTGGGCAGGCACCCTCAACTGAAATGACCCAACCCAAACGGTTTTGTGTGAGCACCCTCAAACAAAACGACACAGCACGCCCGATCGAACGAAGGCACAAGGGAGAAAACGATAAACGAGCTGCACGAATGTGCATAAGGCACCCGTGCGGTCACAACTTAGCAAATTTGATACGGTTGCCCTCAAACGAAACAACCCAACCTGAATGCATTTACGCTGGTGCCCTCACACAGCACGACATGGCACACACGTGCAATATTCCTAAAATTAGCATGCAGCTAATTGGAATATTAGATTTTGAGTTTTGCACCTAAGTAGATGAATAAATGGGAAAAGGACCCATATTTAAATTTTATTGACATAAAATCCCTCTTGGTGTGAAAAGGGGATAACTTGGTGGTTGGATTTTTCACTTCCCATGTGTGAACAGGAAGAGGATCATGATGATTCAATCAAAGTTGACCAAGTCAACAATGCTGCCTAAGAAGGTGTGGCTTGTTTGAAAAGACAGCATAGTTTTGGAGGGAATGTATTCACATGGTGTTGGAAACCCTAATAGGTGGGACCCAAGGTGAGAAGGCTCACAAACATTATAAGAAGGAAGATGGCAAACATTCGAGGTTAGCTTATGGATTACATTTTCATTTCTTCTTAGACACTTGAGCATGCTTCAGTTGTTGAGCTGAGTATGCAGTGTTGTTCAGCACAAGGCATTCCTGCTTAGGGATTCCTTATCCTTCATTGAGAGATCACTTGTAGGAGTTTTGTTCTTAATTCTCCCATATCCAAGCTTGAGGCCTAGCACCTCCTACAGCTACAACATTATTCTTGCAGTAGGAAACACTGTGTTACTGGGTGTGCAGTGGGAGATTCACAACACCAGCTCTTGAGCTTATCTTTCAGAGCAGGGAGCTCCCCTTTCTTTGCAAGATCTGTACAGGAGGTCCCAGAGCTTATTTGACATCCTAGAAAGTGGCCAACTCAGTTCCCATCCACTACAACACAGTTTACTAGGGAAACTGCATCATTTTTTCCATAGCAACAGTTGTAGGGTTTGATCCCTTGCATGTCAGCTCATTCCTTGGAGAAAGGGCCAACCCTTCTCCCAGAAAGCTTTGTATTCCATTCTTCTTCTGTCACTTGTATATTTCAGTCATATTTATTCATTGCTACAATAGAACCACATTTTTCAAATCCATATCTCTAGATCTTCATTTTTGTACATTGTGCTCTCAAGAAACCCTTGCCGAGTCACTCTCATTTTGTATTAAAAGGGAGGAATCTCCATTTTCTTAGCCATTGATGCATTGTATACTCTATATCTATTTTGTCTCATCATTTTCTACATAAACCCTCATAAAAATAACATTGTTCTTTCTTCAGTACTTCCTGCATGAGCTAGGCTATGAGATTTGGGCTTATTTGAGGCATATTGACCTGGGGAGATCTGTTTATGTTGTCTAGAGTGATTTGTTTCACCTCTAGTTCTGCATGTGAGTTTTGTATCATTTATTGTAAGGGATCCAAGGCCCATTTCTCACTTTTATAGCGTTATTTTTTGAAGACAGTTGTTTGATGCCCTATATTGTTGCATTTCCCCACTTGGGAAGGAGAATATAAGCCATATTCCTGCTGAGGTTCTTACATATAATGGTGAGATGTTATTGTACATCTAATGAGCTGCTCTACATTGCCATGCTCATGATTTTCTGAAGCTCCAACTTTGGAATATCTCAATATATTCCATTTGTTGTAGAAAATTCCCATTTTGGGATATTATAGTGGTATTAGAGCTTCCATCTTGGCTCAGCTTGTGGATTTCAGATCTAATCAGAAGATAAGAAGAAGAGGAGAAAAAAATGATGGAGAGGATGAGGTTTCTCTTATCAATTTTTAGATCTAAGAAGAAAGAAGAAGAAGAATGCAATGAAACTCCTAGAGGGTTTCAAGAAGGAGAAAGCTTCAGTGAGACCTTTAGAAGGTTTCAAGAGGAAGAAGAAGACCCATGCACTTCCTGTTCTCATAGAGGGAGTGGAGAGCAAGAAGACCACTTAGAACATGAGATCCTGAGTGGGTGTTGAGCAGAATACAAGTGCCAACCTAGGGCTTTCAAAGAGACCCTAGATTTTCCTCAGTTTATTCAATTGAGAGAAGAAAGAAGAACATGTAGAAAGGGGATGATAAGAGGTAACAGATTCATTTTGTCTACATTATATGGGTCACTCAAGTGTGCAACAAATACTTGGTTGATGAAAATAGAGGCATTTTTCCTACTACATCCAGTAGTGGAAAGAGAAGTTGTGGAGATCCCAGCGCCGCACTTGGAGGGCAAGGCAAGCTCTTGGTGGATCAGCCATGAAGGTCATGCAAGAGTATCTACTTTTTCTGATTTTATTTATCAAGTAACCAGGAGATTTGACAGTAGAAGACTAGAGGAGGAGGAGTCCCCTTCTCCACTTAAGGAGCCTTGTACCAACATTGTCACACTCATGGAGGGGAAGCCATCTGTAACAGTAGTTGGATCAGCCAACACATTGAAGGGAGGAACCCTTGCAGCCACACAATATGTTCCCAAGACTCACCAAGGTATGAATGCATTTCCATTTCCAACCATTTCAGAAATTCTTATGGAAAACCTTGGGAATTTTTCCTCACAGGGTCAAGGATAAAAAAATCATTGCTTTGGTGGAACAACAAGATTGCACAGTGCTGTGCAATTTTGGATTGACCCAAGAGGGGGTGAACATTCATTCCTTTGCACCTTATTTGAGTTACATGCAACATGAGGAGTTAGGGTGCAAGATGGTGGGAGGCATGATGAATGTTGTGCCATTTCCTATTGATGATGAGGCATTTTCCACCATTGAAGAAAATGCTAGGGGTGACAGCGCAGTCATGACAGAGGCACCTCTAGCATTTCATGAAGAAAAAGAAGAAGTAGCTTCTCCAAGAAGAGAAGCTCTTGCATTCTTGCAAGGAGTTTCAAAGAGTATCACATATAGAAATTTTGGCACAATCCATGAGCAACATGTGCCATCAATATCACATGGTGAGATCTTGAATACTGTAGAAGATGAAGAGGAGGGAAAACTTCAATAGGAAAGAGAAATTTACCCCTCTTTATTTCAAAATATTGATGTACTAAGAAGGCATTCTGATCTATGCCTTGATGTCTCCTTACTTGGGAGAAGCCCTCTAGGGAAACTCCTTGATGGAAAGAGCAAAGTGTTCTCTAAACCTCGTACAGTGATGATACATTTAGCCAAGGGAGGGACTATTGCAGCGCTGGAGACTTTGGGTAAGAAGCATGCTTATTTAAATCAAATTCTATTTTATGATTGCATGCATTCTTTTACTTCACATGTGTAGGCCATGACTCCTAAGAGGAGTGTCCTACCTTATAAACTTCATGGCCAACTCTGGGCCAGAACTATTCTCAAGCATGACCACTCCCTTGATAGGCTAAGGGAGGTCTTGCAGCATGATGGGTGCTTCCCCAAAGCACCAAACATACATTTCACCTTCATCCATGGTGGAATGATAAGGGCAGCAAGTAAGTGGCATATAAACCACTTACCACATCTAGATCTAGAGAAGGGAGTAGATGACCTGTTCTGGTTTCTATTGGGTGAGCATGGGTACCACCCAAAGTTTTTGATTTTCTCGTATCATGCCTTGTACCTCAAGAAAGGAATGCATAAGAAGGAGGCATGGTTGCTTTGGTTGAAAAGAAGAGAGTATGGGCATAAATTTTCCCATACTTTTTATGATATTTCCAGAGAGGTGGAAGGCACATTCATGGTGGAAGGAGGCTATCCTTTTGCATTGGAGGATTATGAGGGGCTTCCATGTAGGAAGGAGATCTTCTCACATAGCACCATGATGGTGGATGGCTTTGGCATGTGGAATGTCAAAGGGAGAAGCCATGGAGTGACAAGAGCCTTACCACTAAGGCCTACAATGTTGTCACATGAGAGCATGTTTTTATTGATGGAGTGTTCTGAAGGGAGTATGCACCCTCTCCTCTTACAGATTTTTATGAAGAGATTCTCATGGGAGGACTCACTCATGGACCCCACCTTCAGCTCACACATGATGCATGGTAAGGAATAAATTTATGTGCTTGTTGATTACTCTATTGAGTATTTGTATTTTCTCACCATATGTAAACAGTGCATTGCTCCACAAGAGAGCAAGATTATTTTTGGGTTTCATGGTCACTTTAGGGCCACATTTTGTAATGTTGATAACCCATCTCTACATGACTTTGGGAAAGTGTTGTATTGATTTGATTGTACACAGCTGGTTTATGTTGCTGCTTACTACTCCATAGTAGATGAGATAACATGCATAGCTGCAAATCCTTTGAAGAACAACTTGCCACTTGATGCCCTGAATCAGCAGTTGGAAGGACTGCGGTGTATCCACTAGAGAGACCATGTGTATAATCCAAACTTGCACATAAGCTTCAACCATTTTCTGATTTGGATGCCATATGGTGATGATGTGTCATTCATCTTGTATGGAATGGTTTGGGTTGGCATGGCTCATGACTTTAGAGGAAGGGTCCTTAGAGACTCAATCTTCTTCTTGCCATTGGAGGGAAATCATGTTGCAGCCCAAGATCAGCATGCCCTCTACACTTCTCGTAAGTGGAGAGGAAGACAACGTAGGATAGGCCCTCTTGCCTATCATGTTCATTTATTCAGCCCACATACACTTCAGGACTCAAAGGTGAAGGAGATTCTTCATGAGTTGCCATGCTGGAGGGTGACTCATTTCATATGGATGATAGCTTGGGGGGTGGAGGTTTCACTTGGGGATGAGGATTTCCCATGAATTTCATACTCCATGCCTTGAGAGGACCTCTATAAAACACATAGTTGCCTCCTTAAGTATGCTACTTATGCATGATGATAGCCATTTGGGGTGTCTACCAAATGCTAATTTGTTTGCTGGTGAGAGGCACTATGAGGATTCATTGTTGAGACAACATCTCTTTACTTGGAGGATATTATCATACATGGATGCTACAGGGAGAGGAGGAGACATAACTCATTCTATCCTTTCACTTACTTGAGGACAAGCAATTTTTGAGAGGGGAGGACTGTAATATTCCTAAAATTAGCATGCAGCTAACTGGAATATTAGATTTTTATTTTTGCACCTAAGTAGATGAATAAATGGGAAAAGGACCCATATTTAACTTGTATTGACATAAAATCCCTCTTGGTGTGAAAAGGGGATAGCTTGGTGGATGGATTTTTCACTTCCCATGTGTGAACAAGAAGAGGATCATGATGATTCAGTCAAAGTTGACCAAGTCAACAGAGTTGCCTAAGAAGGCGTGGCTTGCTTGAGAAGACAATGTAGTTTTGGAGGGAATGTATTCACATGGTGTTGGAAACCATAATAGGTGGGACCCAAGGTGAGGAGGCTCAAAAAAATTATAAGGAGGAAGATGGAAGACTTTTGGGGTTAGCTTATGGATTACATTTTCATGTCTGCTTAGACACTTGAGAATTCTTTAGCTGTTGAGCTGAGTATGCAATGTTGTTCAGCACAAGGCATTCCTTCTTAGGGATTCCTTCTCCTTCATTGAGAGATCACTTGGAGGAGTTTTTTTTCTTTGTTCTCTCATATCCGGGCTTGAGACCTAGCACCTCCTACAGCTACAACGTTATTCTTGTAGCAGGAAACATTGTGTTGCTGGGTGTGCAGTGGGAGATTCACAACACCATCTCTTGAGCTTATCTTTCACAGCAGGGAGCTCCCCTTTCTTTGCAAGTCCCAGAGCTTATTTAACATCTTGGAAAGTGGCCAACTTAGTTCCCATCCACTACAACAAAATTTACTAGGGAAACTGTGTCATTTTTTCCATAGCAGCAGTTGCAGGGTTTGATCCCTTGCATGTGAGATCATTCCTTGAAGAAAGGGCCAACCCTTCTCCCGAAAAGCTTTGTATTCCATTATTCTTTTGTCACTTGTATATTTCAGTCATATTTATTTAGTGATGTAGTAGAACTGCATTTTTCATATCCATATCTGCAGATTTGTATTTTTGTACGTTGTGCTCCAAAGAAACCCTTGCTGGGTCACTCTCATTTTGTATAAAAAGGGATGAATCTCCATTTTGTTAGCCATTGATGCACTGTATACTCTATATCTATTTTGTCTCATCATTTGCTGCATAAACCCTCATAAAAATAACACTGTTCTTTCTTCATTAGTTCCTGCATGAGCTAGGCTATGGGGTTTGGGCTTATTTGAGGCATATTGACCTGGGGAGATCTGTTTATGTTGGATAGAGTGATGTGTTTCACCTCTAATTCTACATGTGAGTTTTATATCATGTATTATAAGGGATCCAAGTCCCATTTCTCACTTGTATAGCGTTATTTTCTGAAGACAGCTGTTTGATACCCTATATTACTGTATTTCCCCACTTGGGAAGGACAATATAGGCCATATTCCTTCTAAGGTTATTACATCTGTTGGTGAGATGTTCTTGTACATATAATGAGCCACTCTACATTTCCATGCTCATGATTTGCTGAAGCTCCAACTTTGGAATATCTCAAGATATTCTATTTGTTGTAGAAAATTCCCATTTTGGGATATTACAGCATGACTGAATGAAGGAAAAATGGAGCAACTGAAAAATGGGCTGTAGGAACATGTACAGGGCACTCGTGCAGTCACAACTTAGAAAATTTGATACATGCACCCTCAACCGAAACGACCCGACCCAAACGCATTTGGGCAGGTGCCCTCAATCAAAACGACCCGACCCAAACGCGTTGGGGCGGGCACCCTCAACCGAAATGACCCGACCCGAACACGTTTGGGTGGGTGCCCTAAAATGAAATGACATGGCGTGCTTGACTGAATGAAGGGACAAGCTGGGAGAAAACGGAAAACGGGCTGCATGAACATGCACAAGGCACCCGTGCGGTCACAACTTAGCAAATTTGATATGGTCGCCCTCAAATGATTAAACGACCCAACCTGAACATGTTTGGGATACCTCCCTCACATAGCGCGACACGACCGAATGAAGGCATAAGGGAGCAACCGACAAATGGGTCACACGAACGTGCACAGGGAACCCGTGCGGTCACAACTTAGCAAATTTGATACGGGCACCCTCAACCGAAATGACCCGACCCAAACACGTTTGTGCGGGTGCCCTCAACCAAAATGACCCGACCCAAACGTGTTTGGGCAGGCACCCTCAACCGAAATGACTCGACCCGAATGGGTTTGGGTGGGCGCCCTCAAATGAAATGACATGACGCGCCCGACCAAACGAAGGCACAAGGGAGAAAACTGAAAACTGGCCGCACGAATGTGCACAAGATACCCATGCTATCACAACTTAGAAAATTTGATACGGCCTCCCTCAAATGAAACTACCCAACCCAAACACCTATGGGCAAGCGCCCTCACATGGCGCGACATAGTGCGCACGACCGAATGAAGGCACAAGGAAGAAACTGGCAAATAGGCCGCACAAGCGTGCACAGGGCACCTGTGTGGTCACAACTTAGAAAATTTGATACGGGTGCCCTCAACCGAAACGACCTGACCCGAACGTGTTGGGGTGGGCACCCTCAACCGAAATGACCCATCCTAAATGCGTTTGGGTGGGCGCCCTAAAACAAAACGACACAGCTTGCCCGACCGAATGAAGGCATGAGGGAGTAATTGGCAAACGGGCCACATGAACGTGCACAGGGCACCTGTGCGGTCACAACTTATCAAATTTGATATGGGCGCCCTCAACCAAAACGACCCGACCCAAACGTGTTTAGGCAGGCGCCCTCAACTGAAATGACCTGACCCAAACATGTTTGGGCGGGCATCCTCAACTGAAATGACCCGACCCGAATGGGTTTGGGCTGGCGCCCTCAAACGAAATGACACGACGTGCCTGACCAAACGAAGGCACAAGGGAGCAAACCGCAAACAGGCCACACGAACGTGCACAAGGCACCCATGCGGTCATAACTTAGCAAATTTGATACGGATACCCTCAAACGAAACGACTCGACCCGAACGCGTTTGGGTGGGTGCCCTCACACGGTGACACGGTGTGCACGACCAAACGAAGGCACAAGGGAGAAGCCGGCAAACGGGCTACACAAACGTGCACAGGGCACCCGTGCAGTCACAACTTAGCAAATTTGATATGGCACCCTAAACCGAAACAACCTGACCCAAACACATTTGGGTGGGCGCCCTCAACCGAAACGACCTGACCTGAATGCGTTTAGGGGGGCACCCTCAACTAAAACGACCCTACCCAAACGGGTTTGGGTGGGTGCCCTCAAACAAAATGACACAGCGGGCTACTGAACGAAGGCACAAGGGATCAAATGGCAAACGGGTTGCGCGAATGTGCACAAGGCACCCGTGCGGTCACAACTTAGAAAATTTGATACGGTCGCCCTCAAACGAAACGATCTGACCCGAACGCGTTTGGGTGGGCGCCCTCACTCGATGCGCAAAATCGAACGAAGGCACAAGGGAGCAATGGAAAATGGGCCACACAAATGTGCACAGGGCACCCATGCTATCACAACTTAGCAAATTTTGATGCTTAACATTTCTTAAAAATTTGTTAAAATCTAAGGAAAATTACAATGTTTACTTTGATCTCTCTTACGATGTTTATTCCTTGGGTGGCCTCACACGACATGACCTAACCCAACCCAACTCAACCTGACCTGCCTGAACATGTTTCCTTAGGTGCCCTTACAATACGGCATGAACCGACCTGACCTAACGGGAACATGTTTCCCTGGCCACCATCACACGACTTGACCTAACCCGAATGAATGTGTTTCCTTGGGCAACCTCACATGACATGTCCCAACCAGACCGAACTCGACCCGCCTGAATGCGTTACCTTGGGCGCTCTCATACGACCCGATCACACGACCCGAAACATTGTTCCTAAACCATAAACCCGATCACATGACCCGACACATTGTTCCTAAATACTAAAATATAACTCCCAAACATTTTTCCTAAACCCTAAACCCTAAGATTGTTCCTAAACACTAACACTTGCCTCCTAAACGTCATAATACCGACACTTGTCTCTAAACCGTTGCAATACCGAAACTTGTCCAAACTGTCGCAATACTGACACTTATCTCCAAACGTCGCAATACTGACACTTTTCTCTAAATCATCTCAATACCGACCCTTGTCTCAAAATTGTCACAATACCAACACTTATCTCCAAACGTTGGAATTCAGACACTTCTCTCTAAAACGTGGCAATAGCGACACTTTTGTCCAAATTGTCGCAATAGCGACACTTATCTCCAAACGTCGCAATAGCGACACTTTTCTCCAAATGTCGCAATACCAACACTTGTCTCCAACCATCAGTATAGCGACAGTTGTGGGCAGGATTTGAAAAATTAATAAAAATTAGGGAAATTTCTGACAATACGTCAAAAGTGTCAGAACTAAAGTGTTGGAATTTTGACCAAATGTACTAGTGAATGGAGTAGGGATCCAATAAGCTGCCTTGATCATTCTTCATCTTGAAACATAGAATTTGAATGTTTAGGGAGCATTAAATATACCTATCAACCCACAGAAAAGAAAACCCAAGCGTGCCAGAGACCCATTTCATAGGGGGTTAAGCTTAGGTGCAATGCGTGTGGTGTCAGTTGGGGCTACCTGACCCGGCTAATACTCGGCTATTAGCTGACTTACCAAGAAGCCCAAGACTCGAACGCTCATATGGGATGGTGGTACTTAGTGGCCAAATATAGGGCATCATTTCCCTATAGGTGACAGTGCAGGCAAGCACTAGATCCTCTACCCTTACCTTGGTGTATTTTCTTTGGATGACTAGGGGTGTCGCCAGCTCTTACGGGATGTTGTGCCAGCACTCGCAAGATATCTTCTCAAGGCCTAGTTACATTTGAGTGTGTGAGGATGAATAGGTCTTCTACGATTTGAGTATCATATGTAAATAAACAAAAACCACTTTTTTTATTTCTTGATCATATAGAATTAATTTAAAGGGAAATTTTATTTTATTTTCCCTTTGTTTTATGTATGTGACCAGAGTTTTTATTTTATCGTAGACTTTATCCTCTAAATTTTTTCCAAAACCAGATCTAGTTGACACCAGAACAGACACAACGAGACCTCGTCGATCTAGGCATCTTTTGGACCTCCCCCCATTACCGGGAGGGGTTCCAGGTCTTTCACTGTTTAGGCGTCAAAGACGAAACGCTGCCACCATTATTGGTTTGTTCTTTATTGGGGCATCCATATTTGGGAACCTTGGTTGGTCTCCCAATGCCACACCACACACCACTCCTCCTACGACCCCTAGGGGTAGAGGAGTGTGACCCATTCAGGAAGCCTGTCGAATACACAGCAGGGTACATCGAAGACCAACCCTTTTCCCAACCAGAACTTTGTGTTTTTGAAAATTTCAATGGCGTCAACCTCCCAATCACCTTTCTTAACTTTTTTGAATCTACCCGATTTAACCAAACTAACAAATGACCCATCGCAAACAACCCTACATGGCCTCCCATGCCCACGAAGCTCCCTTCGGATATTCCAAAGTCCAAAGGAAAGCAAGCGGAAGACCCAGGTAATCATGTCATGACCTTCCACCTGTGGTGCTCATCGAATAGTATCATTGATGACACTATTCAATTGAGACTATTTCAATGCACTCTGACAGGAGTAGCGGCGAAATTGTACATGGAGCAACCCTCTTCTTCACATGGAACCTTTTGTGCCCTCGCCACCACGTTCCTAACTTATTTTCAGCTACCCATTCACCATGATTCCGGAATGGAATTACTGACACATTTCAGACAAACCCCCATTGTCCATATCTCAAACCATCTCCATGAATGGAGGTGGCGTCATAGTTTATCTCAAGAAAAACTCGATGACCGAGTTCTTTTATAATTGTTCCTAAAAACTCTCACTGCAGAGATTTGAAAGGATGTGGTGCAACAAAGACTCATATCTGAAAAGGACGCCATCAGCAAATCCCAGTAGCTTGAGCTGATTTATACGTAGTCAGGATACATTTACTATCCTGTCGAATTCCCTATGCCTGCAAACTTATAAAGAATTTCCAGGTGCGTCGAACTTTGCAGACGGTCTCATTGGGTCATTGACCTAAAGTTACCTAGGCAGTAGCAGTTAAAACCCTGGTTGTACGTATGGTTCTACCAAGAACATACCACAACCTGGTTTTCAAAGTCATCATATGCCTCATCAAAATTTGAGCAATAGGGCACTAGCGTATCACCATGGAGGACCTTGTCCTCTGGCTCAAGGGACCCAATACGCAAATAGATATGTTGACGGAAGAGTTCCCCCCAAGCCACCATACACTAACCAAGTACAGGGGAACCTAGTTTCCTCATCCTCTTGAGTCATCAGGCGCATCGATTACTGCAGACAGCTCGATCAGGTCTTTGACCCAAGGTCACCTAGGCAGCAGTAATCTATATTCGGGGAGTGACCATGCGCATTGATTATTCAAACAATTTGGTACGGGTCTTTGACCCAAGATCACTTAGGCAGTAGTAACACCCATGATACTCAAAGAGTTACCAAGTAGGTCTATTCTACAGATGGTTTGATACAGGTCTTTGACCCAAGATCACCTAGGCAGCAGTAACACCCATGATACTCAGAGAGTTACCAAGTAGGTCGATTCTGTAGACATTTTGATAAAGGCCTTTGATCCAAGATCACCTAAGCAGCAGTAACACCCATGATACTCAGAGAGTTACTAGGTAGGTCGATTCTGCAGATGGTTTGATACGGGTCTTTGACCCAATATCACCTAGACAGCAGTAACGCCCATGATACTCAAAGAGTTACCAGGTAGGTTGATTCGGTAGATGGTTTGATACAGGTCTTTGACCCAAAATCACTTAGGCAGCAGTAAAACCCATGATACTCAGGGAGTTACCAGGTAGGTAGATTCTGTAGACTGCATGATCAGGTCTTTGACCCAAGATCTCCTAGGTAGTAGTAACACTCATAATACTCATGGAGTTACTAGATAGGTAGATTCTATAGAGGGCTTGATCGAGTATTTGACCCAAGATCACCTAGGCAGTAGTAGTACCATGCACATCGATTCTACAGACGGTTTGATCGGGTCTTTTTCCCAAGATCACCTAAGCAGCAATAGTACCATGCACATCAATTCTATAGAAGGTTTGATCTGGTCTTTGGCCTAAGGAAACCTAGGCAGCAGTAATCAATACCATGGATACTCATACGGTTCTACTTAGAACATATCACAACTTAGCTATCATGAAATTCACCCCTATACCAACCAGGGACAAGGGAACCGATACCCCCCATTTCCTGCATAGAATGGACCACTAGCACAACATAATTCGTCAGTCAATCTAGTGCAACCCTTCCTAGGCTCATCAACAACCATACAACCAGGAGAATTATGAAAATACTCCAAATGCTACAAAAATAAGTTGACGAACAAACAAAAGGGAGATCCTGGACAGGGGGCAGCAACCAACAACGCCCCTCGTGATCTCAGTCTAGGGGCAACCCCAACCGAAATAAAAACTAGGAGCCAAGTAACAAATCCAAAGGGAAAACTGGAGCTTAGAGTATCTGATCACCAGAATGAAAGCAACACTGTGATCAGCACTCCATAACAAACAAAGGTGATGCCACACATTCGCACCCCAAAAAAAATAATTTTTCATCATCGGCAGGTATGCCCTCTCTTATATTCTTTTTTAAAGATCATTAATTTCAATAATATTTGATAAAGAAGATGCTTTCACTTGAGGTATTTTTTTTTGCAGGAAAACTTGCAAACCATCCACAACTCCATCCATGAAAAGTTCCAGAGCCGATATCATTCTACCTCCAGCATGATAGAGTCCCAGAAAACTTTGCATATACTAACATCATTTCTCCATCATAAATCAACCATAGGTTCCACAAATATGACCGTTTTTATCATCACCACACCTTGCACATGATAAATATCCTCAATGGTCGGTAGAGCCTCCCCTCCATAGCGCTCGTCACCCATAGTAGACCATATATCACAACAAAAGTGATGCCATGGCCATACCACTTTAGTCTGGGAAGCACCTCATGCCCATCTATCCACCATGCATAATGGTCAAGTTTTACCATACAAAATAAAACCCCCTTCCACAATGACCAGTTTGTATAAGAAGATCAAAAGCGCACTATCGCGCCTCGCATTTGGCCCACCATACCTCCGCCATCATAATCCCATGTGTGATACTTTTTCATCTGCTTCATCAACCTCACACATGAGACTAACCAATGGTGCCCCCAACCTTAGCAGAACACCTTCCTCACAACATCAGTGAGCGAACACTTTCATGTTTTGGGGCACCCATCTCTGTGTTTTGTACAAACCAAACCCCATTATTTTATTCTTTTGGTAAGTGTACAAAGACCACAAACTGTGCACTATGTCCCCCACCCTCTCATACATATTTTATACCATGGAAAAAATCCATGAAACACCCTTGGTATGAATATTACACCCCCACGCACAAGCCACCATGAGATTCATATCTAGTTTATACCCACCCTGGAAGTCCTGGCGGCTCCAAGGATTTCCCCATAAGAAATAACTATGACTTCCACCAAGCTGCTTAGTATATTCCGACCTCGGGCGATTGAATCCCCATCATCAGTTTTCAATCACCCCTCGCCAACATGCCCATGTTAAACCCATCACATCCAGGTCCCTGACCCCTCATGTCAGTGACCCCTCGTTCGGTTGAGGCTTCCTTTTTTTCGACTTCAACACCTATTTTCCAAAAAGGAAGAGGTACCTTGGATCCCCCCTATCCATAAAAGGGGAATCCTCGGGTGGCACTGCAAGAGACATCATTTCCCACAGATGTCATTGATCCTCCTGAAATTCAACTACAACAAAAGCTTTCATGTCAAGATGGTAACGTACCTTACAACCACTGCACTTTGATCAAATTCATCGAAGACCCATGCCTTCACAAGTGTCTCTTTCAGCAATGCTTCCACGGGAAGGTCCCAGCCAGCACATATGTGTATAATGCAGAGCTATATGCCATACAAATTTTATGCATATGGATACCACATTCCACCTATTGTCAACGAAAAATTTCCCCAGAGGGCGCCGACAGTCATCGTCAGCAACCACCATATTAATGACATAGACAGAACATGTATCTGTCAAGAAGATTTGTTTAACTAGCCACAGCATCATGAGCATGGGACATGCCCTCCTCATAGAAAATTTGTATATATATTGTATTATATTTTCTTACAGGGGTCCCATAGGACATGGTCATTCTTCGAACCAGTGTAGGGTGTTTCCAATTTCGAGCTTCACGCAAGTCTGTCTCTCTCTATGCACAATATACATAAAAGAAACTATAATGTATTTCGGCTATACAGTTCTTCCTAGACCTCACACAGTAGGGGGCAGTTGTTAACACTGGAAAATCATACAAGAAGAAGAAGACATTATCTAATGTCAAGCAAAAGGATTTACAGGGTTGAAAGACATTAGAGAATCTGGAAAGAATTTAAAAATCTCTAAGGTCTGAGGAAAAATCAAATTTGAGCAAGTCATAAATGCTTTTGCGTGCATAATCCTTCGTGAAGAGCGCCTTTGCGTGCCTTTTGAACCAAAATGTGTTGTGAAACCAGCTCCAAACATAGAAGAAAAGAGAGATCAACGCCTTAGAAATCAGCCACTTTGAGGGGGCAACCTCCAATACATTACATAAATGAACAATTCTTAGATGATACAAAGAACAAAACCTCCTTTCTATATATAGGAGCCCATGGGGCCACAATGTAATCCTAGTGGGGACACAATGTAATCCTAGCCAACCTAACAATAATAATTTAAGGGCACAATAATAACAATATGGGGGTTACAGGGGTACAAAAATAGCAATAAGGGGGTTACACTAACAACAATAAGGGACTATACTAGTAATATAAGGACCTAACATGCTCCTCTCCTTCAAAAAGGTGTTGTCCTCAATGCTTGAGTAGATCCGGATGCTTTTGTTTAAAATTCTCATCCTCCCATGTAGAACCTTCTGTGGGTAAGTTCTTCCATTTGATGAGATACTCTGAAATTGAACAATTTCATAGTTTTCGAGTTCTTGTTTCCGTGACTACTTCAGGTTCCAATATGGTTTTTCCTTCCTCATCAAGTCCTAGAAATAATTTTTGAACTAGAATTTTGTCCCTTGTAATCTTTTTTAAGCATGAAACATGGAAAACTAGATGCACTCGCGAAGAAGTAGGAAGCTCCAATTTGTATGCCATAATACCAATCTTTTGCAAAACCTTGTAAGGACCATAGTAATTTGGTGATAATTTATTATCCTTCTTAGCCTAATTGAGGGATATTTGTTTATATCATTGTAGTTGTAAAAATACTTAGTCTCCCACATCAAAAATTCTCTCACTGCGATGTTGATCTACTTGTTGTTTCATTCGATTTTGTGCTAAATTTAGGTTATCATTTAAGAGTTGGAGAAATTATTGTTGATGCTCGATGTGATCCTCCACTGCTTGAACCCTAGAATTTTCCCTTAAAGAAGATGTGATGGATGGTGTATGATATCCATAAAGTGCCATAAATGGGGTCATTTTTGCTGCATTATGGAAGGAAGTGTTATACCACCATTCAGCCAGAGGTAACCACTTAACCCATTATGCTTGCTTATCAGATACAAAACAATGAAGATATCCTTCCAAACATTTATTCACTATCTCTGTTTGACCATCGGATTGAGGATGATAAGATGAGTTATTAGCTAGTTGAGTACCCAAACAAGAAAATAATTCCGTCAAAAAATTTCCTGTAAAAATGGGATGTCTGTCACTTACAATAATCTTCGGGTTTCCATGTAGCTTTTGAATTGTTTCCATAAATGTAGTAGAAACTATACTCACTTTAAATGGATGAGATAATGCAAAAAAGTGTGCATACTTGGTAAGTCTATCAACGACCACCATGATGACACTCCTTCCTTAAGACTTAGGTAAACCTGTGATAAAATACATTGAAATCTTGTCCCAACGTTGACTTATAGCATTGTCAGAAGACTGTGTCCCCACTCTGTTCTACTTTATGTTGTTGAAACCAAACATTCCACAAAATTTTGAATACTTATTTAAGTGCTATCCCAAAAAATCTTTCCCTACTCCCCCGTCGTAAGTTTTTAAAAATCCCAAGAAGTCTCCCGAAAGGAGAAGTTATGAAATTTCAAAAGAATCTTTGTTTTAGTTGTGAATTGTTGCAACATATAAGCGTACCTTGTACCACATGAATCATTTTACCAAATGTACATGTTACAATCTTGTCAGTAAATTTTAAATTTTTAATGAGATTCGTACTTTCTTTTTGTCCTTCTTCCATTCATCCCTTGCTTCAGTTATCCAATCTGGTTGGATAATAGAGATGGCACAAATAAATGTTTCAACCTTTTCATCCTTTCTTGAGAGTGCATCTAAAACAACATTTAGCTTCCCTTTTTTGCAGATGATTTAAAATTCATAACCCAACATCTTTGTGACCCTTTTTTGTTGCTCTTCTGAAGATAGTCTTTGTTCCAAAAAGTGTTTAAGACTATCATGATTATTTTTTACCTTGAAGTGTCTTCCCATTAGGTAAGTTCGCCATTTCTTTAGTGCATGCAGTATTGCTAACATTTCCTTCTCATAAATAGGTTTCTGTAAATAATTTCCTTTGATTGGATGACTTTCAAAAGAAATTAGTCTTCCTTCCTGCATTAAAACCGTACCAATTCCATTTCCTGAGGCATCACATTCCACAATAAAGGTTTTTAGAAGTCCGGGTATAGCCAAGACTGTGTTAGCATATTGCCTTCTTAAGATGTTAGCTCAGTTGTTTTGAGTCCATGAAATTTACCTTTCAATAATGTTGTTAGAGGTGCTGCTATTCTCCCATAATTCTTAACAAACTTGCGATAATACCCTGTTAACCCGAGAAATCCTCGCAACTGCTTTATGGTTGTGGGAACTTTCCATTCCTTAATGGCTTTAATTTTGTTAGGGTTCACTTTAACCCCCTCGTGAGATACAATATGACCCAGATATTCCACCTCTACACCCTCTGCATCTGTGTTACCCTCGAGATGTTTTTGCATATAATTTTTTCTCCTCCAATAGTTTGAGCACCCTGTCAACATGTAGAACATGATCCTTCCAAGACCTGTTATAGATTAGTATATCATCAAAAAATACTAGCAAAAATTTTCTAAGGAAGGGTTTGAAAATGGAATTCATCAACCGTTGAAATGTAGAAGGGGCATTGGTAAGGCCAAAAATAATGACCAAAAATTCATAATGACCATCATGAGTTTGAAATGTTGTTTTTGGAATATCTTTAGTCTTCATTCTAATTTGATGATATCCTGAATGAAGATCCAACTTGGTAAAATAAATTGCTCAATGTAATTCATCCAATAATTCATCAATCATAGGAATGGGAAATTTATCTTTAATAGTGAGCTGATTGAGCTCCCTATAATCCGGAAACATGCGCAGAGAAATAACTTTGACAAGGTTTAATTATACCAGCCTCTAACATTTCTACAATCATACGTTCAATTTCACACTTTTGGACATAAGGATATCTATAAGGCCTGATGTTTCGAGTTACACTTCCTGGAATCAAATGAATAGCATGATCATGATCACGAATAGGTGGGAGTCCTTTGGGAGTAGCAAACACCTTGGAATGATTATCCAAGACTTTTTGGAGATCTGGAGAAATAGATGATGTTGATGTTGGAACTTCTAGTGAGCATAATTATGCAATTATGCCCCATTTTTCTTTCTTCAGAAGCTTTGTCATGAAATTAGAGATTATTATCTTTCTTGGCTTCCCTGCGATACCCCGTAATTCAATTTCCTTTCCTTCAGAAAAAAATTTCAATAAAAGTTCTTGAAAATTAAAGCTACTGTCCCTAAAGATTGTAACCATTTTACTCCTAGTATAACATCAGCACCTCCCATTGGAATGGAAAGAATTGGAATATTCAATACATATTCCCCCGTGGCTAGCTTGATATTATGGAATTTTCTAGACCAAATTATAGTTCCTCCATTTGCAACCATCACTTGACATTCTGGTGCTGGGTATAGGAAACAATTCAATTCCTTGGCTACCTTACAATGAATTAAATTATGGGTACTACCTAAATCAATCAACACTATTACCTTCTTCTTCTTGATATGTCCTTCTATCTTAAGGGTTTGAGGAGTGGTAATTCCTACCAATGCATTACATGATATAATCAGACTCATTTCTTCTTTTTCTAGGGTTTCTTCTTGGTGTATATCCTCTACTTTTGAAGTTTATTCTTCATTTTCTTCCTCCTCTTCACAATCTATCTAAAATAATTTCTTCTTAGTGCCCTTATGACCTTTAGTGTATTCACTATCACAGCTGTAGAAAATCCCTTTTGCTATTTTTTCTTCCAATTTTTGTGGTGTCAACCTTGTAGGTTGTGGAAGTCTAGGAGTAGCAACACTTCCATAATTATAGATGTGAGTGGTAGGCTTCCTTGTCGCCATAATTTTACATTCAATTTTTTTTTGCCGACCTGAATGCCTTCTCCAATGAATCTGGTTCCCAAACATGAACTTCATGTTGGATGTTATCCTTTAAATTCCCTATGAAGACATCAATCCTGTGTTCCTTTGGAATATCATTTACCCTTATATTCAATTTTTGGAAGTCCTCAATGTGCTCTGCCACTAAACCCTTTTGTTTGAGATTTATCAATTGCCTAAAGAAGGTGTTTCTCTTTGTATCCTCATAATGCGCTATCATTTCCTCCATAAAAATTGACCAAGTGACAATTTTTTTATGAGAGCAAAGCCATCGATACCATACAAATGTATTTTGTTCTAAATGTAAAGTTGCAATGCGTACCTTTTGTGTGTTTTGCACATTATTGAGATAAAAATATTGCTATATTTGTAGTATCCATGTTACGGGGTCCTTGCCATCAAAATTCCTCATATCCATCTTTGAAATATGGTGGTTCTTCCATCCAACATTAGAGTTTATGAAATCACGATTAACATTTAATTTGTTCTCATCATAAGTTTCCTCTACTATATTTTCGCTATTAGGAAACATTTCTTGTATCAACTTAGCTTTCATGTCATCCATCTTAGCTTCCTTGCCCACTTCCATGCCATCCATATTAGCTTCTAAACCATTCATCTTAGCTTCCACGCCTTTCTTCAAAACTTCCATTTCATTTTTTGTTTCTCTTTGCGATAGCAAAATTTAGTGCACTTGCTCTTGCAATTTTGATATTTCATGTTGTGTTTATTCTTCTTCTTGAGTCATATTAGAGCTTTCTGAAGGCTTAATGGGTGTTGAAATATTTTTAGGGGACATTCTATAACCAAATATTGATATCTATTCTTCAATATTCCCTTGGAATAAATTCAAACTAATTTTTTTCAAACAAGACTTATGTAATTCGAAAAAAATACACACCTTTTTCTTGCTTTTGAGGAGCTCGATATTGAAACTGAATTATCTCTATGATTTCAAATCGTCAATAGCTAAAATTTGGCCCTAAAGTAGCCCTCTAAATATTCTTTTGAATGTCACAGGTCTGACCTGATTTGGATTCTTCAAGGCAACGTTATGCCCAATATCCCACGATGACCTAATTATGGACTGGTTCAGTAGAGTGAACTTTTATGACTTGCTACGTATCATTGTTTCCTCCTTTGTGTCTGAAATTGATATACTAAAAACTGCAGTCGGTGTACTTGCAGCCACTTTTATAGAATCTCAATCCGATGCTCAGAGAGAGAGTTATGATGTTTTTCCCACGGTCGCCTCTTTGATATGAAATTCAGGAGACATAAACAATCCTAATTTCCACAGATCATATCTCCAAAAATATTGCAAACCAAGATCTGAAAGTTTTACAAGAGGTTGCTCAGGATTTTGGCTTCACTCTAAAAATATTTCAGCTTCTGAAACCTCATATAACAAAATTTATAGTGAAAATTCCACGATGACCTGTTTAGGTTAAATTCAGGAGCCTGCAAAAAGACCTAACTTCAACAGATCATATCTCCAAAAATATTGCGAACCAAGCTCTGAAATTTTGTGACGATATTCCTCAGGATTTCGGCTTCACACTATAACAATTTCAGCTTTTTAACTTTCGTAGAAAAAACATTATAGCGAAAATTCCACAATGAAATGTTTGGAGCAGCGAAACCCTAGAATCCAAAGTTGTGATACCAAATGTTGTGAAACCAGCTCAAAAAATAGAAGAAAAGAGAGATCAACGCCTTAGAAATTAGCCACTTTGAGGGGGAAACCTCGAATAAATTACATAAAAGAACAATTCTTGGATGATACAAATGAAAAAACCTCAATTCTATATATAGGAGTCCATGGGGCCACAATGTAATCCTAGCCGACCTAACAATAATAATTTAAGGGAACAATAATAACAATATGGGGGTTACAGGGGTACAAAAATAACAATAAGGGGGTTACACTAACAACAATAAGGGACTATAATAGTAATATAAGGACCTAAAATTCCACCTATTGTCAAATAAAAAATGCCCCGGAGGGCATCAACGGTCATCATCAACAACCACCAGATCACTACCATATTAGTGACATAGACAGAACATGTATCTGTCAAAAATATTTGTTTAACTAGCCACAACATCATGAGAATGGGACATCCCTGCCTCATAGAAAATTTGTATATATATTGTATTATATTTTCTTACAGGGGTCCCATAGGACATGTTCATTCTTTGAATCGGTGTAGGGTGTTTCTAATTTCGAGCTTCATGTAGGTCTCTCTCTCTCTATGCACAATATGCAAAAAAGAAACTATAATGTATTTCGGCTATGACTACCACCAAGCTACTTAGTATATTCCAACCTCGGGCCATTGAATCCCCATCATCATTTTTCAGTCACCCCTCGCCAACAGGCCCATGTTAAACCCATCACATCCAGGTCCCTGACCCCTCATGTCAGTGACCCCTCGTTTAGTTGAGGCTTCCTTTTTGTTGACTTAAACACCTATTTTCCAAAAAGGAAGAGGTACCTTGAATCAACCCTCTCCATAAAAGGGGCATCCTCGGGTGGCACTGTGAGAGACATCATTGCCCACATATGTCAATTCTACTACAACAAATGGTTTCATGTCAAGATGGTATCGTACCTTACAACCATTGCACTTTGATCAAATTCATCAAAGGCCCGTGGCTTCACAAATGTCTCTTTCAGCAATGCTTACACGGGAAGGTCCCAACCAGCACATATGCGTATAATGCGTAGCTATATGCCATACCAAGTTTACGCATATGGGTACCACATTCCACCTATTGTAAAAGAAAAAATGCCTTGGAGGGTGTTAGCAGTCATCGTCAACAACCACCAGATCACTACCATATTAGTGACACAGACATAACATGTATCTGTCAAAAATATTTGTTTAACTAGCCACAGCATGATGAGCATGGGACATGCCCGCCTTGTAGAAGATTTGTATATATATTGTATTCTATTTTCTTACAAGGGTCCCATAGGACATGGTCATTATTTGAACCGATGTAGGGTGTTTCCAATTCCGAGCTTCACACCGGTCTCTCTCTCTCTACGCACAATATACATAAAAGAAACTATAATGTATTTCGGCTATTCAGTTCTTCCTAGACCTCACACATTAGGGGGAAACTGTTAACACTGGAAAATCGTACAAGAAGAAGAAGACATTGTTTAATGTCAAGTAGAAGGATTTATAGGGCTGAAAGACATTAGAGAATTTGGAAAGTATTTAAAAATATCTAAGGTCTGAGGAAAAATAAAATTTGAGCAATTCTTTTGCATGCATAATCCTTCATGAAGAGTGCCTTTGCGCGCCTTTTGAACAAAAATGCGTGCAATATTGGGAGTGGCGAAAGTCACTTTCCAGGGCCACAATAAGCACACTCCATGATAGTGATTCACACTTGAAGCCGCCTAAGGATAGCCACCAAAGCCTCCTTAGACATCAAGGGAGCACACAATGGAATATTTGTGGCACACAAAGGAATCATCCCCCTCTCTTGGGTCACCATCCACAATGTACCAAGATAGGAAAGGAGGATAAGAATTCTCCTATATAAGGCCACCATGCAATGAAGAACTTGAGAGCACATTTTTATGCTAGCCAGAATTACCCAAGAAATACCAGTAGTGTGTGATCTAGAGCTGAAGATAGAGGGGACCCAATTGTTGGTCATCCAACAAGTTCATTAGATCACAGTAGAGAGAGGGATACTTTGCACCAAAGCAAGCTTGGAAGTAAAAACATCCTTACATCGAGACTTAGAACCCATGTTCTAAGGGCCCTTTGGCAAGAGGGTTAAAGTTTCATCCTCATTTCCTACTAGCACTCAATAAGAGGGGCTAAAGAGCCACCGTTTGGACTATTGCAGTTATTTGACTCTATTCAGAACTTTTGTTTATTTGTTTTAGTTTTAGTTTAGTTTAGTTTATATATGCATGCTATTTCTCTATCTAGTATGTTTATGATTCTAGCTTGTTCCACTAACTTGCTTGACTCCGCTTCTTTTTCTTCCTGTGACCAATAACTTAAGAGGGTAAACCACACCCCTTAAGATGGTTTGATTTCGTACATGCGTGCACCAAACACACTAACACACCTAACATGTACCACCAAAGAAAGTCTGTTTTGAGTTAATTTGGAGATATTCATACCCCCAAGGGAATCCTCTGGTACTCTGATCAAATCATTTTCTCATTAATGAGGTAAGGGAGGGAAAAAGGAATTCAAATTCTATATAAAAAATCCATTGGAAAACCAAAGAGAAGAAGAAGTAAAAGAATTATTATGCTAGAAAAAATTCCCCAAGGCAATCCTGCATTCCATTTTTGAGAGAGTTCCATCATCATTGAGAGTTTTCATAGCGTCTTTGGAGAGAGTGAGTTTGCATAGGAGATTGAAGAAAGGAGTTCCTTGCTGAGAGCTTTTGAGCACCATTTCTCAATAATTTATTTTCAAGTGTTTTGATATCTCATTTGTAGCTCTTCTAACAACAATGAATAAATGGCATTATGTTCCTAAGTATTTTTTTGATGTGTTTATGCTTCATTTAAGCATTGTTTCATGTTTGTTCTAGTTTTTGTTTATTCTTGTTCATGTATTTTTCTTATATCATCCATTCTTTGTTTGTTCTTATTCAAGAAATAACACCATCCAAATATTTGTATGCTCATTATAGGTGAGAACCAAAATATAAGGAAAGGTGTTTGGAACCCTTCATAAAAAAAACACCTAATGCAAAATGGTGACCATACTTTATGCCTTTCTTAGATATAATTGGTTGTGTTTTAGGACCTCTCTGTCTGCATTTTCAGTGTTTTTAACATCCATTATCTCTCTAGAATTTTGCGGGTCCAACTCAAACCCATTCCCAGCCCAGAAAAAACTTGAATTCAACTTTTCGAGTCAGTCACATGGATTTTTCCACATACAGATGCATGAGTTGGATGTATGTTCACAGAAAAACCTGCGCAGTTCATAAAACAACAAAAATTCATTGTAATTTTTCTTTCCTAAGTTTTTTTGTAGCACCTAATGAGTTTCATCTATCATCATTTAACTCATACAAGAATTCATGAAGCGAAAAAATACAATATTTTGTGGTGGATTTCACCCCTCCTGGGCTACATCTCTGGGCCTGATAACACAACTACACCGCTCCATATATTCAGCAAAAAATAATACATAAAATTTTGCTAACAAAACAAGTGGATAGTTTCCCCTTCAAGGAAACTTTCTCCTCCAAAGAACTCTCACTATATAAGGCATAAAAACCTACAATGATTCATGAAACCATCAACAAGAAAAGGGTTTGCCTACAAATACCCAGTACTCCATCTGAAAATGAGCATACATGAGAATAGAAGTACAATTCCACATTGAGCAAAAAAAAAAGAGCTTTCCTCAAAAAAAAATAGTGAGAAAATATAACATGAGCTACACCCTACGATTCCTAGTTGTTATAGTAAACATTTGAAGGAAAAAAAACCCTTACACAGTCCTCTCCATGCTCAAACACCTTCAAGAACTGATCCAAATCATTGATTGATCCTGACACCCATGGACTCAAACCTGCAAAAAGTATCTTCAGATGTGCTCCAATCATCAAACAAAGATCTCCATTAGATCCATAATGTACAAAAACCCTATTTGGAACCTTCTTGAGCTCCAAAAGGCCAAAATATCCTCCAGTTATGGCTCAAACAAGCTTTGAACGAATTTATTTTGTTATATGTCCTACAAATTGGATAAACTGTCTAACAGAGCTACAAATATTCCATGTTTTCCGCTTCGAATGCGAAAAATTCACCCACCAAAGGTGTAATTTTTTGGACCATTAAAACTTCCAATAACCCTTATGTGCGTGTTATACAGAATTTTCATGTACAGATAAACTAAATTCCCTGAGTGTGGTGTTCCTTCACTCAGGACAACAGAATAAAGACAACTTTTATTTTCTCTAAAACAAGCATATATACAGAAATTAGAAAGAGCCTACTTGTTATTCTTTCACTCTCCTTCTCCTTATGTCATTATTGTCGTCGCTCTCAATATAACTCAAGCTGCTAGATCGATTCCTTCAAACTCAAACAGATAACAAAAAACAACATACAATTTACAAGTATCTACTTATCTTAATCAAATCAAACCGATTAGATCTAAAATACATACATCATCAAGAATACATTGCACAAGATATATATACGTTATGTATGGGAAAATGAACATAAATTTTTATTAAAGAGTAGGAGGTGATGATTACAACCAATGGATCGTTTTTTCGTCAACTTGCTCCAACTTCATTCCAACCTCATCACATCCAGCAACATCTCAGCAGCATATCATTACTTTCACTCTCGTATCAAATGAGAATCCAATAGCATAGCTTTGCAAAAATTATTCCTCCCTAGAACTTAGTTGAGTGCTCAATTTATAGGGAAACTAATTATAGTTTCTCAATGAATGACTTTCTAATAATATGAAAGACATGTTTCCAAGTTCATAGGTGTTATATGGACACTTGGGTTTGAAATATGACACCCATGGACTCTTCTAGAAGGCACTGGCCATGTGGAGATTCTCGGAACAATGAGAATTCCACTCCCAGGTAACCAACGCACCCTCGAGTGTCGGGAAGTGCACTGCAGTGCACCCTTCCATGGAGGAATTGGCACTGCAACGTAGCTAGTCCCTTGCAGATGCACATTGGTGAGTCAATGGGTCATATAATATATACTTCAAATCTTGTAAATCTCACAATAGAAGCCATGAATGAAATTTCTTCACTTAGGGCATATAGCAACTGAAACACAAGGGGAGGATAGACCCTATTCATTGGTCCTGGGGATGATGTCTAGTTTGACTAGGTCTTGGGGGATGATGCCCAAATTGACCTATAACAGTTTTCCCCTAACCATGAAGTCAAAATAATAATAGTATTTGGATGATATGATTTACAATGCGATGAGTAGGATCTAAATCGGACGGTGACCCGCATCAATCTTGCAATACATTACATCGTGATATTTTCATCTTGATCACAAATTGTTGAGGGAGGCATACCCATGCTTAGCAAAAAACTATCATAGCATGTACATAATTCATAAATTTGTCTACATTGAAATGTTTCCAAATATATATATGCCTACAAAGATAGGCCCATGTTTGGATGACGATCTGTACGTAAAGCCATCGTATAGATGATGTGTACAACAATCCTGAAATCATAGCCCAGATGGATGAAACTAGATCCAGGGTCTTATTATCTCGTTCACTCGATCGTTCAGGTACAAGTCTAACCATGTGAATATATGATCTAAAGTCGAACATGGGAAAACATCGTCTGATTACCAACTTATCATGTGAGTTGTTAACAAACGCAAGAAAACCACCATTGATGTTAATGGCTCTCAAGTTACTGAAGTAAAATTTGTAAGGCGTGAATAGATGATTTGATGTCAAATGCCAAACAAAATATTTCATTAAAATGTTCGGAAGTGAGAAATTTTTTGATGATGTAACAAGCCTCAAGGTACTAGAAGATGTTTCTAAGTAAACTTCCTAGATAATGAGCTAATGTTGACAGGAAGAAACTTTATCGTGAAATGGGGGTTACTAATTTCGGAGACAAAATTTGACTTGATATAGAGATGTTCAGGGGTGACTATCATGAAAATGAAGTTTTATGAGTATTGCAGAAGGATGAGGATTCACTAGATGACTTCTCTTGAACATATCGGTGACAGTGAGATGAGTTGGTAGCATTGACCCAAAACTGAAGTGATGATATGATGAACCATAGGTATGATGAATCATCAAGAAGATTACCCAAACCAAAAGTCACGGTGATGGAGTGAAAGTTTCATGCTCAAGAGTGACCTACTACCATAAAGTGTTATGTTCTTTTTCCCAAATTTTCCCTAGTCATTTGACGACCAGTACCTCTTTATTTTTTAACAAGCTTGAGGCGAATCTATCGCTATTTAATAATTTAATGAGTCTAGAAATAAATGAAACTCAATTCTTTCCATGATCGACAAGTCATCATTATTTTATGTTTTAACGATTTTAACGACAGTGACAACCCAATCCTTTTTCATATTTAGAGAGTTTGAAAAAGAGGACAAAAGAAAAGTCCATGATTCCTTTTTCATAAATTTGTTGCTCAGGTCTGAAAAAGTGTAAAATGATACCTGAGAAAACCTCTTAGCCATGTTCGACTAAGATTTTCCTTTTTTGTAAATAATCTATCTTAGTCCGGAAAAGGGTTAAACTTATACTGAGTAGATGTTGTTTCATTTACTTTTACAATCTCGAAAAGACAAATTCTCAGCAATATTTTCACATTATCCGAGTCTGAAAAGAGCTAAAAGAAGACTCCAGGTAGTTCCTTTTTTGCAGTTATCAAAGCTCAAAAAAGAGATAAAAGTGTGCTTCAAATCCTTTTTCATTTTTATCAAAGCTCAAAAAAGAAGGATAAATGTATGCTTTGTGGTCAAATCATTCTTGAATAAGTGTGCACGACTAATCTCACTGTATCAGCTGTAAAACCTATTCAGAAAACCATAAAATGGATTAAAAATACATGTTTCATAGAAAAAATGAATAAAAACCATATTCACATCATTAAATATGATTTAAAATATTCAAATTAACTAACTAAAAGAGATTTTACCATTCCAAAGTTACCATTTGAAAATTAGGAGCTCTGAACCAGTTTTTCCCCTGAACTTTAGCAGTCGATTGCGGCAGTTCCAACAAAAAATTTCTCTTTCCGTTCGATCCAGGTTGGAGCTAGGAACCTTCTCTTTCTTTTAGTATCATTTATTGTGCATTTCATGGAAAATATTTATGGTTTTGAGCCCCTTAAGGTATATACTACTCTTAGTGGGAAACACACCCTTGAATGTCGAAAGGTGCATTGTAGTGCACCAAAATTGAAGGCTAGATGCACTACAACGCTTTGTCCCTTGACCTGGGGTGCGTTGTGCACAATTATCATTTTTGTTTCTTGTTGTGTGCCCAAAATTTCCCAAGTTTTTTGCATGAAATGGATCCTAATGACACTTATGATTTTGTTTCAGGTATTCATTAGATGAAAATGACGATTACGTGGGGAGAAAGAGAACATGAAGAACAGAATATGATTTCCCTAAACAATATAGGTACAGTAAGAGCCCTCAGAGATAACGGGTTGCTAAAATACTTCAGACTATCAGGGATGAGGCAGAAAATGGAACTATTGGAGTTCCTTGCTCATTCATGGGATCTGGTACTACAAGATTTTCACATTGGGGAAAAATTGCTCCCAATATTGGTGGAGGACATTTATTTTCTCACTGTATTATCGAGGCGAGGTTCTCCCATTTCCCTTTTAGGATCTACTCTTGGAGGAGAGACTGTGAGAGATTACATACTGCAGCACTGCCATCTAGGGACTGAACCAAGATTTTGGAATAGGGTCTCCTACGAAGCTACAAATTTGGTCCATTTTGTATATTTTTTATTATATTTAGTCTAATGCAGGGCTTTTGGGGAGATTCAAAGCCCCTAATGCATTGTAAGTGGGTCAAGGGTAGACCAAGAGTCTGCAAACCATGGTTTGTGGACCATTGGATGCGTAGGATAAAGTAATATAAATAATTGAACCTTTTTTAGTAGATAGATAGAGAATGAATAGAGATTGATGTGAAGTACGAATTACTAGATCTTGGGTTGGGTTGTTTGGGTTAGGACTCCTGCTGGTTGTGTGCGCGGAGATCCTCTGTCCTGCTGTGTGCAGACCCTGTTGGCTGTGTGCGCAAGTGGTATTTGGGGAATGTAAGAGGATTTTGATAAGTAATATATGTGAGGTATTGTTGAAACATATGATGTTCTCTAAATATGTTCTGTTATGAATGATGTGAACTAAGATTAAGCAGCAAACTCGTCTGTCTTCTTTCTATGGTATGAAAGTATCTGCACTTAGAATATTACTGTGATGTGACTGTTGTTACACTTACTGATTGCATGTATGTTAATGAACACGAACTATCTGTGTTGACAATATTGGTTGCAATTATGATGTTTTATGGTTGTAATTAATGATACGCATGTGGATGCAAACTTGCTAGAGCAGATATGATAAGAATTGTAGTTTGGTTATGTTCTGGAACCCTGCGAATCACCCTTCGATGTAGATATGATAATTGCGGGCCTGTGTTATTACCTACTCTCTCTCTCAGGGTGCGGAAACCTGGTTCCATCACCCTCCCACACTGCTTCGGGTGAGACTTTGAACTGCACAAGCGGGTCACTGCTGAAAGGGCTAGTAGTATAGGGGTTTGATGGAAAACCTTTAGCTCCGAACCTAGGTCAGGACCCCTCAAGCCAAAAAATGGTTCCATTGCCGAGACCGGGAGAATTTTGAGGGAGAGATTTGGTAATTCCAAGGCCATATTGGAAGCCTGAAAATAAAGAAATTGACAAGTGGTTTGAAAAGAAATTTCAGGAATTCACTGTAAAAGAAAATTGCAGTGCGAACTTAACTACTGAGGAGTGAAAAAATAAGTATATTTTCTTGGAAATCTACAGGATCTTCTTTGTAGAAATTGCAATCAGGAGTGGCTTTTTGAAAACCTTACCGATCAAGATATTAGTATGTAAATAAAGTATTCTGTGTATCCATACCGAGTGAATGAGCTCCGATCAAAGTGAGGGTACAACGCGCAGTGGTAAGTACTTCAGAACTAGTCAAGAAGGAGATCGATATTTCTGCAGTCCAGTGACCAATTTTTCTGCTCATAGCCCCCCCTCAACACCATCTTCAAATCCTTGTAAGGTCAATAACTCACCTTCGCCACCACCGGAAGACGATATCACTTCACAGATCAAGTTACCCACCTTCAAGGGTGTGGGGGACGAAGATATGGATCGATTTTGGTTTTTTGCAGGGTCTGTATGGACTGCATAGAATGTAGCAAGCAATGATATGAAAAGAGCGCAGCTGTCTCTTGCTTTTGAAGGAAGGGCCCTGGTCTGGTACATGGGATACCTCGACCAGCATGTGAACACGAGCATTGAGGACATTAAGAATGCCTTGAAGCAACAGTTCAATAAGCCTAAGGCCTACTCCCAGATAGTGAATGACCTGAAATATTTCAAACGAGGTCCATCTGAGTCTATATGGGAAGCTGATCAGCGATTGAAAAAATTAATCAGAGAAGGAGGATTTCAGTATGATGACAGGCATCACACAGAATGGTTCATCGCTATATTTTTGCCTCACCTACATGTACCTATGGGTCACCAAAATTTTAAATCACTGGAAAAATCCTTGGAGGGCACTATGAAGTTAGAAGTTGTGCCTATAGATGATACCTAGCAGGGCGTCCAACAAATCCAAGGACAATTGGAGGTGATGCACATGGAGATCCAGAACCTGCGAAAGGAGCAAGGAGCAGAGGCTAGCCCTGAAAGATGGTGCATACGATGCAGGACGAATGGTCGCACTGTTGGAATGGGGTGTCCTAACAAGCTACGAAACTGGTCCAATTTTGATATTTTTGATTATCTTTAGCCTAGCGGAGGGGTTTTGGGGTGATTCAAAGCCCCGAATGCATTATATTGGGTCAAAGGGAAACTAGGGGTCTGAAAACCATGGGTTGCGGACCATAGGAAAGTAGAGGCTAGATTGTTATAAATAGAGATGCATTTTGTATTGTAAAGGATAGGAAATGATGAGCTATTGATGTGATCTATTGTTTAAGTGATTTTTTTGGGTTTTGGGGAACGGACTCCTACTGGCTGTGTGCGCGGAGATCCTATTCTAGCTGTGTGCAGACCCTGCTTCTCTGTGTGCAGGTTGGGAAGGGAATTGGAATTGTAAGGAAGAAATGATGAATGAATGAATGCGAAAGATTGTTGAAGAACTCAATCTGTGAGTACTGTTATATGAATTACTAGTAATTGTTGTATTGTGTGTTTCCTGTCCTTAAGCTGTGAAAGATCTGTGTACTGTGCTCTTGGATCTAGATCTGTTATGTTCAGTTTATGTACTATTGTGTTGATGATATAATAAGCATATAATTGTAGATCTAGTGCACGTGGATGCGAATAGAAACATAATTAACCCTACGCAGAACAAGGTGATTTGGGAATCACAGATTCAGGGCGCAGCTCTGCTTGCCTTACCCATCCTTTCTCAGGGTGCAGAAACCTAGTTCTAGTACCCACCCATACTACTTTGAGTGATAATTTGACCTATGAAAGCAGGTCACTACCGAAAGGGCCAGTAGTATATGGGTTTGTTGGCAAACCTTGCTTACTGAACCTGGGTCAGGACCCCTCGAGCCAAAAAATGGTTTCGTTTCCGGGACCGAAATAAATTTGAGAGAGGCAATGGGTAATGACAAGAGAATACTAGAAACCTGAAAGAAAAGAGATCAAAGACTGGTTCGAAAGACAAATCCAGGAGTTCCTAGTAAAATAAAACCGCAGTGAAAAATTAACGGCGGAAAGGTGGAAAAATAGGTACATTCTTACTGAAAGCTACAAAATATTCTTTGTAACCTTTGTGATTGAACTCCAGGAGTGTTTGGCCAGGCTTGTGGAATTCCAGAAGTCCTGGAAGGATGAGCAAGTCACTCAGTGGACCCCAGAGCTACTTGAGCAGCTGGAAAAAATTGATAATACTATCACACACACGGTGGATCACTAGGTGGATAGTGTGCTTGGAGGATTTGTGACAGAATTTGCCTGATTTGTGACAGAATTTTCCATTTATCAGTTTTTATCATACTCTGAGGCCGAATGACGATTATTCAAAGGATTCTGAGGAAAATTTATGAGGACGTTACCGTTTCTAATCAAGAAATTACTGTGCAAAAAGAGCATTATGTGTAGTCATACTGACTAAATAACCTCAGATCTAGACAGAAGCATGACCCACAGTGGTAAATAATATCAGATCAACCTTGATGGAGGGAGATCCACCTACAATCTGTTGCAGGAACTAGCAGCGCAAGATCCCCCAGCTACATCGCCACCTCGGCCACGCAAGGGTAAGAATTCACCTATACCACCACCCTCCCTAGACAGTGGTATGGTTGTGCATTTGAAACTACCTACCTTGAAGGGGGTAGGAGATGAGGATATGGAACGATTTTGGTTCATTTCAGACTCTATATGGACTGCACAGAATGTGGCAAGTGATACGGTAAAAATGGCGCTTGGCCTTCAAGGATAGGGCCTTGGACTGGTATATGCAGTATATTGCCCATAATGGGGGTGCATCTATTCAAGATATCAAGGATGCTTTGAAGCGCTAGTTCAGGAAGCCGAAATCTTATTCCCAGTTGGTAGCAGAACTAAAGGACTTCAAACAAGGTACGTCTGAGTCAGTATGGAAGGCTGATCAATGACAGAAGAAGGCAATCAGGGAAGGAGGATTCGAATATGATGATAGACAACATACAGAATGGTTCATCGCTATGTTGTTACCTCACCTGTGCATGCCAATGAGTCATCAAACCTTTGAGTTGTAGGAGAAGGTTGTGGAAATCACTATAAAACTAGAGGCTGCCCCTCGAGAGGATACATCAGCAGGGGTACAAAAAATCCAGGAACAACTTGGGGCTATGCATATGGAGATACAAAACTTGTGAAAAGAGCAGGGAAAGGATGGTTGCGTAGATCTCTGGTGCATATGATGCTGGGTGTCTAGACATATGAAGGATCAGTTCCCTATGTTGACATATTACATGCAAGAAGGAGGACCTAGCCTAGTACGCCCAGGGGTGAGTCGGGAACCCGTCCTATTATGACCAGGTTCAAGCAGACTTGCACTATGGTGTGATGATTTTCGGGTAGCAGGACTGCATGATACGAACCATTGCCCTCGGTTAGGTGTGTATGTCCCAAAACTAAAGCAAAAATGATGTTGATTCTGCCAATCAGTGGGACATGATGAGCAGAACTGTCATACTTATGACTTAATGATGGATCGTGGGAACTTATATAGGGTAAAATTGGACCCTGCGTCGCCAAGATTTTCTGCGCACTTTGGAGGATCCCCGACCCGAGACAGAGGAGGTCGGGGAGGAAGCGCAGGACGCAGACGTGGGCAGCTAGTCTATTATAACTATGGAGAAATAGGGCACTTTGCTAGAGAATTCCCAAATCCCACCAGGCCATCATACAAATACTGTAGGCAACTGGACCATGAGGTAGAAGATTGCCTAATTTTAATAGCCAAGATGTAGGAAAAGCAGCCCACCCCTACGCAGAATGTACAAAGAGTTAAATCCAAGCTAAGAAAGGCGAATCCCTATGTAAAAGTAATGACACGTAGTGGGTTGGTCACCTAGGGAGAAAAAGAGGAGCTTGCCTCCCGGGAAGGCATGCCTGTCAAAGAACGAACAAACCCAACAAAACCAACAGTCCCCACTCCGTCGCCAACACAACCTCAGATAGAGGAAGGGGTTGAGCCCTTTTTAAAGGCATGTCTGAAGCTGCTACGAAATCCACAGGCTGTAGGTAATCTCCAAGAAATATTGAATACCTGCATGGTTCAGATCAATTTGATCCCTGAAACCAAGGCTGTACACAAACTATATAGCTATAAGAAGCGCACCAGAAGAGAGATACGATTGACTGTGCAGATTGGTGACTATGAGATGGATCAGGTTATCTTAGATCTGGGGTCAGATGTGAATGTATTACCAAATCAGACATGGCAGTGAATGGGGGAACCTAAGTTAGAATGGTCCACCATCCAGCTGTGAATGGCCAATCAACAAAAAATCATCCCTTTAGGGAGATTACCAAAATTCATGGTTGACATCGCAGGGGTAAGGGTCCTAGCTGAATTTGAAGTCATATGAATCGTGGAAGATGCAGATCCCTACCCTACGCTCCTTGGACTGGACTGGGAAATTGACATGGGGGGTGTCATCAATCTCAATAAATGCAACATGGTGTTTGAAAGCAAAGGTACACGTGTCATAGTACCACTAGATCCAGCAGAAGGTGCACGATATATAGAGCTAGCCTATGAGGAGGAGGAATTAAATCACATTTATAAATTAACTGCACTGGATGAAGATCGAGTTAACCCCATGGAGGAAGGATTTCTCTGCTGGGAAAAGAACAGTGAATTTTCCTCTGACTCTAATGAGGAGCTGGAAAATTGGCAAGGCCGATTGCACGAATTTTTGGCACTCCGATGTCTTCAGACCATTAGGAATTTTCGGCGCATCTCTACTGTGGAAAGGAACCTACCATACCTGGAGAACGTAGATGATAGTCACAAGATGGTTGAACCTAATATTCCCACGGAATGCAAGCTAGGAACACTATCACTAACATTACGCGAAGCACCTACGCAAGGACTAGTATTCTCTGCTCAGGAGAAGTATTAGAGAAGGGTGATCCTGCGTATAGGGATCCCAGTTGCCAGATGGAATCCGAGGTCAGTCGACCTATGTGGACACTTTTTGACATACCACACTCAAGGGTGCGATCAAGCCTTGCACGGTCAGGCTTTCCAAGGTACTGCTGCCCTAGGCATGCATCAGATTATGGACCTGCCCAAACCCACATGTAATTTGAAGAATTTACAAATGCCTCAAGTAATAAATGGCATGAGGACGCATGACGCAGCCCTCTGGTGCAAGGACATTCCAACCATGGGCGAAGCGCATGACTCGAAAATGCTGATGAACGACTTGCAAACACGCCTCATGTTGACCTTCACTCAGGGTACGTGAATGACATACAGGCATCATCCATGGTCTGACATTCCATGGAAATGACCTCAGGCACGTACGGTGACTGTTAGCACATCCCGATTTAATAAATAAGGGATCTTACAAGTACACACAATTGGTGGATCATAAATGCAGCCATTTATGGTAAGGTTGATCTACCTAATTGATGGCCAGTCTCACGAATGGGCTACTCCCCCATTAAATAGCTCTGGACGGTGTGCGAATGGCTGGATAATTACACACCAGGCTATTTATTCACCCTACATCATGCTCCCGCTATCTGCGTACTGGGTTTTTGTGCTCCTTATCATTCTCTGGGTTGCTCGCTTCTGTGCTACTAGGATGAACCCAACCAGAGAGCCTGGGAGTGCTGAGTGCAGTCACAGGGGTGAACGCTAGCTCCCGACAGAAAGGATTGTTTGTGAGCCACGCGTAGCAGGAATGCCGCAATACAGGGACATGTTGTGGCTTCTCTGCACCTCCAGAACACCACCCAGCCAAAGCAATGTGTGTTCCCTCCCTTTAATTTCCCTTGTCAATGCTCCTGATCTAACTACGGGGGACATTCAAATTGATTTAGCACAACTATCTCACACAGAGCTATAAGGACTCCACACCAGAGTGTTGCATGAAGTTTTCCACCGTGACCGAGCTAGGCAATAGCAGTATAACGTACCTCAGGAAGTACAGAACTAGCGGATTGCAGTGGTCACAGAGGCAATGCAGATTATTCAAGAATAGCTAATGCAGGGCGCACAACTGATCAAAGAAGCTACCCACCTATGGATAGCCATCAAGCACCATTCCATGCTTCAACATATCCAAATGGAATTGTAGCACGCGGGCGCTGCTCTGGACCAAGTCAGAGCCTCTTCACCCTCCACTGTCTCCACGTAGCATCTAGACATCCTAGATAGGATTGAGAACCTTTTCCACAACAAGCATGTCACTCAGAAATGATTGAAACCATGGGCTGATACCACACTCCAACTCGCTGAAGATGCTCAGTCTGCATTGCGCGCCTCCACCAGTTGTTGGAACAGATCATCGTGGCTCGAGATGGCCCTGCCTCCCTGACAATGGTCAACATTGCACAACATGTTGCGGCCCAAAGTAAGGAAGTGCTCCATTCGCTCCTTTATACTCTGGTTATCTTTTGTGCGCAAGTTGAAGCCGCACCACTGTAGTGACTCGGGACGAGTCACAACATTGTGTTGGGGGATTGTTGGAACGGGGTCTCCTAAAAAGCTACGAAACTGGTCCAATTTTGATATTTTTTATTATATTTAGCCTAGCAGAGGGGTTTTAGGGTGGGTCAAAGCCCCAAACGCATTGTAATGGGTCAAAGGGTAAACTAGGGGTCCGAAAACCATGGGTTGCGGACCATAGGAAAGTAGAGGCTATATTTTTATAAATAGAGATGCATTTTGTATTGTAAAGGATAGGAAATGATGAGTTATTGATGCGATATGTTGTTGAAGCAATCTGTTTTGGTTTTGGGGAACGGACTCTGGCTGGCTGTGTGCGCAGAGATCCTAGTCCAGTTGTGTGCGGACCCTGCTGCTGTGTGTGCAGGTTGGGAAGGGAATTGGAATTGTAAGAAAGAATTGATGAATGAATGAATGTGAAAGATTGTTGGAGAACTGAATCTATGAGTATTTTTATATGAATTACTGGTAATTGTTGTATTATGTGTTTCCTATCCTTAAGCTGCGAAAGATCTGTGTACTTTGCTCTTGGATCTAGATTTGTTATGTTCTATTTATGTACTACTGTGTTGATGATATAACAAGCATATAACTATAGATCTAGTGCACGTGGATGCGAATAGAAACATAATTAACCCTGCGCAGAACAAGGTGATCTGGGAATTATAGAAACAGGACCCAGCTCTGCTTTCCTTACCGATCCTTTCTCAGGGTGTGGAAACCTAGTTCTAGCACCCACCCATATTACTTCGGGTGAGACTTTGACCTGCAAAAGTAGGTCACTGCCGAAAGGTCAAGAAGTATAGGGGTTTGTTGGCAAACTTTGCTTACCGAACCTAGGTCATGACCCCTCAAGAAAACACACACCAAGGATAACTATCCTCTGTTAGTAGATTATATTTAGGTCGGGGGACCTAGCCCATTGTGCCCTAGGGAAATTGCAGGGTCAAGTGGGCCGGCATTATGGTGCAATGAGTGTCGCATTGCGAGGCTGCACGACACAAACCATTGCCCTCGACTTACCACATATGTCCTAGAGGTAAAGCAGCAATGGTGTAGGTTCTATAGATCTATAGGACATGATAAGAAAAACTACTGAATGTATGATTTGATGATCGATAGAGGGAATCTATATAGGGTACAGTCAGATCCATCCTTGCAAAGATCAGGCATAGGTGGCTCCCCAGCCAGGCACAGAGGAGGAAGAGGCAACGTAGGTCGGGGACAAGGGAAACTAATCTGTTATAACTGTGGAGAAGTAGGACACTTTACAAGGGACTGCCTGAACCCTACAAGGCAGCCCTGCCGGTATTGCAGATAGCTAGACCATGCGATTGAAGACTGTCAAATCTTGATAGAAAAATTGCAGTAGAAGCAGCTGAAATCTACGTAGAATGTGCAGAGGGTTAAGGCTGAACTGCAAGACAAAGATCCAAGTGTGAATGTCATAACATGCAGGAGGATGGCCACCAGGGGACCTAGGGAGAAGGCTGCAATTGAACCTTTGATCCGACAAGAAGTTCTCAAACAGGAAGGTTTGGATCTAAAAAAGGAAAAATAAACTTTTTTTGCAGCTCACAAAGACTTCGTTGAGGTAGAGACATCTACTTCGCAGGCACCTGCGAATCTCAAGGCAGTTGAGGAGGTCAAACCCTTTTTGTATTCATGTATGAAGCTGCTGCGTAACCCAAAGGCTATGGAGAATATTTAGGCATTAATAGATAGTTGCGCAGCGCGGCCTAACCTACCCCCAGAAATCAAGGATGTCCATAAAATATAGAAGAAGCACACCGATAGGGAGATACGGTTGACGGCACAGATCGGTGACTACGAAATGGATCAGGTTCTTTTGGACCTAGAGTTAGATGCAAATGTACTACCAAAATAAATGTGGCAACGGATGGGAGAACCTGAGTTAGAGTGGTCCACTATCCAGCTGTGTATGGCCAATCAGCAGAAGATCATACCCTTGGGGAGACTATCAAAGGTCATGGTAGATATCACAGGAGTCAAGGTCTAGGCTGATTTTGAAGTAATTCAGATTGTAGAAGATGCGGACCCCTACCCTGTGCTCCTAGGGCTAGACCAGGCCATAGATATGGGAGGCATCATTAAATTGAAGAAGAGAAGCATGGTGTTTGAAAATAACGGTACAAGGGTGATAGTACCATTAGATCTTGTGGAAAGCGAATGATATACCAAACCGATGCGCGGCGAAGAAGATGTAGATCACATTTATAAGTTGACTGCACGAGATGAAGATTGGATCAACCCCATGGTGGATGGTGTACTCTGTTGGGAAAAGGATATTGAATGCTTCTCTGAATCTGACAGGGAGATGGAGAACTGGAAAAATCAGTTACATGATGTCTCTGCGCTGCGATGTCTTCAGGTCTCAAAGGACTTCCACTGCATTTCCTTAGAGTTAAGAGACCTACCCTATTTCGATGGTTCTACTAATATTAAGGAATTTTTGTGGACATTGGAGGTCGAGGTTCCTAGAGAACGAAGGTTATGGGCCCTGAATCTAGCTATGCGTGCAACACCTGCACAATGGTGGGATACGCATAAGGGGGCATTCCAGGACTGGGAGGGTTGTCGGGACATGATGCTCCTATGATTTGAACCTCTGGTGGAGATACAGGTCAAGACATTCCTCGGCCTAGGGGATCCACACGAGCACTTGGTTGCATGGATAAAGATGTGGGGTGACTGAACTACAGAAGATTGGATCCACTTTTTCATTCATATGTTGGGTCCAATCCCTACTGCATGATACTTAGATGTAGAGCTCCATCAATGCACCCGCCATTGGGAAACTCTGAAGGATGACTTCATAGGAGCATTCGAATTGATAAGAGGTTCAAAGGCACTTATAGAAGATTTGTAGGATATAGATACATTTGCGTTTGGAAATTTCAGATCCTTTGCAGTATTCGGGCCGCCGATGTGGGAAACACAGATGCAGGATATTGTCAACTGCCGCAGCGTGGCAAGGGAAGCAGTTGACGATGACCCATGGTCTATCTCTATCCTGGAATAAGAAGGGGAGCGCGCCATTGCGGGACCTCCACTACAAGAGGTGGATGTCATGAAGCCTCTCAAGCTGCGAGAAGTCAATATTGGGATGGAAGAGCACCCTAAGTTGGCTAATATTGGGGACTATTGGGATGAGGATACAGTAGGAAAAGTGGTCGAATTACTCATAGAATACCAAGACTTGTTCCCAACAAATTTTTCGGAGCTGAATGGGATCACGGGGGACTTAGGGGTCATTCATATCACTCTCAAACTAGATGTGTGCCCCGTGAAGCAGCGACCCTATAGGTTGAATCCCAAGTACAAGTAGAAGGTCAAGGAAGAACTCAATAAAATGACTGCTGCTGGTATCATAGAACCTATTGAGTAGTCAGACTGGGTCAGCCAAATGGTGGTGTAGGAGAAAAAGACTAAGGGGGAGATTTGGATTTGTGTGGACTTGTGCAAGTTGAATGATGCCTACTTTCATGATCCATTCCCTACACCATTCTCAGACAAAATCTTGGACAGCATGGGAGGGCAGGAAGCATACTCCTTCATGGATGGGTTCTCATGATACCATCAAATCAGAATCGCACCTGAGGACCGCAGCAAAACCACTTTCAACACTAAGTGGGGATCTTTTCAGTATATTGTCATGCCTTTTGGGCTCAAGAGTTCCCCTACTATCTTCTCATGGGTCGTTGTTGTAGTATTCAAGGAATTCATCCACAAATTCCTAGAAGTGTATTTCGATGATTGGATTGTCTTCAACCTGGTAAAGATGCATGTATCAAACCTACGCATGATGTTGGACGCCTTCCGAAAACACTAGATTTCCCTAAATATCAAGAAATGCATCTTCTACATACCCTTCGGAATCTTTCTCGGCCACATAGTTTTCCAGCAAGGACTGATGGTGGATGCTGCCAAAATCCGTAGTTATCATAAACTTGCCACTACCAACAATGGAGAAATAGCTGCGCTTGATCCTTGAACACACGCACTACTAAGGAAATTCATTCAAGGCTATGCATTGATTACGACCCCTGTGGAAAAATTGCTCAAGAAGGATGTTTCGTTCTTTTGGAATGACGAGTGTCAAAAGAGCTTTGAGTTACTTAAAGAAAATATGGTCTTAGCGCGTATTATCATCTTGTGTGACTGGGAGAGGGTATTTCATGTTCACATCGATGCATCGAGAATTGCTATCAGGGCTGTCCTTACACAGCTGGGAGAAGGAGATATCGACCATCCAGTTGCCTTTGCGAGTAGGAAACTATCCGGTGCAAAACACAACTACTCCACTACAGAGCGGGAGGGATTGGCCATGGTGTACGCTTTGCAAAAATATCAGCATTCCTTGTTAGGAGGACACTTCAAAATGTTCACCGACCATTCAACCTTGAAGTACCTAGTAAATAAGCCTGTGTTTGGAGGACCTAGTCCTGATGATGAACCACACTGGTTGGTTCGAAACGCGTCGACTTTGTTCATGATAATGTGATTTTTACCGAAAGATTTCTTCCTAATTCTTTGAAATCATCATCAAGACGGGAAAGTGAATGCTGGACCGAATCACTTGTCCCAAATTGAGAGTGGTGAGGAGCCAACCAACCTGGAGGATGGATTGCCTGATGCGCAGCTATTTTCTATTAAGGTAGTGGATGCACACTTCACTGATATCATTCAGTTCTTGAATACTGGGAGGTCACCTCCAACATACTCGGTATAACAGAAGAAAGAATTAGTCACCTGGGCCACAGATTTTACCATCATCGCAGGTCATTTATATAAGATGGGAGCTGATGAAGTATTGCTGAGATATGTTTTGGAGCATGAAATGCATGCTATCTTGGTAGAGGTTCATGATGGAGTAACAGGAGGTCACTACGCAAGTAAAGCAACGACACAAAAGGTCTTGAGAGCTGGGTTATGGTGGCGAACCATACATAGTGATGTTCACGATTATTGTAAAGCCTACGATACGTGCCAACGCATAGGGAGGTTGTCCTGCAGATATGAAATGCCCCTTCAACCACAAATGGCTCTACAAGAATTTGATAAATGGATCATCAATTTCATAGGGCTTATCAACCCACCAAGGAAGAAGACGGGTGCACGATACATTATTACTACCACTGATTATGTAACCAGGTGGGCCGAAGCACAAGAAGTGAAGGATTATACTACGGAGACCACTGCGTATTTCATCTTTGAAAAAATTCTGACCAAATTTGGATGCCCAAAGATCCTCGTGAGCGACAGAGGTACGCACTTTTTTAATGAGACAATCCAAGCTTTGACCGAGGAGTTCCCGATCCATCATGCGAAGAGAACACTGTATCACCCATAGGAAAACAACGTGGTTGAAGCTTTTAGCAAAACCTTGGAGAAAGCACTGACAAAGGTATGCAACGCTGATCGCAGCGATTGAGACGTGCACATCCCATTGATTCTTTGGGCATATCGAACAACCTGCAAGAAGCTAACAGGGAAAACCCCACTCAGGATTTTAAAATGAGGTCGTTATGCCAATGGAGTATATTGTTCCTAGTCTGTGCATTGTAGCATTTACAGACATGGCATAACCTAAAATCATGGAGGAGCAATTAGCATAGCTTATGGCTTTGGAGGAAGATCAGTTTCTCGCTCAGTTCCATCAGCAGGTTCCAAAGGCCCGCGATAAAGCTTGGCATGATCGACATATTCACCAGAAGACATTTTCGGAAGGAAAATTGGTCCTCTTATATGATATCCAGTTTGTAAAACATCCAGGGAGGTTCCGACAGCACTGGCTTGGTCCCTACACCGTTAAGGAAGTCACGGATGGTGGAGATGTTAGGCTAGCTACCCTATGCGGTGATATGATACCAGGCTACGTCAATGGTAGTCGGCTCAAACCATATCGAATCAAATGACTAAATGGTTAGAATAGCTGTGCAGGTGCAGATAGAGAACCCGCCATCACAGTGACTCGAGACGAGTCACTATATTGCGTTGGGGGACTGTTGGAATAGGGTCTCCTATGAAGGTGCGAATCTGATCCATTTTGTATATTTTTTATTATATTTAGTCTAATGCAAGGGTTTCGGGGTAGGTCAAAACCCCTAATGCATTGTAAGCAGGTCAAGGGTAGACCAAGAGTCTGCAAACCATAGTTTGCAGTCCATTGGATGCGTAGGCTAAAGTAATATAAATAGTTGAACCTTTTTGAGTAGATAGATAGAGAATGAATAGATATTGATGTGATGTACGAATAGCTAGATCTTGGGTTGGGTTGTTTGCATTAGGACTCCTGCTAGTTGTGTGCACGAAGATCCTTTGTCCTGTTGTGTGCGGACCCTACTATCTATGTGCACAGGTGGTATTTGGGGAATGTAAGAGGATTTTGATAAATAGTATATGTGAAGTATTGCTGAAACATATGATGTTAATGTCTGAATCTATTCGGTTATGGTTGATGTGAACTAAGATTAAGCTGCGAACTCATTTGTCTTATTTTTGTGGTATGAAAGTACCTACACTTAGTATATTACTGTGATGTGACTGTTGTTGCACTTATTGATTGCATCTATGTTAATGAACGTAAACTATCTGTGTTGATAATATTGGCTGCGATTATGATGTTTTATAGTTTTAATTGATGATACGCACGTGGATTATAACTTGCTAGAGAAGATCTAATAAGAAATGTAGTCTGGTTACGTTATGGAACCCTGCGAATGACCCTTTTGTGTAGATCTGATAATTGCAGGCCTGCATTATTACCTACTCTCTCTCTCAGGGTGCAGAAACCTGGTTCCAACACCCTCCCATACTGCTTCGGGTGAGACATTGACCTGTGCAAGCAGGTCACTGCCGAAAGGGCCAGTAGTATAGGGGTTTGTTGGAAAACCTTCACCTCCGAACCTGGGTCAGGACCACTCGAGCCAACACAAGAAAATATGGGAAAATAAATATTTGTGATGTGCGTGATCTACCTTTGAGGACCACCTTGTTTACTATCGCAATGCTTGTCGGTTCTGCTACACTACAAGTGGCAAACAGATCATACATGCAGTATTCACTGGAGTGTTTAGAACCAATAGTATTTAACTGGGCTGAAGTTGTTCTCTTTCAGATGAAAGAACAGCTGACCAAAGAAAAGGGAGGAAGGAAGAATAATTTCAACTATGGATCGATCCTGGTTTCCTTCACCTTAGAGAAGATTCCATTGATGCAGCCACAACACGTTACACTGGACATATCTGGCCCTAGATATACATGGATGCAGACATGGGTTGAATTTATGTCTAGACATGCTAGTCAATAGACCATCGTATTCTCTACTACATTCTTCGCTTGGTTCAGATGATAGATGGTCGCCATAGATCAGTATGCATACGCAGGCGTAGATTTCTGAGGAGATCCAGACTTGATTCTACTAGATGGTGCTCAATGGGGTGCACTTGGTAAGAATGTTTTGACCATGTTTTTTTATTTTTCTAAGTTTTCTACATGTTTTTGTATTTTTATGTTTCTCAAGGCTAAACTAATGTTTTTATGTATACAGTTGTCGGTCAGGTTCAACCATTGGGTTAGACAAAGCAGGGAGTAGATGAGCCAGCAAAGAGAGGTGTCGGGAGAGAATTCCTTCAGGATTTAGATATAACCGAGACTCTTGGTGAGCTACAGCAGCACATGGAGGGATTGACTCTTGGGATTCTGTTTTACCAGATCGAAGAGTTACCTATGAGACTGCTTTGCCAGACTATTGGCGTTCCTAATTGTTGGATGTGATCATTGCATAGGATAGCTAGATCAGTATCTTGTTATCACGAACATCACTAGTTTACTTTGACATTTTGCATAATTTTTTAGGTCAGATGACCAATGTGTCTTGGGAAAAATTTTTATAAAAACCTATAACTATCTATATTTTTTTTCAGTGTTTTCCTATTTTTATTGTGCAATCTTATTCAATTATGTGATGTGAATTGAAAATATGTCTTTACATGTGTTGCAAATTTCTGTTTAAAACATAATTCACTAAGGAATTAGTTAATGTGTTTAAATTTTTGGATATGTGTTGATATTGAATGTAATCAAAATGTCTTTCCAAAAGTAGAACTCTTAGGAACATATGATGCAGTGTTGGATTTCGGATAGTATAAACGCTAGTAAGTTGCAGTACAAAAAGTTGTGATTATAACCTAACGATGATGTGGTTAATACCAAATGAAATGGTATCAGAGAGAATTTCGATCAACACAATATACTCAGCAATATTTTTTGTAGATCGAGCGATACAAATCCCTTGAAAACTCACTAACTCATCGCTTGGAGCAAAAATCGCCCATGCGACAGAGGATAGATTTTGCACACTACGACTTGCACCATTAGCATACCCAAAAAATGGTTCCAAATATTCAAACATCTGCAATGAAATGTAAAGTGGATTACTAACTTCAATAAAAATCTAGAAAAAAAAACTAAGACAGTAAATTCAAATCAAAATCATATCTACAATATAATACAAAATTTTACTATGCTTATTTAAGCATAGTAGCGTTTAAGGTACAACCCAGTTCGAGGTTGCGCCAATGGAATTCCATCATAATCTACTAACTAGTAGGCGCCCTTAGCAAGAATTCTTTTGAAAATATAGGGGCCATGCCATAACGGCTCAAATTTTTCTGTACCTATTACATCAGCTTCCTGATCATAAAGTAAGACCATGTCACCCTTAGAGAAGATGTGAGGCTAGACATGTTGGTCGTATTGCACCTTAATTCGTCTCTTATTCTCTTCGTTTGCTAATGCGGCTTCATGACACATTTCATCCACATGGATGAGGCTAAAAAGACATGCTTCTTCAATAGAGGTGTTAGGTGACAAGTCAACAGCAAGTTTTAATGACGATATTTGAATTTGGATAGGAAATATAGCTTCCATACCATACACCAATTGAAAGGGGGTAAATCCAGTTGCATTTATCACCAAGGTTCGATATGCCGACAAAGCCGAGTACAAGATTAAATGCCAATTTCATTTATGAACTCCTATCATTCGCTGAATCATTCACTTAAGAATCTTGTTAATAGATTCAACTTGTCCATTGGATTGAGGATAATAAGGAGTAGAACTATCATGCAACAATCCTAATTTGGAAGTCAACTTATTCATCATGTGATTGCGAAAATGCTTACCATGATCTGTGACTATAGCTTGTGGAACACCAAACCGTGAAATGACATGATTGAAAAAGAATAATGCAGTTGTTTTTCCTGTGTTAATAAATGTAGGCATCACTTCGGCCCACTTGATAAAGTATTCTACTGCGACAATAATATAACTAGTCCCCGCATACAGACGAAGGTTGCAGGTCATGAATTCAATACCCAATTTTGAAAATGGTTACACTGCGATAACAGGATGCATCAGTGCCAGAAGTTTGTGGATTTTAAGATCAAATATCTGGCACAAATGACAAATTCTGACCACGAGGATGTAGTTGCGAAATATGGTAGGCTAAAATTAACTAGCGCGGAGAACCTTTGCTTGGTAGCATATCCAGACAAGTGTCTACCACAAGATCCAACATGAAAATCATTTAGAACTTTCTCGGCCTCCTTATAAGTGATACACCTCCTTAAAATCCTATTGACACCATTACGATAAATTATATCGTTGACGATCAAATAATCTTTGGCTTGGTATCGAATACGTCGTTGTTGAGAGCGAGAGGTATGGGGCCAGAAAATATGGGTTTGGAGGAAAATGATAAAATCCCCATACTAAGGATCAGATGATCCAATTAGAAATAGAGACTCATTAGGAAATGATGGTTCTGATGTAGTAGCAACACTATCAGAGAGAAGGTCGTAGATAAGCTCAGCCAAAACTAAATACCTCTTTGACTTGGATTTAATGAATTCCAGATCAAATTCCTATAAAATGACTATCCATTTTGAATATTTCCCCCACAGTAATTGACGTGATAGAATGTATGTCATGGATTTGCAATCCGAAATGACAATGGTCTTCTGGAATAGGATATAATGGTGAAATATTTGGAAAACTTGAATGTTCGCCAAGGCGAGATTTTCAAAGTATGAATACTTCACTTCCATATCATTGAGATTACGACTCAAATAATATATTGGATGTTCTATCCCATCTTCTTCTTGGACCTACACCATAGCAATGGATGTATCAGTTGCGGCGATATATAATAAATAATCACTTTGATAATTGGGGGGGATACATTAATGACGCCTGGACCAGTGTGTCCTTGACAACATCAAAAGAAGCTTTCGCAACCTTATCCCAATGGAAGGGAATCCCCTTTTTCAGGAGACGAGTAAATCCTTTAGCCATTTCGACATAGTTGGATATGAACCTCCTTAGGAATTTAGCCTTTCCTTGAAGTTTATGTAACTGAAGTAAATTTGATGGTGCAGGAAAATAAAAAATGGCCTAGACCTTCCGTGGGTCGATTCAAATTCCTTCTTTTGAGACGACGAATCCTAGAAAATGACCAGAACCAACACAAAACACACATTTGTGTGGATTGAGGCGTATTTTGTAGTGTTGGAAGCGTAGAAAGATAGCTCTCAAATAAGACGGGTGATCGTTCTGATTTCGTGAATATGCAGGTAAATCGTCTAGATAAGGTTCAACAATGTGCTTGATGTCATTGAAAGCATAATCCATTGCTCTCTGAAATGTTTCCCCGGTGTTCTTTAAACTAAATGGGAGTTTTACGATAAGCGAATGTGCCCCAGGGATAGATGAATGTTGTCTTATATTGTTCCTCTAGGTGGATAATTAATTTGATTGTAACCAGAGAATCCATCCATGAACGAAAAAATTTCACATCCAGCACAATCGTCAATAATCTAGTCGATAAAGGGAGTAGGATAGTTGTCTTTTGGACAAGAAAGATTGAAATCCTAATAATTGATGTACACTCTGATCATCCCTTGTTTATTCATGATAGGAACAATATTGGAAACCCAATCAATAAGTGGAACAGGGTAAATAAAACTAGCACGCAAAAATTTTTCAGCTTCTACTTTAATGGTAGTAGCCCTCTTCAAATGAACAAGACGAAGGTGTTGACGTATCGGTCTGAAATTATGGTACATTTTAATGGTTTGTTCAACGATACTGGTATCTATGCCTGGTATTTCCTTGTAATACCAAGAAAATATATCTTCAAATTCTTGAAAGAGAGAGCGATAAGTTTCGATTTCTGATGGAGAACAAGACACGCCGACATGAATGTTTTCTACAATGTCGAGTTTGGTCGAAATATCGATACAAATGGTTTCTTCAATATTTGATAAGTTTCACTTGGATTCTATAGCTTTAATGGGAAAATAACTTGAAAATAAATTTGTGATCGATGGGTGATATAGTTCAATAATATTATCTTCTTCGTAATCTTGAAGATGGGAACGATGATGACGATCTTCCCATGGTTCTCCCTCTAGCATCATGGATTCCAAAATGATCTCATCAGTCAAGAAAGTGGATGAAAAGGATTAGATGGAGTACCAAAATCCAATGAACGATTGACCCAAGCGATCACCGACAATGATTTCAGATTCGCCACCCAAGCCATGTAGATCTATTACTATGCCAAATCAATTGGGCTAGGTAGCAGAAATTCATGCAACGTAACAACTTTAGAATCATTGGTAATCTTCCTTAAGACAGATGGAGCGGAAGATCTCATTCAGCAGGTCTCTATTCTTGCAACTTATGCCGACATCGAAGGTGGCGGTAATACAAAGGTTCCCATTAGTGAAGAATCCTTTAGTAGCCTTACACTAATGTTTTAAAGTGCTAGCTGGGGTGCGTGAACTAACAAAACACTTCCAGTTAGTTGGGAAATAGAGGAAAAGAAGGAGATTTTATTGATGATTGTGATAACACTTTTATGAGGAAAGGCGATCATTCTAAAATAAGTAGAGATGATCACAGTCATAGCATAAACCCATGGCCTTCAGAGTAAAATTTTGTAATCAAGCAGTCTGTCAACGACCTCAACTTCAACAGTTACAGTTTTTCCCACTAGTTCGACATGTAGGTTATTGATGATATTGCAATGCTTATATGTACGGCCTTCAAAAGCTTTCAATGTCGTAGGCGATTGAGATAAGCACGGTGATCCAAGCGACTTCCAGTAGTTTAGATACATAATGCAAGTAGATGATCCCTCATCAATAATAGTATGATGAACGAGGTAATTAAGAACATTTAATTGGATGTAGAATGCCAATTCTACTGGTAAGTGTGGCAAATGGCCCGTATGATTAAAGACTACAAGATTGGAATATGTTGGGTCGATTCCACCAATTGCCAACAACAAAGCATGCTTCTCGGAGGGAAAATTTTGAAGTACCTCAAGCATTGACATAGCTGAAGGAGGTTGAGCCAAATCTTCAACTATATTATAATTTTGAGCAGCTTGGGCTCAACGATTAAATGTCGATTTCTGGATGACTCCCTTCGATGGCTTTATTGTTAACATGGGAATAGAAATTGGCAGAATAGATTATGTCGATGAATTCGTGGTCGAGGTAGTAGGTTGATCAGTAGCCTAACTACCGTAACTTTTATTTCTTGTTCACACCAAAACATTAGTTTTTGGCTTTGTGACAGACTCAGCATAAGCACTTGGGAACTAGAAGCTGGATCCGTAGCAACCATATTTGTGTCTGGATTCGGAAATGGATCTGTCAACACATCAGATGCAGTCGATGCCTTAAGAAATTTTGAGACTTTTGCGTGGTGAGGACAGTCATGAAAAAAGTGCTCCTCATTACATATTATGCAAGGGTAATGAGGTTTCTGATTCTTTCTATTTTTTTTATTATATGATCATTCCTACGGGGTTGAATTTTTATTTTTCTTCGCTTTCCCCTTTTTCTTAATTCAGGGTTTCTTGTCACTTTTGACTTTTTTAGATGACACAGCATGAATTTCGAAAGAAGGTGCAGGATTAGATGCAATAGAGTGATGTGTGCTTACACTACTGATCATACCGTCGTCAGCATGAGAGTCCCTAGATGGAGGAGCAATAGTAAAATTAGATCGCGGCGTGTTGGTAATTTTCTCATATAGTGTTCCATACTGAGTATAAATCAAATATAAGTATTGGGCATGAGAAATGACCTACTCTTTAGTGACGACGCCACCCTTACCCACATCCTTGGTGATAAATGGCAGCAAGGACTTAATGAACCACTCAGCAAGGAGTTGATCGTGAAAAAATGTTTTGACCATTCTACGATAACGACGCCACTCATGAATATGATCGGAAATGTGATTAGCATTAGTCTGTTTAAAATTGGTCAGGATTTTAGTTCCAGTTTCATATCGTATGTGTAAGTGGAAGTGGGTCAAGAAGGTAGTATCTAAGGCAGTGAAATTATCAAATGAAGCTCATGGTAACTCAATGTACCACTTCGCGGCCGGACCAGTAAGCGTACGCTGGAAAAGATGCAGTCGAACAGAGTCATCATTTAAGGAGTTAGATGAACACCATAAATGATAATTCATAACATGCCTTGATGGGTCTTCTCTAGGGTTTCCATTGAACTTAGGAATATCTGAGGGTAATTTATGTGGTATCACCGGCCACCAAGGAGCATAGATGATGGGTAAGCTACCTAGGTAAGCTACTTGTTGTTGGAATGATCATTGTGGAATTTGTAGTTTTTGTTTCCAAGGTGTCTTCCCACTAGGATTATAGCCCAAACTATAATATCTTGGACCCGGTTATGAATAAGTTAGAGCTGGTTGTTCCTGCAACATCCCATAATAGCGTAATCTAGCTTGTGAATAAAGAATTCCAGATACAGGCGATTGTTGTAAACCAGCCAAAGGAGTTGGAGTCTGTGGGCCCAAAACTTGAGTGTATTGGGTTGAAGGACCCGCCTGAGACAGTTGAGGTATAGCAATATGAGCCTGTAACAACGGTAATGATGTATTAACAAGTGGAGTAGATGTGGGATGATATGAATGCACAATCATTTGTGGTTGAACGGGTAGAATAGGTTGCCACTGACAAAAAGTCATTCCAACATTAGGATGACCATAAAGATATGGATTAATGTCAAAATCAGTGACCATAGGTTGCCCCCCAGCATGAGGAGTATAATAAGATGGACTATATTGTTCTCCAAATGGTGGGAGTCTAGTTGATATTGTACTAGATGGAATATACCCATATGGACCAACTTGATATTGCACTGAAGATGTATATAAAGGATCAAGCTATTATGTACTCATTAGAGATGTACCATATAGAATACTAGATGATGACATGGGTGAAGTCCATGGGTTTGAGGATGCACCATAGAAGGTTCCAGATAAATATTGGTAACCAGGTGGGACGGAAGGGCCACTATATAGATGTGACTCTGGTGATGTGGTGAACATCGACGGGGTATCAACAGTAGATTATGTTGCAACTGTAGCAGATAGTATAGCCAGATATGTTGACTCAGCCATGGTCATACGACCTAATGTATACCCTATATGATCTATGGGAACTCAAATTGAAACAGGATCGAAGAAATAAGTGTAAGGTGATTGAGGACAAGACTCTTAAAGACAAAGCTCCTCCCCCAAATGAGTTGGAGTTGAAGGTGTTTCATCTTGTGATATTTCTTCAATCGAAATCAAACCAGGTGGAAGGATTTCATCGTTAGGCCTGAGATATATTTCAGGTGGTTGACTGCGCGATATGGGAGACTCAATTCCTAAGATCGAATATGGAGCAACCGATAAAGGAACAACTTCTAGTTGTTCGACTTCGAGATCTATATGTTCTAGTAAAATAATGATGGGATCTGGATCAAATTCTAGTTGAACAACACCAGGTTCATGAGGTATGGTCTCACTAATTGGATGGATCATGACCACAGGTAGCTATGAGGACTACCTCGACAATAGTGGATGAACCAGGATTTGTAGAAAAAACTTGAGACTACTTTGGTATATGTGATGATGATGTCACACCAAAGGTACTAATAGTACTGGTTTCGATAGAACGATGTCACCTTCACTGACCAGAAATGGCTTCTGGTGGTAAAGGTGGTTTAAGTGCTATTCTACTTAAACGATGGGGAAAGGGATGTTATTCTTCCAAGATGACTGGTTGATTTTATAAGAAAAACAAATAAACAAAATAAAAGGGTAATTCTAAGCAAAAGGTTTACCAAGTAATTGTGAAATGTAGAATACCTCCTGGCAAACCAAGAAATACAAACAGGAAATCCCCCCGAATATTGTGTTCGGTGCATCACAAGTTACAAGGCGGCTGACACAGTTACCTATGGATTGATAGTAACATAAATTTTTCCTCCCAAATATACCCGAAGGTACGTGGAGGCCTAAGTCTGTAGTAGCGTTGTCTAATCGAAATCGCATAGTGAGAGCACCCCCTTATACATTTCGTACTAGAACACCGCCCTATATACCTAAAGGTACGTGGACGAGCTCTGATATACTTACGTACCTGGAGTGAGGTATCACACTCGGAATGTATCGCAGACAAGTTCGTGATAGCTTCTATGTTTAACGACGCTGGAACACGTCTCTAGCTAGACCTTCTAAATTTTATCGTTAATGTTACAATGCTTTCTTAGGTTGATTGATGTAAATTTTATGTTGATATTGTTTAAAAGTTTGTCTTTGAGGTTCACCATGTGATGTAAAGGAAATTCCTAAAAATGCAAACTAAATGATAAGAAAACTTTCCAATTTAGCTTTTTCAATGAAAATCCTAGCTACTAAGGGGAAAGAGCAATCATTTTTTTAGCATACAATGAAGAGCACAAACTAGATGCATATTTCCTAGCTTGTTACTATGCAACACACACAATTATCTATATGCACATGCATGTTTTTCTTTTCACCTCCCTTTAATGTGAATGAAAGAAAGGAGACTAAATGCACAAATCAATCAAACAAATGTTTTCTTATGAGAAACAAGGAATGAAACAACAATTTCTCTTAGGAAAATGAAGAATGGAACTACAATTTTCCTACAAGAAACGAGAAATGAAACAACAATTTCCTTTTTGAAAACAGAATTTATCTAATGCAAAATTTAACTACTTTGAATTTGATTTTCCAATGATAAAGAAAACAACTAATAAAACATTGAACAAATTACTTTTCAAAGAAGGAAGAACAGGAAAGTTTACTAGTCTCTAAGAGCTATCAGACATATGATAATACAGCAAACAAGTGGTTGAAACTGAAAGCAATGACAAATTTTTAAGGAATTTTTTTGGATGAGGGGGCAACGCAGTGTCTAAGGGGATAAAGTGTGTTGCAGAGCACCCCTGAATGGGAGACAATACACTGTAGTGCACTGTGTCTTGACCAACTATGTGTTGGACGTAGCTAGGTTTATGAAACAAGCAACTAAACACACTTTTAATGCAATTTTTTCATTGAAATGACAGATAATAGAAATTAGATGCTACTGATGAAGATTAATATAAGAAAAAATACCAGGAATGATGGGATACTCCCCTATGGAGTCGCCACTTTCTTATACAGAATTTTAATCTACAGATAAACTAAATTCCCTAAATGTGGTGTTCCTTCACTCAGAACAACAAAAGAAAGACAACTATTATTTTCTCTAAAACAAGCAAATATACAGAAATGAGAAAGGGCCTACTTGTTATTCTTTCGCTCTCATTCTCCTCATGTCATTGTTTTTTTCGCTCTTAATACAACTGAAGCCGCTAGAACGATTCCTGCAAACACAAACAGAGAACAGCAAACAACATACAATATACAAGTATCTACTTATCTTAATCAAATCAAACCGATTAGATCTGAAATACATATATCATCAAGAATACATTGCACAAGATATATAGACATATGTATGGTAAAAAGAGCAGAAATATTTATTACAGAGTAGGAGGAGAAGATTGCAACCAATGGATCGATTTGTCATCAACCTACTCCAACTTCATTTCAGCCTCATCACATCTAGCATCATCTCATTAGCATATCAGTATTTTCACTCTATTATCAAATGATAATCCAACAACATAACTTTGCACAAAATTATTCCTCCCTAGCACTTAGATGAGTTCTCAATTTATAGGGAAAGTGATGGTATTTTCTCAATGAATGACTTTCTAATAATATCCAAGACATGGTTCCAAGTTCAGAGATATTATATGGACACTTGGATTCGAAGTATGACACCTATGGACTCTTCTAGAAGACACTGGCCATGTGCAGATTCCTAGAACAATGAGAATTTTGCTCCTAGGTGACCAACACATCCTTGAGTGTCGGGAAGTGCATTGCGGTGCACCCTTGCATGGAGGAATTGGCACTACAATGCAGTTAGCCCCTTTCATATGAGTGTTGGTGAGTCAGTGGGTCATATAATATATACTTCAAACCTTGGAAATCTCACAATAGAAGCCATGAATGACATGTCTTCACTTAGGGCATATAGCAACTGAAACATAAGGGGATGATAGACCATATTCATTGGTCCTGGGAATGATGTCCAGTTTGACCAGGTCTTGGGGGATGATGCCCAAATTGACCTATAATAGCATGGAAAATGTGGCCACATGGGTGCCACAGGCCCAAGGGACGAGGCTAACCACCTTCCCCTGCTAGCCTTAGTGTCATTTCTTCGAGTCGTTGGTCATGTACAAGCCCATGGGGCTGAGGGATAGGCCAACAACCTACCCTCACTATTGAATCCCTCTCCACACTATTTTGGGGTCATATGGGCATAATAAACTAGGGGTTGGTCACCATATACATCTCCCTGTTGGTTTAGCGCCTTCTGGTTCTACTTGTGGACTTATGCAGGTTCACGTGACCGGGGGCTAGGGCTAGTCCCAAGCCCCACACTCGTTGGTGTTCCACTTCAGCTCCACCTATGGTTGTGTGGTGGACGGTGATGAGGGGTCAGGCTAAGTCTCAAGCCCCAAACTCCTTATGTCAACGACATAGGGTCTAGCAAGTGATCGGAGGTCGAGGCCGACCGCTCGGCCCCTCCTTCAAATTGCGTCAAATTCAAATTCAAATACAACCAGTGCCATAGTGCTATTAAGAAACACCGTGAGGAGGACTGGTAAGGTTTTAGACTCTTGAACTACAGGTCGAGGGTTTGATCCCTACCCAGGCCATCTCAACCCTTAAAAAAAATTCACCAACCACGAGATTCCACATGGCGGCCTCTCGTTGGACCACATGGCATAACCCTCATTCACTACCACAAATAAAAAATGACCCAATAAAAATGATCTAACTTGCCTAGTATGAGACTGCCATTTGGAAAATATCATTGATTTTTACTTGCATAATAAACATGCAGATGTCAGTAGTATGACTTCCTAGTTAGTAGCCCAGTCAACAACCCTACTAATTTTTTAGTTATTGGGCCAAACAATCAGAACACCATAAATTTTTCATACGACATCGGATTAAGGTGAAACAAGTGTCATTGGAATTATAAAAATGAACACTTCGACTTGACGCTGGTTTTGAAATATTCTTGGAATTTTTATTTTTGATCTAAATTTTGATCACTGGATCATACATCCCCATTAGCAACTGTTGAAATCCAAAAAATTACTTCTCCTATTAAATAAGATGAGGCTGAAGCTCAAAAATTTATAAAAAATTCAATCCTTAATGCTATGTTTTCAATTTGTTCTCTTCAAGCTCCAATCAAGGTACTCCACTTATCCTCTTCGTGAAGACCTTACTATCCTGCCAAGAATTGAGCCAAAATTCTTATCACTGATGCAGGAACAGAAACATTGATGAGTGGAATCTGAACATTCTTTTTAAACCCATCTTTCATAGCTCAAATAAATTCATATTGAAGTTCCATTTTTGAATATAAACTTGACTTTCCATCAAGGAAATTAGAAGTAATTCAATGTCTGCCATGCACTGTTTCAAACTTGTTTTACTGCCCTCAAATTGTGCTTGTACATAAAAGTATATTTGCTGCAAAAATTCAATTACACATATGGCTTTTTCCACAATAAAATAGTCATATCTTGTACAATCTTTAATAAATGTTATATTCACAACAAGTTTCATCTTGAACACTTGTATTGATGAGTACATGACAAATTGTAAACAAACTTGAATGACCAAAATTGTACATCCTAAAATTCCTCAAACATTTGGACTTATGAACAAGCCAACATACATAACATGTCAATGAAAAACATACCTGTTGCACATAGTGTTTATTCTTGTTAACTTTACAAAAGTATCCAAAATAGGTAAAAAAAAACAAGCATTTACAATTTACAAAGTAGAAAACTATACAAACAGTCTACCCAATCTTCTCCTCTCCTAGGCTTATGGGTTCTATTTTTTCATCTAATTTTCTTTGAAAGTTTCCTTAGGAATGATCTGAGCCCTATTTTTCACCTCTTGCTTTCCTTGCATTGGTTGCACAACCTCTTTATCCTACTTGGGATGAAGCTTTGGATGTAGTTTCCAACATCTTTCATTCCCATGCCCATGCATGTTGCAATGGGTACAAAAGTACTTCAGCTTGATTTCTAAGAAGGAAGTCCTCAAATGTGAAGGAGATTCATCATTCTTGATACCAATAATCTTATCCATTATTTTGACCATTACCATTTATTTCTCACAAACAACCACACAATGGTCAACTGCATCACAAAACGTGTAAGGATACATTTCCCACAAATAGTCAAAATTACCAAAATTTGGAAAAACCCATGAGATCTATACTTGTCCCTTGGGCTGCAACTTTGACGATGTGGACTTGATGATGACATGTAAGGTCCTTTTAAGTATTTGTCTCTCTTGGAAGACAAATTGACATTGCCACCACCATCTTTGTGTGACATATCATCCTTTGATGATTGCTTTACCTCAAACCGTTTAGAGCATTAACCAAAATCTCTTTGACCATATCCCAATCCTTTATATCTTGGTATTTCTTGCACCATAATAGGAGTTTTATTCCTTGGCCATTGACTCTGAGGCATCCTCCTTCATAACCCATCCGCAATAGTTGCTTCATACCAATGTCTTTCATATGATGTTCAAAGGTTGCAAAAGAGGTGTTATGAACATAACAAAAGGATTTAAACTTGAGATGCTAATTACCTCCTTGAAATTTCCACCCCTCTTTTCTTTTTCATATGATGATGACGAATTTGCAGATGACTCAACCTACCCCCTTTTACCAACATGCATATGATGAGAATCTTGGAGATGTTGAAAAAATGCACATGCGTCATTTTTCTCATAACGTCCATAACCTATGTTTGAAACATGCCCACATATTGGCTTCACTTTGGAGGTTTCCTTTGTTGTCATTGGAGTGGAACTCTCACCAACTTGTTGCTCAAGAACATGTTGCAACTGAAGACGCATATGTCTCTTCTCCTCTTTAGTAATTTTAAGCATTCTTCTCAATTCAATATTCTCCATTTGAAGAGATAAATTCATCTCCTCTAGCTCTTACAGACTCTTATTTCCCATTCTTGCAACTTGGTCAAAACTAAATCTTATACCACTTGATCTGAAAATGAAGGAGAACTTATCCTTCCTAAAAATGATCATCCTCTGACACTTTGCAAGGAAAAATGGGTCTTATGACAAAATATGTTTTATAAGGTCTCTTCAAGGACTATGAGATAGTTTTTCATGTAAAATTAAAAAATAAGAAACATCTCATGATTTAACTCATGCATGCATTCATGAAGAGAAACAAAATAGTATTTGGTGACGGATTTCACCCCTCCTGGGCTACATCTTTGGGCATGTTAACCCAGCTAGACTGCTCCATATATTTAGTGAAAAAGAGTACATAAAATTTTGCTAACAAAATGAGTGGTTAGTTTCCTCTTCATGAAAATGTTCTCCTGCAAATAACCCTCACTCTATAAGACATGAAAACCTAAATTCAGTCATGAAACCATCAGCAGGAAAAGGGAAATCCTATAAATACCTAGTATTCCATCTGAAAATGAGCATACAAGTATTACAATTCCACATTGAAGTACAAAAAGAGAGCTTTCCTCAACAAAACATAGTGAGAAAAGATAACATGAGCTGCACCCTACAATTCATAGTCGTTACAGTAAACATTTGAACGAAAAAAAACGCCTACTTTCCCTCTCACTGGTCAAACACCTTCAAGAAATTCTCCAAATCACTAATTAATCCTCACAACCATGGACTTAAACCTGTAAAAAGTCTCTTCATATGTGCTTCAATTGGTAAACAGAGGTCTACATTGGATCTAAAATAACCAAAACCCCCTATTTAGACTCTTATTGATATCCAAAGGGCCAAAAACTCATCCAGTTATGGCCCAAACAAGCTCTAAACCAATTTCTTCTATTATTTGTCCTACAAATTGGATAAACTATCTAACAGAGCTACAAATTTCCCCTATTTTCTGTTGCAAAGGAAAAAAATTCTCTCGCCGAAGGTGAAATTTGTTGGACTGTTAAAACGTATAATAACCCTTATGTGTGGAAAATATGACCACATGGGCATCATAGGCTCAAGGGTCGAGGCTAACTGCCCTCCCCGCTATCCTAGGTGCCATTTCTTCAGGTCATTGGTCATGTAACAACCCATGGGGACAAGGGTCAAGCCAACGACCCACCCTCAATCCTGAAGCCCTCTAACCAATGCATCAAGATCATATGGGTAATAATAAAACTAGGGGATGGTACCTATATACATTTCCCCATCAGTTTAGCACCTTTCAATTCATCTTGTGGGCTTATGTAGGTTCCCATGATCAGGGGCCAGGGCTAGTCCCAAGCCCCACACCGGTTGGCGCTCTGCCTCAGCCCCACCTATTGTCATGTGGTGGATGGTGGCCCAGGTTCAAGCTAAGTCCCAAGCCCCAAAATCCTTGTGTCGAGGACTTATGGTCTAGTAGGTGACTGGGGTCGGGGCTCACCACCCTGCCCCTCCTCCAAATTGTGCCAAATGAAAACTAAAATACAACCAGTTCCATAGTGTTGTTAAGAAACACCGCTAGGAGGACTGGTAAGGCATTAGACTATCGAATTGTAGGTCCAGGGTTCAATCTGTACCCAGGCCATCTGAACCCTTAAAAAATTTAACCAACCATCAGGTGCCATGTGGTAGTCTCTAGTTGGGCCACATCACATACCCTCATTAGCTACCACAAATAAAAATCGACCCAATCAAAATGATCCAACTCGCCCAGTATGATACTGCCACTCAGAAAATCCTCATTGGTTTATACCTACACAGTATACATGTTGATGTCAGTAGTACAACTTCCCAGTCAGCAACCCTGCTAATTTTTTAGTTGTTGGGCCAATATCATAACATCATAAATTTTTCATACAACATTGGATTAGGGTGAAACAAGTGTCATTGGAATCGAAACAATGAAAACTTTTGCATGACGTTAGTTTCGAAATATTCTGGGAACTTTCATTTTTGAGCTAAATTTTGACCACTGGATCAAACGCACTAAAATCCCCACAGGGGTCAAAAAATAATTTATATTTCAGGTGAGGACAGAGGGATAGGAATCCCATAATACTCCATGGTTGTTTACATTTTAAAACATATAAGTTTTCTTATAGGGTGCTTAAAATCCTTCATCATCCCATGAAAAAGTATACTCAAGCACACGAGAAACCTGATTTATAGAGGGTTAGGCTTAGGTCTTAGTGTGTGTAGTCATATATGAGGATACCCAGCTTTTATAGTGTTCCACATTTATTGACTAACTACCAAGAAGCTCAAGACTTGACTTCCCTTGTGGGACGAAGGTATCTTAGTAGCCAAACTTTTAGGGCATCTTTCCTTATAGGTGGAGGTGTGGGCAGAACTAAAGCCTGTTGATTACCTTGGTTGATTCTAGGTTTTGGGACGTGGCCCTAATACCTGTCAAAATATATCATTGCAAGGCCTAGTTACTTTTATAGTGGAAAGGATGCATAGGTCTTACTAGGATTTTTTTATCATACACAAACAACATGAAACCACTTTTTGTTTGATTGATCACACATCATAAAGTAAAAAGGAGAATTAACCTTTTATTTCTGGATTGTTTTGTATATCTCGTTCATTTTATTTGATAAAATTTCCCCTCTCACCATATAAAGTCACCCACAAAGGGAACCATAGGGGAACCAAGTTTTATTTGTCACTCTCGTCACATCCTAAACCTCCCCCCTTTACCAAGAGGTTTTCCTAGTCTCTCGCCATCAAGGAATAGAATACACCATTCAGACATTGTGATTAGGTCATACTTTATTGGAGAAAACTTGTCACGGTACATCTCCCCATCAAGGAACCCCTTTTACTACCCCCGTAGGGAGTCCACACTCTACTTTCCCAAGCAACTCTATTGCTTCTCAAGGGAACATATTTCAAGCTACATCCCCGAGTCATATAAATATGGCCAACAGCATAAAGATCCCATTTGTTACTTCTTTGAATCCACCATATTTAACTAATATCACCAATGATCCAATCACCCATAATCAAACTTGACCCCCTACGCAAACCAAGCTACCTTCAAATATTCCCTAATTTGAAGGCAAGCAAGCAGAAGATATCGCTAACCACATCATGGCCTATCATTTTTCGTGTTCATCTAACAACATCATTAAGGACTCATTTCATCTAAGGCTATTTCAATGCACCCTTGCTAGCCCTACTGCAAAACAGTATGTGAATGAGGGAGTTGGTTCCCATCACATGTTTGAGTCCCTAGTTCGTTCATTCCTCACATTTTCCCAACTCCTAGTACGACTAACACCAAGATGGACTAGCTAAAAAACTTTCAAAAAACCACCTCCACTCATATTTCAAACCATATCCATGAGTGGCAAAAGTGTCATAACCTCTATAAAGTAAACGTAACAGAAGACCTTCACCTAGATTTCTTTTGAAATATCTTCTGCCAACAATTGAAAAAGATGTGGCTAGACCCTTGACTCAGACAAAGGAAGAAGTTGTGACCAAAGCTCAATATTTTGAGCTCATCTATACTCAAATAGGATACCTATAAATAGTCCTACCTGATTCTCCATTTCTACTTTCTTTTTCCCAAGGCAATCTAGGAGCATCAAATTATGCAAACAGTTTGATTGGAATCATATCCCAAACAGTCTGGAAACGCATGCAATGGAACACCCCATTTCCAATATTTTGGATTTCCACATGTAACCCAAATGCTAGATAGCATGGGGCATTATCCCAATCATCTAGTGCATTCCAAAAACCATCCCACACAGGGGAACCAATACCCTACTATATCGAGTAAACAATACCCTCCCACACAAGTTTTCCAATATCCCCCTCGCACTAAAGAGTTTGTTTCAACCCCCCAAACCCCTTACATCAAAACAGGAAAAGGAAATACTTACTACCCTTCCCCTACACCTCGAGAAACTAACCCCTCACCTCATCCTAACATAGGGGTTAATTTTGTGCAACCTTATTTCACCCAACAACAGTAGTTTGAAAGCCTCAACACTACTAATCCTCCAAACCCCAACAAGAAGAAAGGTAATAGAAAACCAAAAGGGGAACATGATCATTGGTGCAACAACCAACCTACACATGCACTACCAAATATTAATCCCCCCAATCAGAATAAAACTCAAAATTAGGGTACCAAAAACCCACAAAAGCCAAATAAAAATGTTAGTCTTTGAACAAACCATGCATGTGATATTTGTGGGGAATACAGGCATTACACCCATCATTTTCCTCAGCTCCCAGAATTGAGAAATATGACATATTCTAGGGAGGAAGTGAGGTAAACCAAATAACCTGTAGTAATGCAGAACCCTTTCCCCCACCAAGGGGAAGTATCCACACAACGCAAGCTCACCTCTCACCAGTACCAAAACCCTGTCGAGGACAGTTCTCAAGACCCAGAAAATCATGAAATTTTCATGGACAGAAACCAACCCCTCCACATCATATAAAATTGTTTCTACACCACTATTGATGATACCACGACCCCCTATTGAACCTATCCCATGAGTGATCAAAGGGCCATTACGTTGTAATTCCCATAACTCAAAGATAGCCATTACCTATAGCATCATTGATGAATTAGCACAATATCGTTCATCTATGTCATCATTATAGGTCTTGCAAACCTTTCCAACACAAAGGATATCCCTAATCTCTACATTAGGTGCAATCGAGCCTTCTATTTCATGGTTGATATCGTTTCATTTGGACAATGCTTCAGTGCAACTCACATCGATTGTTGCTTTTAAGATCTTGGTCACCATCCATAGATGCATCATAGATGAGGGGGTGTCCACTTGTATTATTTCAAAATCATCTTGGAAGAAACTAGGATCCCTTGACCTTACTACTTCTCCCATTACATTAACTGGTTACGATGGATGCCCCGTTGCACCCGTATGATTTTTCCAAAAGGTCACGATGGAGCTCACTGGTAAAATAGTGCTCATATACATCGAAGTCCTCAATGCCCAGTAAGATTGCAATATATTACTATGTTGTAGCTACATGTATGCCATGACCATAGTAGCATCATCAGTATTATGTTTCATTATTATTCCCCAAGAGGGAAATATCGTCACCATTGATCAACTCACATACTATAAGAAATGAAATTTTTCAACTCCCAATAATGTGCTACTGCTCATAAAATTCCACAATGAGTCTATTCCTTCCTACACTGATTCAGGCCTAGTCAGAGTATTCAAAGCATCATCACTCCTAGGAACATACCTAGGAGACCCACCTCTAATCGAGCCCACACCCATAGCCCTAGTATTTATGATGATTGCATTAAATGCTACCCAACCTCAGGAAATGATTCAAGACACAACCAATTTTGTGACCATTGAGTCCACATTATTTCTTTTATGAAACCATCTCACAAAATAGAATAAAAGAGAGATCAATGACTTAAAAATCAGGCACTGGTAAAATAGTGCTCATATACATCGAAGTACTCAATGCCTAGTTAGCTTACAATATATTACTAGGTCATAGCTACACGTACGCCTTGACCTCAGTAGCATCATCTGTGACATATGTCAAAGAGCCAGATGACCTCTACTAAAACATCAAATTCCATTGCACTCAATTGTTCCATCGTTAACCTTTGAGATATGGGTGATCAATTTTGTCGACCCATTTCCTAAAAGATCCAAGCGAACAAGTGAAAAATATATAATAAAAATAGTTGAATATTTAACAAAGTGGGAAACAGTGGATCCATTCGACTCATGTACTGAAGAAGTAGAAACCAAAATTCGTATATGAAAACATAGTAACCCAATTCAACTACCCCTTGGTTCTGATTAACAATAGAGGAACACATTTTGTAAATGGAACAATCCAAGTATTAAAAAATAAATTCATGATTGAGCTCAAAAAATGTACTACTTATCGTCCACAAGAAAATGGTTTTATTGAGTCATTCAACAAAACATCACATAAAGGACTAATGAAACTTTCTAACGTAGAAAGAGATGATTGGGATGATAAAGTTCCAATGATTCTATGGGCGTATCAAACAACGTATAAGTATTCAACATGATCAATGCCATTCAAAATTGTTTATAGAGAGGAAGTTTTCATTCCATTCCATTGTTCAGAAAACACACTAACTATATCGACCATATTAAAATACAATACAAAATTACAAACAAAATGACTCAGACAACTACATTAACTAGAGGAAGATTGACTTTATGTCCTCTATCACAAAAAATAAATAAAGAACAAAAAAAAGCATGGCATGACAGGAAACTCGAAGCTAAACATTTTCAAGTTGATAACATAATGTTATTATATGATAGTAAATTAAAAGGTAAGCCAAATAAACTCGTTCTAAATTCCATGGCTGGGACATTTTTTCATTGAAGACATTCAACCTTATGGAATCATTCAACTAAATACTTTATAGGGGCACTATTGGAATAGGGTCTCCTACAAGAGCTGCAAAACTGGTCCATTTTGTATATTTTTTATTATATGTAGTCTAACGCAGGGGTTTTGGGGTGGGTCAAGGGTAAACCACGATTCTGCAAACCACAGTTTGTGGACCATTGGATGTGTAGGATAAAGTACTATAAATAGTTGAACCATTTTGAGTCAATAGGTAGGAACGAATAAAGATCGGTGCGAATTGCGAATTAGTAGATCTATTCTGGGTTTTGGGAAAGGACTCCTGCTGGCTATGTGCGCGGAGATCCTCAGTCCTACTGTATACAAACCCTGCTGCTATGTGCGCAGGTTGGGTTTTGGGTATTGTAAAAGGATCTAGAGGAATAATTAATGTGGAAGGCTATTGAAATCTCTGAAACTATTGAATCTGTTATATCTAATTATGTATGCTCTGTGTCATTAATTTAAGCTATGAAAGTACTTGTGTTACTGGTTTATATTGTGATCTAGATCTATTATGGTATGCATCATTCTATATTGAGCTTTTCAAGCAATTGTGCTAAGTACTTATGTTGCGTTGACAATTGATTTGAATCTTCTTATTGGATTTTATGCAAGAATAGTTGTGATAGTTGCTTTGTTACCCTATATCTGTTATTCGTTGCATGATTTTGCAGACGTAGATGAAAAGGGACTGATAGATTTTTGTTCAGTAATATGTGATCTAATATTTGTGAAGTCGAATGTAGCTCTACTTGACTTACCTGCCCTCTCCCAGGGTGTGGAAACCTGGTTCAAGCACCCACCCATACTACTTCGGGTGAGACTTTGGCCTGCGCAAGTAGGTCACTGCCGAAAGGGCCAGTAGTTTAGGGGTTTGTTGGAAAACCTTAACCTCTGAACCTAGGTTAGGACCCCTCAAGCCAACAGGCACCTTTTCAAATCACTTATTAATGGTGCCTGAATTCAACGATACAATTCTTAGTAACATTTAGCATAGGTTAGCCGTAGGATTAGTATTGAGCAGGCTAATAGACTACGTGTAAAACATTAAATTTCTAAATTTAATTATTAAAATTATTAACTATTAAATCTTATTTCTTATTCTTTAATTAGTAAGTTATTTAAAAATAATAATTATAAAACAATAAATAAATAAAAATAACTGACTTAATAGTAGGACATTTAAAGAACGAAACCAAAAGAATGAAATAAGCATGTAGATTTAATCAAACGAGAACTTGACCTCCATAATATCCTTCTAGCGAAGCAAAGTATGGAATGGCATTAGTCTAGAGAAGAGCGATAAATAGAGCATAGAGAAACAAACTGACCTGAAATAAGAAGGAAACATCCAACAGACCAAAACCATAAGGTACAATTCAACGGACTACATATTCAAGATAAGTGTCTTATGCATTTGACCAAAGGAATTTCTATGAAACCAATCATTAATATGTATTTGACATTGAACCTTGACAATGTTCTACATAAAAGAAAAAAAGCAGGATCCAAGAACCAAAGCACTCAAGTACAACTGTCTCTTCTTGACACGTTGCAACATCCTCATGCCACATTATTATTGGATGTATAACAAAAATAATTTCATTTCACTCCGAAAATATTTACCACCCTGCAAGGGAGGTGGTGAGTAGATGGAATGCATGCACTGAGTGATGATTGAGGATAAAAAAAAATATCGATGGGATGTTCCAACAAAGAGAAACTGAGCAATAATTATGGTGAAATTAATTCAATCTTTATAAAAATCAATGAAGGCTCAGGATCGATAAAAATATTTATTGAAGTATCAATTAATGTTCCTTGTGACATTGAAGGCATTCTGAATATCCCAAGTCTAGTAATTTTTTTATTTTGAGCTCCTACGCCACTTGCAAACCGAAGAATTCTTAAATGAATTCAATATGGCCAAATGCAAAGTTCATTTGGAAGATGAAGAAATTACAGTTGAACCAGACACCAAGGCTATATTCAACATTGCTGGAAAAACATAATTTAAAAGGTGCATGCAAAACATTCGAAAAACAAAAATTGATGAACCATCATAGGAAAATCGCTTTAAATCTTTCTTCAAATGGTCCAAACTAGGAGATGAATGGAATCCATAGACAAAATTTCTACAAAAAGGAGGGATTCATGAATCCTTGGTGCATTTCTAGTGGCATAACTACAAGGGATGAAATGGGAGGTTGATAAGTATCTAATCAATAGTTATCACAATGGAAATATCTAGCTCGACCAACATCAATCAATCTCTGCAAATGACATCCATTTAATTATGCACCTTCCCTATGGAGGAGAAAAGTTTCCAACTACACTGACGATACTAAGTGGCTCATGTAGCTCGTTGGCGGACCATCAAGAAAGAATTCCAGAGGTCTAGTTATCAGTCAAGTCCAAGACCTACTTACCATATGTGTTTGCACAATATTCTCCTTGTGCCTTAAAATGGTTGTTCAGGCTTCTATTTCAAATTGAAGATGGTTGATGCTATTGGCTAAATATAAAAATACAATAAGGAGTACAACTGGGATGACTATGTAGCATACCTTCTCAAAGAAAACTGCCAAATATTCCAAAATTCGAGTAAGGCATTACATTTTACTTCTCTGTTAATTTGGCTAGCCAAGAATTCTATCCCTCTAGTTGGGAGGCAGACTTCATGAAAAAATATGTACCCCTTATGTAAAATTTTAGTATTTTCTCACATAATTGGTTGAGTAAACCCCATTTTGTAAGACGCCTAGAAAATTTTAGAAGCTGATTGCTCCATATAAAAAATGGAACACCCTCTTCCCACATTTACAGAAGCTAACTAGTCCACCGGGGTAAACATGTGATGATAGGCCACTATGATGAGATTCAATCTCCTAAGTTACCTTAATGAAGTGGAACTAAAAAAATAAAAACAAACTAACCATTTGCACATCTTACATAACGTCCAGGAGCCAAGTAACCTTTCCATGTACTTAACTCCTAAAGAAAATTTTATTTTACTCACCAAACACCCTAACCACTCCCATGATAAGGAAACATTGCGACAAGAACTCTCCAATCGCTCCCATAGTAAGGCCATCCAATAAACATGAACTTTTACATGTATTCCTATGCTAGCGACCCAATATTTTGTGCTACATTTTCAAGGCCAGGACTCAGGTCACTGCCCATAACACCATGATACTTCTATAAATGATACATAACACTAAAAAAAAGGAACTAACGCAAACATTTGATCAATGAATTTACTGGACCCCTACTATCCATGACAGAAATTTCATTTAACATGTCACAAATATGCAATCTACAATTCCTAACAACATATCTGATCATAGGGGTCTCATACTTATCTAAGAATCACTAAGAAGCATTGATTCCTTATCACATTAGTTTCATTATCATCTACTAGGTCATATATTCAATGTTCATTCATTTGAAAATAAAAACATGATGAGATCCATACATCTTAACTGTCATAAAACATACTCATAACCAACATATAAACAATAGAAATAGTAGAGATATAAAAACCATAAAATCCACATAATATCAATTAAATTACCCATAAAATAAAAGAGGATAAAAATCTCTTATTATCATGTGTGAAATGCAACCAGGTCTGGACTTCCACGTACCACCCAACCATAGACTAGGTTGAACAAATCTCTCTTTTAGATACTCACCCCCATTCCATATTCCAAGCATGAATGTGGGATCTCATGAAACAAATCAAGCAAAACCAAACCAGGGCTTCCAGAGGCCAACCATCTCAACCCTCAACCAGTGATTCCACCTCATAGTCGGACATCACTAACCATCACCAAATTGATCTCTACAAAATATGTCTAGGGCTCTAGAGCATTTGTTCCCACCAAGGCTCTAGGACTATTAACTCAACCCAAAAATGTTGCAAGGATCCAGATTTTTTGTTCCAACCAAGGCTCCAGGATTAGTAACTCAACCCACAACTATTTTCAGGCTCTAGAGTGTTTTTCCAACCATGGCTCCAGGACTAGTAACTCAACCCACCAAGGGCTCTAGAGAATTTTCCCAACCAAGGTTATAGGACTAATAACTCAACCCAAGTTGTTACAGGGCTCAAGGGCATTTTTCCAACCAAAACTCCAGGAACTAATAACTCAACCCAAGTCGTTACAGGGATTCACAGGGTTTATCCAACCAAAGCTATAGGAACTAATAACTCAATCCACAACCAAAGGAATATGAGAACCAACCAAAAACAAAAGGAAAGAAACCCACAACACCATGGCTATCCAGGAAATGGAAAGGCTAGGAAAAACCACTATCCATCCAGGAAATGCTCAATTCCAATGATATATCATGACCAAGAAACCACATGCATATGCCATGAATGCCAAAACTAGCAAGGAAATCATGCATGCAACTCAGTACCTGCAAGAAAAACTCATTGTAGTTGTTGATCCCAATGTCCTCTTGTTATTTTCTACTTCTCCTTTTCCTTATTGTTCCCAATCCCAAGTATTCCACAATCCTCCAAGGGTGCTCCAAGAAAACTCTGTGTCCAAGAGTACGAGAGAGAGAGAATAGAATGAGAGCTCCAAAACTGAACTGAGAAAAAAATACCAACTGATCCTCAGAATCCTTTTTATTAATGAGGCCTCTATTTTCTTCGATTTCCATTATATTCCTTCAATTTCCTCCTCACTTGCAACCTGTGACCTTTCACCTCCCTTTTCTTCTATTTTCCATTATTTTCATAAATAAAATGCTAATTAATGCCTCATGCCTTTCCAAATCCTTTGCCATTGAATTTTCCAATTTTCATAGCCATAATAAACCAAATGAACACTCACTAGGGATTTTTTTCTCACCATTCAACTTGGAATACATGTCCCATGACCTTGGTCTTATATTTTTTTACATGAACTTTTAACAAGGGATGTTACAGAACCATCCCCCTTTGGGGAACACCATCCTCGGTGTTTAATGACACCTATAAACCAACAAGACCACTGAAAAAAAAAAAAAAAATTCTATGGAGATTTATAACAGAGTTGGTTGTAGCATTTACAATGACCACTGCTAAATATATGACAATCATACTGTTTATAAGAATACAACTCATTATAGTATTTACAATAACAACCAAATATACTCTCATGTATATTTTATTCAACCAAAAAAGAACCATACTATCTATGGAGCCTTATAAATCCAGTTCGATACAATATTTACAATAATATACACATATACACATATGCTTATTTTCTCAACCAACAAATAAAAGGATATGATGCTTGCATCCACAACAAGAGAATCTAGAGGCTCACAACTCCACCCTCAAAAGTAGTACCAAGATTCATTTCCTTCCCAATAAGTCCAGAATCCACTGTCATATGTAAAGTATACATCCAACGTATAGCGCTACAATCCTGTACCACTTGTCCTCTTAGTGAACAGTTACCAAATCATTGTTCTAGGGCACACTCCCAATGTGCATCTGATTCCATCTAGAAATGATAATGAAAAAAAAAAAATCCATCCCCCACCTTCACTTCTCTGCTACATAGTCCCTCGGATAATCTGACCACCCCCTTCCATGCAGTCACGCACCTTCCAAGTTCTGTAGACATCTCCTTCTCTGCTACATATTCGCTCGGGCAACCCCTCCCTTGGGAAGGTTTCCTCACATCGGAAGGTCCAAAAACAAAGGCATATCCATGCCTCAAAACCATCATACCATTCATAGCATTCTCATGGAAATAAATGGAAATTATTGGGTACAAGTGTCCCCCAATGGCCCTACTCCTGAAGTGCTTTACCAAAATATTGTTTCTTGTTACAATTATTTTCACTATTGCTACTAATTCTTGAAGTCAGTTTCAACCATCCCAAACGGAAATTTCCATTCTTTCCTGTACCAAGCACATAACTTCCATTAGATTCAAAAAAATTCAAATAAATTCAAATCATACCTCATTGGTGGCCTGTCAATAAGGTACACCTGCAATTCTGTTCACTTCCTGTCACAACAAGTCAAATTAGCTATTTGATTAAGTCAAGGTGCATAAACATATCACATATAGTTAGGCCAAAATGAAACCATCATAAATTAAAATCATGAATCACATGAAATAATCATAAATCATATGTAACCATCAACATCCATAATCATAGATCACATGCATAATAAAAATGAAATAAAATATCGACACTTATCCTTCATCGCTCCTTACTTCTGCCTTGTTCTTTATGTACACACACCAGATCGATTGCCACACCCGAAAAGCACCCAATTCCTTTACTTTTCTTCAATCATGTACACATACACACAGTGTACATCACAACACATACATTCACACACGATATACAACACCAGAAAATACATACACCCACACCCGACACACAACACAACACATACACCTACACCCGGTGTACAACACAACACATACACCTACATCTGGTGTACAACACAATACATATACATACACAAAGTACAACACAACGAATACACGTCATAGTACCATGACTACACAATCCACATACATAGTATCGCATGCCTGCAATACAACATGTATGACATGCACACAATACCACATGTAGACAAGTACGATATGTACAACATGTACACAATACCACCTGTACATAGCACAACATCACATGTACACAACACCACCTACACAACATGTACACAGTGCCACAAGTACATTGCACCACTTGTACAATGTGTACGCAATACCAAATGTACGCAACACCACATGCACGACATGTACACAACACCACATGTACACAACGCCACATGCATGACATGTACACAACACCACATGCACACAACACCAAATGTAGAACATATACACAATAACACATGTACGCATCACCACATGTACAATAATGCACACCACACCATATGTACATAGTACCGCATGTACAACATCCACACAACACCATATGTACATAACACTGCATATATAACATGTACATAGCACCATATGTACACAACACCGCATATCCAACATGTTCACAGCACCTTATGCATACAACACCACATATCCATGTTGTGGAGATAAATCTCCTCTATGGACAGAGGCGATCCCACTAGCCCTAGAGTGGGTCTAGCAACAATCAAAACACGCAAAGCTATTGATTCCTAGTTACAAAAGATATAATCACGATAGATCGCTTACCGTGATTCCTTCATTGTTGTTGTCGAAGAATAAATGGCGCTTCCGTTCCTAGCTAGACAGGTCACGATCCATGAGCTCGCTGCATCCAGATACCTGTACACATGCAAAGAATAGAGGCAACATGCAACATAATATTTCACACTTTATAACTATCAATCAGTCAAAGAGGAACAAATTAAATTGCATTATATAATGGACAAACGCAATCATGGAACCAATAACAGAGTCATGTATATTACGATACAAGAGAACGATTACAACCGATGCTCTGAAGTCATGATCTTCCTTCGATAGGATTCCAGCGGGACGTGTCTCACAAATCTTGTCAGGGATTTGACAGAACTCTCTCTCACATAGGGTTCTCCTTAGCTCTGCTCTTGATTGTCATTCAGCTATAATTTCCTTCCCAAAAGTTCAGGTAGCTAGAAAATGGAGAGGGCAGGCTTTTATAGAAGGAGAAGGAGAGGTTAGGATCCCTATAATCATGGGGGAGAGTACTATCTCTTAGGAAGGTTCCATGAGAGGTGGAAAACCACTCCCTAATCAAGGAGATCCAGAGCCAAACAACCCAACTTATTTTTGATGATTTGTTTTGAAGTTGTTAGAATCAAACTTCCGCCTTCTATTGTTAAAAGACATTCCTTAATAGGCTTGGCGTGGGAAATACACAAGGACAAAGCGCCAGCTGGCGCGCCCACTAGTGTATATTTTCCCCATTGGCACAAGGGATGAACTGGCTACTCACGCCAATGTCAAAACATGAGTTTTTGGGGATTTTCTGAGGAAATGTTCTTCAGGAGAATTCTTGCCCTTATGTAGAAGGATACCATCAAGGTGTTTTCAAGACATTTTACTGTTCACAGGTCACGGGAATAGTCCTCTAATGTACGGGACAAGGGATTGCAGGGATGGTGACAAAATGTTGTGTAACAGATGCCCCCTAAAGCATGAGGTCCGAGAGAGAGGGAGGGGTGAAATTATTTATGAGAATGTTTCCAACTAAAAACACTGTCATCGGAAGACCTACGAATACAAATACAACTGATATATCTGATACATGATATGTGGCATGGGCGTAGCCATCTATAATAAAGTGTACAAAATGAGATCCAAGGCATGGACACAGCCATCCAGTCAAATAAGGATCAACAAGTAGACTCAGGTATGGTCGCAGCCATCAAATCAAAAGAGTCATGTAACAAGTCATAATAATCCACAAAGAACCCGCAACCTAGATTTCATCAGAAAAAACCTAGGGTCTTATGCTCCATCTTGACCCGAACAGAGTACAAGTTTGAGCATGTGAATATGTGAGCTGAAGTCAAATATGCAAGAACATTATCTGATTACCAGCCAATGATGAAAGTTGTTAACAGACGCGAGAGAAACCACCAATAATGACGATGGCTCTCAAGGTACAAGAGGTACAATCCATGGAATTTGATCAATGAGTTGGCATGAACATCCACAGAATCATCCGATCGAAGGCCAGTAATGAAAACCTTGCATCGAATGTGAAGAACCTGCCATTGAGGCATGCAGGCTCCAAGGCACCTAAAGGAAGTCTCTAGATCATCTTCCTGGATAATGAGCGAAAGTCGACAGGAAGTGACCTTGATCAAAGGTGGGCCATAATTTTTCTCACATCATCAAAACGAGACAAAGGAACATGATGTTTCTGAATCATGACCCACAGAGAATCAAAGGGAGGTTGAAAACTGTAGAGGCCAACTTCTCTTGAACATATCAGTGGCACGACAATGGATTTGGCAGTATTTGACATCAAGGGATCTGAGGTCATGGTGACATGGCAAAGAGCAGATGAGTGGTAAAAAGAGATTACCCAAACCCATGAAGGCAAGCAGATAACGAGATGAGATGTCCCCAACCCAACACGAATGCAGACAAGTGCCATGTTCAAGAGTGACATACTGTAGACACGACTATAATATTGGTTCCATTTTCCCCCACCATTTCTAGCAAGTCCCCTAATTATTTTTGAAAACAATCTTGAAGGGTATATCATATGCTTGCGATGTAATTTTTTCCTTCAAAAAAATCCAACCTAGTACATTTTACAAGCCCTAGGAAGGAGGAACTCGAGTAACGTCATTACGATGGAGTCTGATGTCATCAGTTTTAATGATTCTAACAAAGGAATAACTCGGCGTCTTTTCATATTTAGAGAGTTTTAAAAGACAGTGGAAAAGAAAACTCTAGCAGTCCCTTTTCGTAGGTAGTCCCACAGATCCGAAAAGGTAGAAAACTATGTATGAGAAAACCTCCTAGTCGCGATAGGCTAGGGTATTCCTTTTTCGTAAATAATCTATCCCAACCTGAAAAAGGGGTAAACGTATACTGGGAATATTTCATTTCGTAGCCAATTTAACGAACTCAAAATGACAAGCGACTTGGAAATATTTTCAATTTTAGAGAGTCAGAAAAGAGCTGAAATGTTACTCCAATAGTGACTTTTTCATGTTTTTACCGAGTCTGAAAAAGTATAAAATACAACTCATCTCTTCATCAAAACCATGTGAAAAACTTGTTGTTACACAAAAAGGCACGTGCAAAACATATTCAATGAAAATAATGCAAAAATATGTCGACAAACATGTTTAAAAGCCCATTTAGGACTTGAAAAAGCTATAAAAGACCAATAGTGGTAAAAAATATTTACTTTTCACTTTTTAGCTCTTTGCAGAGCAACAGTGACCCTTTTGTTCTTCGATCTTCAGGTGATGAGTGCGGCCAATCCGGTGGACCAAATCGACTTCTGTCTGGTTCAGGTAAGAGTCGACCTCTTTTTCCATATTTTAAGTTACATTTTACTGTATTTAATTATTGTTTGAGGTCTTTTAGGGAAGGATTTTCAAATTTTAGGGCTCTGTGGTTGGTGTGAGTTCCGGGCACAGACCCGTGCCAACGGTAGAACACAAAATCCGGCTAAAATTTCTAAAAAAAAGACCAATGAAATGTAATTTTGAATACCTAAGGAGGTTTATAACGTTCCTATGTTTGATTGATGTAGGTATCCAGCAAAAAGGATGGTCATTGAATGGAAAGAGAGAGAGCATAGCGAAGAGGATGAAATGGCAATGGGAAATGAGCATTGTATGAATGCTCTCCGAAATTGTGGGCTGAAAAAATTATTTCTAACACCATGTCTCTAGGCTCAGCCCGAACTACTGCAGTATCTCATCAGCATTTGGGATGAGGATGAGGAAAAATTCAAACTTCGAGACCAATAACTTGAGCTCGAAGTATCAGATGTATACTTCATCACTGGACTGTCACACAGGGGTCCAGTCCCTATTCTGACCGGTACCAGACCTTTGGGAGAAAACATGGACATGGTCATGAACAGGGTGTGCCCAAGGGCACGCAAAGGAATAGGGAGCAAGAAATTAGACATTCATACCATCCCCAATCTAGCACTAAAAGTAGTGCTACACACCATTACGTAGACTGCATGATCACAGGCACCACACAAGGCCACAAAGACACAGCTACTTCTTGCATCGGAGTGTATGAACCCAACTATCTTTGACTGGGCAACGGCCGTGACCATGAACATTAAACGGCAACTCACAAAATGCAAGCTTACCAAAATGAAACAGTTTGGATATGGATTTATCCTGGTGTCGTTCTTCTTGGAACGATTACCAATTTTTTAGCGCCAGACCCACCACTGAGAGAGCCACGGATGGCTTGATGGGTAGCATTGATGCCCAGGGCAAGGGGTGGCCAGAAGATGTCCTAGCGGCTCGAGTTCTTTGACTGGCTCTGACAACAATTGATTGTCATGGAGGACTGGCCCTATGTGGGCACTAATTTTACCAGAGACCCAGACCTTCCACTCCCAGAGGGAGAGGACTGGGATGAGGAGCTTGGTAAGACTCTTTTTAATTTTATGATTTTTATGATTTTTTGGTATACATGCATGTTCTAACAGCTAATCCTATATGTATGCATATGTTGGCCTAGAGAGGCCTGTCGGAATGTCACCAATAGCGAGGAGGACCCCTCTCGCTCATGACCCTCAAGGTTAGGGGGTCGAGGGGGAGGAGCTCGTACAAAACCCAGAGGGGTTCGCTCGCGGAGTTCCGGATTATGCTCGTTTAGCTGATGTTCCCCTAGCTTATCAGAGGCACACCGTGGGGGTGCCAAGTCGTCTTCACTGCTTACTGAGGTGGTTGGTGTGAGTAGTGGCATGCTACCATGAGCACCATGCCGAATAGTCACCTAGGCTTTCTATTTGCATATTTTTGAGAGACATGTCATCTCCAGATGTAACTAAAATAAACATGTATGTTTTTAGTTTTATATGATGCACACGTTGCAAACACTCGACATATATATATAAATCTATTTTCTACATGGATCTTGCTTACATATGATGATGTTTTATATGTTATGCAAATGTCTAATACAATGTTACCTAATGTATCAGTTAAATAATCTGCATAAGTAACAACCCAATGGAAAAATTTAAAAGTTCACAAAATGCATCAAACCAACATATTTTATTTTTACACAAGATTAAAAGCACAAACGCAAACTATGTTTGAAAATGAGTTTTATGTTTTATGCAAGCTTAAAACACAAATGTAAACTATGCTTGAAGATGGGTTTCATTTTTACACAAGCTCGAAACACAAAGTAAAGTATGCTTGAAATGAGTTTTCATTTTTACGCAAGCTTGAAAACACCAAATAAACTATGCTTGAAATGAAAAGGAAAACCGGGCATGCCCCCAGCATGGTGACTCAATTCGAGGTGTACATGCCCCCCAAGCTTCAGTCCATATAAAATGGAGTGAAGGTTCAAAACACAAGAGTAAGAGAGACTCGACCTGAATTTTATGAAATCTAACAAACACTTGAATTGAACGTGAATGTGTTTCATTGTTTTAACAAGGTTGACACACTTAAAATAACTGTCTTCAACCCACTTGCTTCATTGTTTAGGGAGCTTGACACAAGAAAAGGAAATATGCTCCGACGAGCTCAAAGGAGCATTATCAGCAAGAGGAGGATCTGATGCGGTAATGATCTCACAATAATTGATTTCAACCGGGGTCAGAGGCATCGATTCTCTAAAATAAGCAACCTGTTTAGGAGAAGGGATGATCCATGGGTCATCCGACCTAGAGATAATATTCACTTGAATGGTATTGGGTGGTGGAAATGGAAAAATACACATGAGAGCAGGATCTTTAAAAAGACCCGGCCCTATGATGTCAGAGGGATTGGGATTTTGGTCCATGTGTGGCACGTTGTTTTCAAAAGACAAGGTAAATAATGACAACTGATCAATAGTAATAATTTTTCCCTCATGTGGAAACTTCAAAAGTCGAAAGAGGGTGGACGGAATGCACAACATAGCATGAGTCCAACTGCGACCAAGTATAATATTATAGTTGAGTTTTGCATCAACGACTTCCACTTCAACATTGACAATCTTTCCTTGCAATGTAATCAGTAAGCTAGCGAGAACACCCAAGGGTTTTGACTCCCTTCCATTGAATGCCTCGAGGGCATTGGGTGACGAATTGAGGGTTGGAGAGCCAATGGCCTTCCAACAGGAAAATGACATGATGTAGGTAGATGCACCTTCATCTACAATAGCCCTATGGATGTTGAGACTGTTACTACTGACTTGTATAACAAGCGCGATCTGGTACGGAAGTCGGGGGACGAAATTCTCTAAATCGAAAGTGAGAAGACTAGAATCGGCAGGATCGATACCGCCGATCGCAGATAACAATGCTTACTGTTGAGACGGACAACTCTGGAGGACTTCTAACGTGGACATTGCGGACGGAGCCTGCGCTAAATCCTCAACAATATTGTAATGTTGAGCAGCACAGGCATTAGGATTATAGGAAGACTTCCGAAGAACACCTTTAGAAGGTGGCCATATAACGGGTTCAACATTGGGCTTCTCAATTTCAAGGGGACCAGAGGTAGGTGGGGGAGGAGGACCATCAATGACCTCCTTCCCGATTGCCTGACGTGATCCAGCATAATCTTTCGACTGAGTAGCGATGGAAACAGGTGTAGAACTGTTCATCATAAAAACTTGAGAGTCGGACGATGCAGATGGTATAGATTGATCGACCATCTGGGTCTACTGAGATGGGAAAGGTTATTTAAGGACTATCAAAGTTCCCTTAGCGCCTTTGAGTAGTTGGCTAACCTCGGATCGTCGAGGACAATCCTTAGTGTAGTGATCCTCTTCATAAATCAGGCAGGGATACTTCGGTTTCACTGTGAACCATCATCAGCATGGGGTTTAGACGATTTCGGTTTTGGGGCATCGGATTTGGCCTTGCCTTTGCCCTTCTTTCTCCCCTTGAAGGTCTTGTCCACAGGATTGGCCTGAACGGCATTGACCTCCGTGGTTTTACCAGAATCTGGGCAAACTGGAGGAGCAGAAGTATTGGGAGAATTCAATTTTTGCTTCCCATTGGAAGACTCGCATGAATTCTGAGAGACGAAACCAATAACACCGTCTACTGATGGAGTAGGCGGCGCTTTAGAGCTTCCTGGTCGTAGGGCATCAGTCAAGATGTCGTATAATGTGCTTGATTGAGAGTACACTAAATCGAGGTACTGGGTGTGAGCAATATCCTGTTCCTCGGTTACACATGCCCCCATAGAAATTTCCTGTGAAATCTTATTGACAAAGGAGGTAGTGAACCAGTGAGTCAGAAGCTGATAAGGAATGTGAAACTTGATCAGATGATGATGACGCTTCCATTCGTGAATGTGATCTGAAATATGAGTAGCTTTGTCCTGTTTCAGAGATGTCAGGAGATGCGTCCTGGCTCCGTAATGAACCTGTAACTGGAAATGCGTCAGGAACACCATAGCTAGAGTATTAAAATCTTGAAAAATACCACGAGGTAGTTCTACATACCATTTAGCAGCAGCGCCAGTGAGAGTGCGCTGGAAAAGATGCAGACGAACCGAGTCATCTACCCAATAATTCGAAGAACACCATAAGTGGTATGTCATGACGTGTGCTTGGGGGTCTTCTCCAGATTTTCCCTCGAACTTAGGACAATCACTAAGCACCTTCGTCGGAACCGGAGGCCAATATGGATTATGAAGAATCAGATCATTGGTCCATTTGGACACGTCCGGTAACTCCAACGTGGCGAGAAAAGGTAATTAAGGGTTAAAAGGCATGCCAGGTCCCTAATAAGGACCTGTACCTATACTCCATCCTGGTTGAGGATAACTCTGTCTCCATTGGTTCTGTCCTGGAGGATTCTGACCATAGGGGGGTATAAGCCAGATAATTGGGTTGATATGGTGGTTGAAAACCAGGATATGGGGGTTGATAACCAAGATACTGATTCTGAGTATACATGGGTCGCGATTGAGCAGTGTAAGGATTTTTTTGCAGAGTATAAGTATAGTCTGGCTATTGAGGGTAATAACCAAAACCTTGAGGTGGGTTGTAAACCAGTTGAGACTGACCTTAAGGGTAATAGCAGCCTTGGGGTCGAACAGGCTGCTGGTAAGTGGGGCCCTACTAAGTCGAATAAGTCGGATGCACAGGTGGATTCGGCTGTGGCATAGAATAGATCAGCGGCTGAGCAGGGTTAACACATTGTGCAGGTTGTCCTAGTTGAACAGGTTGACCTGGTTGATGAGGGACACCAGTTTTCCCTGGTTGAGTAGGTTGGCCTAATGGTGAGAGTGGGCCAGGTTGTGCCTGATAACCCGGTTGTCCTGGGACAGGACCATAGGATGGCCCTGGTTATGCAACATTTTGACCACCTGGAAAATGAGGCTGCTGAGATTGCACCAATGGTTGAGAAGGATGGGTTTTCCCCCAAGACCGTATGACGGTCTAAGTTAATACATCAGTTGCCCTGTCGGTCCTTGAGGTTTCCCTGGTTGGACCACAGGGTGAGGTTGTAGAGGTTGACCTTGAGGATTGTAAGACTGTCCTTGCAGACCGTAAAATAATCCCTGTTGGACCAAAGGTTGTCCCTGTAAGGGTTGCCCTTGCGGATTGTATGCATACCCTGGCTGGGCCGAAGGTTGTCCCTGGAAGGGTTGTCCTTGTGGGCCAGAAGCATATCCTTACTGAAACAAAGGTTGTCCCTAAAAGGGTTGTCCTTGTTGGTTAGAAGGTTGCACATGCAGGGTGGGCATAAAACCGTTAATATACTGATAAGCCTTAGGAGCTGGAAAAAGAATGGGGTTGCCGTGCTCATCATATTGAAATGGAAATGAATAGATCAGGGTACCATCTGCTCCATAATGAGAAAATTAAGGAAAATTAAGATCTTGAGATGATTGATCAGCCTAGGAGATCGACAGTTGTAAAGTCATCTGATACTCCTCGGGAGAAAGGTTCTAAGGAATGGCAGAAGCTATATAAACGTCTTCAGGAACTGACAAGGTCCTAGTTGACTAAGTGGTGACAATAGGTGTAGACGTATCCACGCAGACGGTAGGTCTAACAGGTACCGATGTGACAAAATGATATGCTGTGAGAGGTGTCGATGGCGACATCCCTAACAAGGGAATGGTCGGTTCCGTGGACGGAGTCGATATTCCCATAGAGGCAATAGCGGCCATGACCTGACTTAAAGACATATATCTAGCTGGGAGCGATGGACCAGGTGAAGACATAATAGACGGTTCGGGGATGTCTTTGGGAAAAAGCTAGTATTCTTCACCAGAAGAAGGAATTCCTTCACTAGGGATAGGACTGGATGAGTCCATATCTGACCCTGCCATAATATCTTCTAAAAGACGATGGGGACTAGGAGGTATGATAGCAGACAAAAATGGTGATCCTGATGTAAGAGGAGGGAAGTGTTCCCTAACTCCAAATTCAAACCAAGCGTTGGACAAGGGCCAATTGAACTCAACTGGTCCTCCAAAGGGAAGCTCAGATATAACCGGTCCCCCAAAGGGAAGCTCGGATACAACAGGATGTTGATGCTCAACAAAGGACTGAGAGACTTTCGATGAATCGTATGTATAAGGACTACCAATAGACGAAACTGATGGTTCTGCCACAGTGACTATAGCAACAAGAGGAAGAGATAAAAAAAAAGACACACGGGCAAAAACCAAGGCAAACAAAAACAGGCCGAAAAAAATCAACCTCTAAATGGGCTTGTGATCGTAGGTGATTAATTTTACCACATTGAAACTGGAAGTTTTATTGTTTCATGTTTTAAGAATCTAGAAACGAGTAAAAGATGACTCTATCACTTTTAGTTTGGAAACAAGTGTGAAAGGACAAGTGCTTGATGACCTTTTCAAATTTAGGGACTCAGTAAAGATCAAAATGACTGCTCTGGTAATCTAAGTAAATGGGTGTACCAGATATCCATGAACTGCCATATACACCTTGGTAAAAATGAAAGAGAAATCAACCAAGGACTTAACGTACGTGCAGGTAATCTCTCCGAATGCTGTGCCCGGTGTATCACGAGTAAAAGGCAGCAGACTCAGCTTCTTATGGATAAAGGATTTGAAACCTAATGGGGTCTCCCTTTATATATGTGACGGTATGGGGAGCACAATTCCATACTAGCGTTGTCTGTAGCCAGATGGCGAGCAACAGCTGCTAGGCTTAAAGATGTTGGAACACGTCTCTACCTTAGACTACTAGATGTTTCGTTAAGTTTCAATGTTGCCTTAAGTTAATTCCATAAATTTTAAAGTTGATCTTCCATTTACATTTTGATTTCAAGGCCCTATCAAATGTTGGATCTCATAAAACCTCTAGATACAAGCTACATGCCACAAAATATCATTTCTTTCAATGAAGAGCTATCTACGGGAGAGTTGAGAGCTTTCAAATGATAGCGAAATGAACACACAAAAACGTCCACTACCGATTTCAATGCAAGCTAATGAAACTAGAAAAATTTTCTCTAGAATTTATATAACACTAGTAATGCGAAAGAGTTTTAAATTTTCACTATGCCAATCAAAAATGCAAAAGATTTTTTTTGTATTTTTCAATATATTAGATAAAATGTACTAAATAAATGAAAAACTAATGAAAACATCAATTTTAGAATTATAAAGAGAGAGCCGAAACCAAAAAAGTTCACTCAACTCAAACAAGCACAATCAAGACTCAAAATGATGACGAAATCCCTCAAAGCAAAGAAGAATCTCGAAAGAGACTCAAACAAGCCGTGTGATCTAGACTTGGAGCAACACAAAGCGAAACTAAACGAAAAAGAGGAAAATCACTCAATAAATGCAATGACTCAATCTGATTCAGCAAGATGAATGCGAAGAATCAGAAACAAAGTTGACTAGGAAAGCAAAGACCCAAAACTCCCCACGGGAGGCTCAACACACTGAAGCACCTAGAAGCCCTAAGGTGAAAATGAAAAACTGACAGAAAAGGGAAAAAAACCAGAGGACAAGGGCTAAAAATAGTCAAAAATGACTTCAAAGCACTCAAACAATAAAAAAAAACAAACCAGGACCAAAACTCAAGCTCAGAGAGTCCAAGAACAGGAAAACCCTAAAACCAAGCAGGGTTGGCGCGCCTGTCTGGCTGTAATTTGTGCCAAACAGGGGATGGCGAGGGTGTGTAACTATAAATTTGTGCCCTTTGGTGCAACTGTCAGAGGGATAACCACACCAATCAGGTTTACCATAAAAAATTATGAAAATGAACGAATAGAGGCTGGATTTGGTCTTCTGGGGGCTGAACAAGGTTATAACACCAAGGAAGGTGAACCAGAAAAGCAGACTAATCAAATGAAAAGCCAAAAAAAACCCAATGGAGGAAGGACCAACTCCCACTGATCCCCAGCGGAGTCACCAAATTTTTGTGGAGTTAAATCCCCTCTGCGGACAGAGGCAATCCCACTAGCCCTAGAGTGGGTCTAGCAACAATCAAAACATGCAAAGTTATTGATTCCTAGTTACAAAAGATAGAATCGCGATAGATCGCTTACCATGATTCCTTCACTGTTGTTGTTGAAAAAGAAATGGCACTTACATTCCTAGTTGGATAGGTCACGATCCGTGATCTCACTGTATCAGATACCTGTACACATGCAAAGAAGAGAGGCAACATGCAACGTAATATTTCACACTTTATAACTATCGATCAGTCAGAGAGGAACGAATGAAATTGCATTGTATAATGGAAAAACGCAATCACGGAACCAATAGCAGAGTCATGTATATTAAGATACGAGAGAACGATTACAACTGATGCTCTGACGTCGTGATCTTCCTTCGACAGGATTCCAATGGGACGTGTCTCACAAATCTCGTCAAGGATTTGACAAAACTCTCTCTCTCACAAGGTTCTCCTTAGCTCTGCTCTTGATTGTCACTCAGCTATAATTTCCTTCCCAAAATTTCAGCCAGCTAGAAAATGGAGAGGTCAAGCCTTTATAGAAGGAGAAGGAGAAGTTAGGATCCCTATAATCATGGGGGAGAGTCCTATCTCTTAGGAAGGTTCCATGAGAGGTGGAAAACCACTCCCTAATCAAGGAAAGTCGGAGCCAAACAACCCAACTTCTTTTTGATGATTCATTCTGAAGTTGTTAGAATCAAACTTCTGGCTTCTATTGTTAAAAAAAATTCCTTAATAGGCTTGGCGTGGGAAATACACAGGGACAGAGTGCCAGCTAGTGTGCCCACTAGTGTATATTTTCCCCATTGGCATGAGGGATGGACTAGCTACTCGCGCCAATGCCAAAACATGAGTTTTTGGGGCTTTTCTAAGGAAATGTTCTTCAGGAGAATTCTTGCCCTTATGCAGAAGGATACCATCAAGGTGTTTTCAAGACATTTTACTATTCACAGGTCATGGGAATAGTCCTCCAATGTACGGGACAAGGGATTGTAGGGATGGTGACAAAATTTTGTGTAACAATCCATCATGCGCACAGTACTATATGTACACAACACCACATATCCAACATGTACATAGCACCATATATACCCAGCACTTCATATGCAAAATGCACACAACACCATAGGTACAATCACTGAATTAACAATCTACACAACAATAGCACTGCACATCCAACACCACAATGTCTATACCATGCAACCTTGCTTCTAGTGTCAAGTTTTCCATCCATGATTATCCTAGCATGCCACAGATCACACTGTTTTCATTCCACTAGTGTATCTCTTAGCACTACCTATCCAAAACATATGCATAGTATAAACACATAATATCAACTCATATCCACATGATACCGACCTCATAACTTTGTCAGGGATACTCTTCCCACTTAATTCCTCATAAGACCAAGAACTTGTTCATGTCATTCACCTACATAAGAAATCATTCCTCCATAAGAATGATCTCTAACAACCATGTCAGTTAGTGACATATATATATAGACACATACATATATATAATCATTAGAAAAAAACAATCATGATACTATCATACAATGACATACATACACACATATATACATATAAACATTAGCATTAAACAATCATGATCCCTGATGACCCTTTCAGACACGACATACATACATACATGCATACATACATACGTACATACATGTATACATATATAAAAATCAACATAATCATGATCACAACATAATTACTAGATAGCATAAGGTCAAGGCTAAGAGAACACCCTTTATCCATGCACAACATGCACAACATTGAGAACAATAGTTCCCAACATAGCCAAGGCATCTGACGCCTCAAATGAGTTTACATTACCTTTCTTGTTACCTTTCTCACGTATGTATTTCCATCATCCATTTACCACAATGGACCCAACCAGTCCAACCGACCGTCATATTTTTACCTTCCGTTTCCTTTATACATGCATCGGGCTTCATCCAAGTCTTACATTACCTATCAAGTTCCATTCAACCCTTCCTGAGCTTCGTTAAATTTCATCTTTCCAAAACCAATTTAGAACACCCTTAAAACATAAAAGGTGAGAACAAGAAACAAACAAGAGGAAAACCATGAAAAATAATAACAATATGACACCATAAACAAAGTGGCATGGCCATGCACCAGTCATACACAAAACTACAAAACAAGCACAAAAAAATCATAAAATACTGAAAACACAACCCTAACAACAAAACACCATGACTCAATCCCCATGTGTTCCCAATGTTTCCAACGGAAAGCTCAACCTAATATTTCTTCAATATTTCAGAACAATCTCTTTTTCCATGCAATTATTTGCATCATACTTCCATATACACACAATTTTCAGTGTATACATAAATATGCAATATATCATTTACCTTACCTTATTGTTCCAATAACACTGGCTTGTAACTGAACATGTACACCTCTCAAGAAAATCTAATTCCTTGACGAATCCAGCCATAACTAGAAATCAATTGTTTCACCTGTCAAATACATATTCATGAATATAGTGTTGGAAATATGATTCTTATGTCTTAATATGTTGTCATTGATGGTACCTCTCTGGTAAAAGATGGAGTATATGTCTTTTGGAGAAGCTCAGTATTCTATCAGAATACATGTGTAATTTCCAATAGAAGATTGGTTAATATTCATATTGCATGTTCTATACGTGGGTTTGTATAGGCCAAGTCCCGTATACACACAGATAAGAACGATCCAAGTCGCATATGCCTTTTGTGCTCTACAAAATAAGATACCAGCAGGCTTTACCGTGGTATTAGCCCACAATATTGAGCGATATGTCATCTATTTGATTCTATCTAAGAATACCATCTTCAGTTGTGTGGTTTTGACTCATGGTATTAGTAAAGGCTAAATCTATATAAGGAGAATAAGATCATAGTGTAAAGGTGTGCATGTGTAAGGGTTGTCATTGAATACTTCGCTTGGAAGTATATTTGCATGGGATGAACTTTGTTTTATTGGTAGATCTGAATCTATAATGCACCCTTGGATACAATGATGGATTAGTGTCACTAGACCTGAAATGACTATGTTCCTACATGATCTATTGAAGAGATGATTAGATCTGTGATCTGGCACAAAGTTTGTTGAAGTGAAGTCAATAAATTTGGGTAAGTTCTATAGATCTGATACATTTTGAAAATTTAATATTTATATATCTATAAGCTATTTAATCTTGGTGAAATCGTGTACATATGCAGCTTTGTCTCAGAAAAGGGGTGTATGGAAGTTAGGGTTTTCTGAAGCATATTGTAGAGGTTTTATGTTTATTGCTGATGTATTTCTATTGTCTTTCAATGAAATTTTCATGTAGATTTGGGATGCTTGAATATGGTATATGTTGTTAAGTTGATTATGTACAAATCTGATCAATGAGTGAGTAAATATGTTTTATGATGTCTGACTGATCAAGGGTTTTGCAATACTGAAAATATATCTAATTGAAAGCCTAAGATCTGGATCTTAGATGGACCATATTCTAGAAGATCAGTATTCATAGATATATACGCAGGTTGGTGTGAAGGAAAACGCATATACATGCGGGTTCAGTAAAGCAAAGTAATGTATGCATTTTAAGATAATGAATGTTCAGGGTTGAGTTTGATTCTGCATACTGATTCTGAAATCTGGGTTATTATTGTGTTCTAGTTACAGTGATCTCACTGTTTTGATTGAAGTATTGGGTGAATTTTATTATTGTTTTTCTTTAAAAAGAGTTGTTTCGAAGCTGAGTGATCCAGTATGAAAATTGATGAAACGTGATCTGCAGTGGTTCTAAGGGTTGAATCCTTCAGTGTAGAAGTAGAAGTTTCTTGCCAGTAGAAGCTAGTGTTCTGATCAGCGGTTGAAGCTCCCTTCCACTAGTGGCTGATAAACGAGATCAGGGTGTTGTAGCTCCCATCTAGTTGCAGCTGGAAAACTAGAGAAGGTTGCAGCCTTCTACAGGTAGATGCCTGCGTATTGATATGACTCTGCATCAGTACAAAATTGTAAACAGTTTTCCATATAATAAATATTGAAGACAGAGATGACAGCAGCGGTGGTTTTCTCCTAAATTGGGTTTCCACCTTAAATCTTGGTGTTCATGTGTGATGCTCTTATGTGATGATCTATTCTGCTGTTACTGCACATATTTACTACTTAACTAACTGATGCATAACTGATAAGGTGAGTTAAAGTTTTTTTCTGAAAGTTTATCTAACAATAAAGTTATCTCAATATATGCAAGCTTCTGTTGGTATATCCAAGTGCATGTTGGGTATGTGTTATATTATTTCCACGGTCGTTAATTTCTGGCGGGTAGTCCGCGTCCATGGTTTTGTGCATGGTTTTGCACATGGTATTGGGGTACGATGGTTTTCGGCCCCTGGTAATTTTTGTAGATCCGGTCAAGGGAACTACGGTTATGTTCTAATCCAGGGTTTATGGATTGGGGTTTATGTATGCTTCGGCATGTATATATATGTGTGTTGTAACACTAAAAGGAATATAAAGAAAAATCAAGCTGGTCGTCCCGATTTGGGATCCAGGGGAAAATCTCTGTGTTTATCTGTTTTATGTTTTATGTTCTCGCTATTGTTTATTTTCTGTTATAAGATTCGTGTGTAGATAATTTATGTTCAGGGTTAAAACCTACATTTGGTATCAGAGTTGTTTCGGCTTCAAGGGGACGCCTTTGCTGCTGAGGGTTTTTAGTTCGGGCCTGAGGTAGACCCTGTTCAGTGGGAGATCTGCGGGATCGATTCTTGCGGTGAGAGAAGATGGCGAGCGGCGGAAAGATAGAGATCGAGAAATTTAATGGTCGGAGTTTTGAGTTGTGGAAGCTCAAGATGGAGGATCTGCTGGTGGATAAAGATCAGTGGATCGTGGTAGATCCAGGTACTAAACCAACGGCAATGTCAGATGAAGACTGGAAGAAACTGGATCGGAAGGCTAAAAGCACAATACGGTTGTGTGTATCAGATTCAGTATTGTTGAATGTATCTGGGGAAGCTACAACGAAGAATTTGTGGGAAAAACTTGGGACTTTGTACCAATCTAAGTCTCTGGTGAATAAGTTGTTCCTGCGGAAAAAGCTGTATAACCTGAGGATGAAGGATGGAGACTCAGTGACAGAGCATCTGAACGCCTTCAATACCGTGGTAAGTCAGCTGTCGTCTGTTGATATTAAAATCTCAGATGAAGATAAGTGCATCAGTTTGTTGTGCTCTCTACCAGACTCATGGGACAGTCTGGTTATTGCAATAGGTAGCAATACAACTACCTTGAACTTTGATGACATTGTCTCAGCCTTGCTGTCGGAGGAAATGAGACGGAGAAATATGGAGGGTCAGAATGGAGATGCCTTATCTGTACGAGGAAGGTCCCAGAACAGAAACAAGAATAAGGTTTCGAGTGGGAGATCTAAATCTAGAGGGAGATCTAAATCTCCCGGAAAGTTTGTAAAGGTGTGCTGGAAATGCGGAAAGGAAGGACACTACAAAAAGGAATGCAGATCTAAAGCTCCTGAGAAAGGAAAGGGATCTGATGAAGCTCCTTCTGCAGAGGCAAAAACCACCTCAGATGAAGGTGGGGATGTGTATTTGGCTTCTTCTTCAAATACACATGTATATCATGAGTCATGGTTGATTGACTCAGGTGCATCCTTTCACTTCACTCCCCATAGGGAGTGGTTCTGTGAGTATGAGAAATATGATGGTGGTGATGTCTTCCTAGGGGATGATAGGAAGGATAGAATCGTCGGACGTCGAAAAGTTAAGCTGAAGCTACAAGGTGGAAGGATTAGAACACTTCCTGGTGTTCTGCATATTCCTGCATTGGCCAGAAATATGATTTCTGTAAGCAAGATGGATGATGCAGGTGTAAAAACAATGTTCGAGAAAGATGCCTGCAAGATGGTTCGGGGAGCACTGGTATTAATGCGGGGAGTTCAGACTGGAACTTTGTATAAGCTACAAGGTAGCACTGTTATTGATGGGTGTAACAATTCTATGGTTCCTGAAAGTGGAGCGGAAAGCCTAGCTGTCTCTGGAGAAAAGACCATGCTATGGCATCAAAGGCTTGGACATATTGGAGAGAAGGGCCTTCGGATACTGCATAGAAATGGTATGGTAGAAGGTATTTCTAATTGCTCTCTGGATTTCGATTTCTGTGAACATTGTGTATATGGGAAGCAGAATCGGGTGAGTTTTCCTTCTGGTGCTAAGAGGGCGAACAAGATATTAGAACTTGTGCACAGTGATGTGTTTGGACCTGTGTCAGTTCCATCACTGGGAAAGTCTGTGTACTATGTTTCATTCATAGATGGCTTCTCAAGGAATACATGGATATATTTCTTGAGGAAGAAATCTGAAGTCTTTGACAAATTTAAAGAATTTAAGGCTCTGGTGGAAAACCAGAGAGAGAAGAAGATAAAGGCGTTGAGGACAGATAATGGTGGGGAGTTCTGCAAGAAGGAATTTGAAGAGTTCTGTAAGAAGTGTGGTATAGCACGGCAGAAGACTACTCCATACACACCTCAGCAAAATGGAGTTGCATAAAGAATGAATAGAACACTGATGGAAAAGGCAAGAAGCATGCTCAGTGGTACCGGGTTAGGACAAGAATTCTAGGCAGAGGCAGTGGAGACTGCATGTTACTTAGTTAACATATCACCTTCATCAACGTTGGAGGATAAGACCCCACATGATGTATGGACTAGTAAGAAACCCTCTATTTCACATCTAAGGGTACTTGGATGTGATGCATATGTACATGTTCCAAAGGAGAAAAGGACCAAGTTGGATAATAAATCTGAAAGGTGCATCTTTATTGGGTATAAGGATGGTTTAAAGGGTTACAAGCTTTGGAACCCAGAAACAAGGAAGGTTGTGTACAGCCGAGATGTGGTGTTTAGAGAAGTGAAAGATGTTGTTAAACATGAAGTCCTACCAAATGAACCTGAGAAGATAGAGTTTGAGCTAAAGGAGGATGAATCAGACTCTACAACATAAGAAGACTCGGAAGATGAAGAGCCACAAACTCCAACTTTGAGAAGATCAGTTAAGGAAAGAAGGCAACCAAAAAGGTATACTCCATTTGATTTCTGTTCAGGTTTTGCCTTAACTATAACTGATGATGAACCCAGAACTGTCAGGGAGGCAGTAGATTCAGAGGATGGAAAACTATGGAAGGAGGCCATGGTTGATGAAATGGCATCCTTGCACAAAAATGATGCATGGGATTTGGTGGAGTTGTCGGCTGGAAGGAATCCCATTGGGAGAAAATGGGTGTTTAAGAAGAAGATGAATGTAGAAGGCAAGGTGGAGAAATACAAAGCTCGGTTGGTAGCAAAAGGTTATTCCCAGGTGCCGGGAATTGATTTTGGTGATATTTTTTCTCCTATTGCCAAAGTTACTTCTATTAGATTACTTTTATATGTTGCTGCTGCATTTGATTTTGAGATAGAACAGATGGATGTGAAGACAACATTTCTTCACGGGGATCTAGAAGAGGAGATCTACATGAAGCAACTTGAAGGCTTTATGGTGAAGGGTAAGAAAGAACTGGTATGCAGGTTGAAGAAGTCTCTGTATGGGTTAAAACAGTCACCAAGGATGTGGTATCAGAAATTTGATACCTATATACGGGGACTTGGTTTCACCAGAAGCAAGGAAGATCATTGTGTTTATTTTAAATTAATTGGTGATCGTGTTATATATCTGGTCTTGTATGTGGATGATATGTTGTTGATTGGAAATGACAAAGAAATTATCCAAGATTTGAAGACCCAACTGTTCTCCAAATTCGACATGAAGGAGCTGGGTGCTGCAAACCGAAGTATGTCGAGACTATATTGCAGAGGTTCAATATGCAGGATAGTAAAGCGGTGAATGTTCCTATTCCTGTAGGTGTAAATCTGTCTGCTGAACAGTGTCCCAAGACACAAGAAGAAGAGGAGTATATGTCCCGTGTTCCATATGCAAGTGCAGTGGGTAGCTTGATGTATGCAATGGTATGTACTAGACCAGACATTGCACATGCGGTGGGAGTATTGAGCAGGTTTATGTCAAACCCAGGGAAGGAGCATTGGACAGCAGTGAAGCGGGTTTTCAGATATTTACGTGGCACTAGTGATTATGGCTTGTGCTACCAGGGAAGACCGGGATTGGAAAGAATGTTGGACATTCGTGGTTTTGTTGATGCGGACTGGGCTGGAGATCTGGACCAAAGAATATCTACAAGTGGGTATGTGTTTAGCCTATTTGGAGGCGCAGTCAGTTGGATGAGTAAAAGACAGTCTGTAGTGGCTCTTTCAACTACAGAGGCAGAATACATAGCGGCCACTCATGCAAGCAAGGAAGTAGTTTGGTTGCAGAGATTGTGTTCAAGTATGGGGTTGGTACAGCAAGCTATAAGGATATACTGTGATAGCCAAAGTGCAATTTTCTTGGCTAAGAACCATGCTTATCATTCAAAGACAAAGCACATTGATGTTCAATATCACTTTGTTAGAGATATGGTTGAGGCTAAAAGGGTGTTGCTGGTAAAGGTGGACACTTTGAAGAATGTTGCAGATGCATTGACAAAGTCTGTGAGCACTCAGAAGTTCTCTTAGTGTAGAGAAACAATGGGTGTTGAAGAATTGGGCCAATGACTAAGCCCTCCTGTGGCCCACTGTGGAAAGAAAACAACAAGTGGGAGAATGTTGGGTATGTGTTATATTCTTTCCACGACTAAGTTCGCATCCATGGTTTTGTGCATGGTTTTGCACATGGTATTGGGGTACGATGGTTTTCGGCCCTTGGTATTTTTGTAGATCCGGTCAAGGGAACTACGGTTATGTTCTAATCTAGGGTTTATGGATTGGGGTTTATGTATGCTTCGGCATGTATATATATGTGTGTTGTAACACTAAAAGGAATATAAAGAAAAATCAAGCTGGTTGTCCCGATTTGGGATCCAGGGGAAAATCTCTGTGTTTATCTGTTTTATGTTTTATGCTCTCGCTATTGTTTATTTTCTGTTATAAGATTCGTGTGTAGATAATTTCTGTTCAGGGTTAAAACCTACAGTGCATACGCAAGTTGGGTTCATTAAAGTCGTATATGGAATTCAGTAAAGAAAAAGTTAAAATTATCAGTAAGCTCTACATATTGATTCACCCCCCCCCCCAACCCCCCCTCTCGGTATTTTTCCCAAAAATTGGTATCAGAGCAGGTCCTTCTGAAGAAGCTTAATCGCTAGAAGGAATATCAGCTAAGATGAGAAATCAAGATGGGATAGCATCTATAAGGCCTCTTCTCTTCAATGGAAACAATTTAATTTTCTGGAAGACAAGGAAAAGATCCCATCTTTAGTCTCTTCGAGCATATGTATGGGCTATATTTGAAGGAGGTTATCAATATCTAGCTTCAGTTCCAATAGATGCAGCAGCAAGAAAGAACTATGAAACCAATGCAAAGGTGGTCAATGTATTATTGGGAAATTTTACTGAATCAAAATTTTTCAAAGTCATGCAGTTGAATACAGCAAAGGAGATATGGGAAAAAATAATTCTAAGCTATGAAGATGGTGCCAAGGTAAAAAGTGCTAAACTCCAAACTCTCAAAATTAAATATGAAAAACTCAGAATTCATAATGAGGAAATCATTGCCAGTTTCTTTTTACGTCTAGATGATATTGTAAATCGTATGAGAAATCTGGTTGAAACCATAACTAACACTACTCTAATAGAAAAGGTTTTAAGATCTCTAACTCCCAAATTTGAGTCAAAAGTGTTTGCTATTGAAGAGAAGAAGGATCTACAAACTCTTACTATTGTTCAACTTCATGGGATTCTCACTACTTGTGAAATGAGAAAAGGAGTTCCATATGAAGTCAAAGAAGTTGTATTCAAAGTTTCTGCAAAAGGAAAGGAGGCAGAAGAACAAGAAATATCAGGGTATGTTTCCGAAGAAGATGAGATAAATTTTATAAAGAAGCTACAACTTGGCACTGGAAGGTTCAGAGGTAAGCTTCCTTTTAAATGTTTTTCTTGTGGAAGAGTTGGTCATTATGCTGCTAAATTCCCCCATAAAGATAGTCATGAAAAGGGAAAGGAAGTGGCTAAAGGAAATAAGAAATGGTTTATCAATATAAAAAACTATTATACTCATGAAGATAGTGATGGTCTATCAAATAGTGAAGAAGGAGAATCTGATCAAGATATTAGACTACTCATGGCTTTTTAAAAAGACTCTAGTAATACTTTTATGGATGCATTAGAAGAAAATGACTTTCTTGAAGAAATAAATCATCTCAAAATATGTTTGGAAGAAAACGAAATTTCCATAGATACTCTAAAGAATCAACTTATTGAAAAGGAGAAGCACAATGAGAAATTAGAATGTGAAATAGTAATTCTAAGAAAGGAAATTGAGAAAGTAAAAACTTTAAATCTTAGATTTGCTAAAGGATCTGAAACATTAGATGAAATTATCAAGGCACAACACTCTCCTCTTATAAATATGGGCCTTGGATATATTGGAGAATCATCTTAGTATTCAGCACCAAGCTATCTAAATGTAGCTAAAGCCAGCCTGCAACATTCTGTCTCTCAGAAAAAGAACAAAGAAACTACAAAGGTAAAGCATGACCACTTTAATACAAGGAAGAATGATAACCAAAATATCAATCACCAGGTAAACATAAATAGAAGGTTTCATGATCGCAGAAATTTCTTCTTTAATGGACAATGTTTCTCATGTCATAATTTTGGTCATAAGGCTACTCAATGTGTTGCATACAAAACCATTATGACCAGAGAAGCACGAAAGCAAATAAATGAGACTGGAATAAAGAAGAATACTTATAACAACTTTTTCCCTCTTCAAAATAAAATTGAATGTGCTTATTGAAATAACTTTGGTCATGAAGAATCTGAATGTAGGAGAAAACTTCAGCCAAAAGAGCATATACCTTCAAATTCCAAGGTTTGGAGAAAGAAGGACTTACAAGTTGAAAATTTTGGCACAGCTTTATTTTTAGAAGGGGAATAAAATCAATTGTACATTGATATCGGATGCTCAAAACACATGACAAGTGATAGAAATAAACTCCTTTCAGACAATTCTCTAGAGAAAGAAAATAATGTTACTGTTACACCATTTTTTTGGTCATCTAACCCATTATCATTAGATGAACTCAAGTACACCATGTAAGACCAATTTTACCCTAAGTAAAATTGCTTTCACCATGTAAAATAACATTTGTCCATATTTCCTGGTCATATTTAACCCAAAACAAGGAAATTAATTAAATAAATCATTATTTATTTGATTATTTCCTAGGAATAAGTTATTTAAATCATTATTTAATAATATTCCTAGTTAAATTTGACTAAATCATTTTTAAATAATTAAATAAATCATTATTTATATAATTATATTCCCACCATCTCCCTAAAATAATAAATAAATCATTTATTTATTTATTGTTTATAAATAAAGGAATTGACCCAAGTCAAAAGACCTTTTCCCTCCAACAAATATAATAAAATATTCCTAAGGGGTGATTCTAGAATTTGATTAATAATATTTTATTCATGCACCGAGTTCTAGAACACCCCAATATTTTGTTATAAATAGAAGGGTTTTTCCCACTCATTAGTCACCTCCATTGTATTAGATCACTCTGTATCTACTCTTGTTCACCACTTTCCATTTTTGTTTTGTGAGCCCCCATTGAGTTCTATGTTTGTTTGGGTTTTCTACACCAATAAGAGAGAGGAATTTTAGATCTGAAACACTGAGGACTTTCAAGAACCCATCCCATTGAGGAGAACCGGAAAACACCTTTCTTGTTTTCCTCTCAGGTGCCCCATTCTTTAATATAATATAAAATTCTTTTAAATACATTATTCTTGTCTTGTCTATTGGATGTAAGGAACCATATTGTATTTTATCTGCTTAATGTCTTTTGTGCTTAGATCTGGATTTGTGTAGCAAACTTAAAGATATTTTGTAGCCATAATCGATGTTAGGGCTATTTTTTATGCGTAGCTAAAGTGATCTTTTACGAAGAAAGATTCATACTAACAATTGGTGACTCCACACGGCTTTTCTTTTGCGACCGTTGTCGTTTCATATATTCCTGCATATCTAGCTGTTTCAGACCCTAGGGTTTCTCTTCCATTTTCTTTTTTTCCTATTTTTATGGTGCTTTCTACCTCTAAAACCCTCAAACAGTCAAATTTTTAACTTTCGTGTGTTTCTTTCCTTATTGCGCAGGTGACAGACATCAGCTGCAGCTGAGACAAAAAAAATTTCTACACTCTGCCGCCGAGAGAGTCGGATCTGCAGGTCGCACTTATCGGCCCAAAAAATGCGACCTGGACTGAAAACAGGTCAGAACCTGCGACCTGCACTTTTTCTGCAAATTTTCCAGCACTTTTTCTGGGTTTGTCTGAAGCTTCTGTCAGGGTTTTCCAGCCTCTGTCTCTACCTGTTTAGACCTATTTCTGATCTTCTTTACTCAACTAAGTGGGAATCTTTCCCCTTAGGGCTCTAGTAACCTCCACTTTTTGTGGGAGAGTCTTCACTGTTTCAGAAGTCTGAGTTTCCAAAGTTTCAGCCTTATTTCTCTCAGATCTGATACCTCATTTTCAGATCCCTTTAGATCAGCTCTTATCCCTTTCAAATCACCTCATATACTTTTGTTTGGGTTCCTTTCTCGGGCTGCCTCCTTGTCCCTTCTATTTTTAGCTGATCTCCTCCTTTTTAACAGCAACCTTGCCTCTACCTCTTTGCTTTTCTCTGCACCTATTTTCAGCAGATTTCTCCTTTAGATCCCAGTCCCTTCCGACATTAGATCTATTGACCACTTTTTCACGTGCTTGGCTTAGTTTTTTCCCTCTTATCGACTAGTTTTGAGAGACCCACCTTCTTGGGTTATATTAATGCATTGATTAGCTGTTAATTTTTTGTTCTTTCAGTCTTATTTACTGCAGATTTATTTTCAGTTACGTAGCACACTTTTTCTTTTACTCTCAAAACTTCTAGGTTTAAACAATTAAAATTAATGCACGCCACACACTGACCCTAAGTGAAGAAGTGCCTGGTTAACACCGCATGGCAAAGACTTTAAAATCAATTGTCACTGCACCTCTCTGCCCTTGACCTCACTTGATTTTTTCCCTCCCTGCCCTTGTCGATTTTTCTTCTTCCCATCATCATTGTGCCTCCAAGGTGCCTCTCCTGGAGACTTCTTGGCCTTCACCCTCAGTTTCTGGTTGGTCGAATTCCTCCTTCCCGTCGTCATCGAGTAAGTCATCCCCCGAGTCTGCACTCCGACTCTTCCTCTGATTGTTCGGGTTCTCCCCCTACTCCTGGTTCTCCCCCTGTCACTTTCACCATGTCTACTTCAGGGCCTACTACCAGCAGCAACTGCAGTAATACCATTGGTTCTGTTTCTAGTGGAACCCTACGAGACCTACCTCGACTGCCCCATTACCCCTTTATATGGCCGGCCTTAGTCTCCCTGATTTCAATCAGCTGATCAATGACCCTATCTGCCACGATGTTAGTTGGCCTTCTATGCCAACCAAGCTCCCCTCCGATATTCCCAAGTTCGAAGGCCTTGCTAGTGAAGATCCCTCCAACCATATCAGATCTTTTCACATGTGGTGTTCCTCCAATTCCATTACTGATGACTCCATTCGTTTTCGATTATTCCAATGCACGCTCACCGGTGAAGCTTCTAAATGGTATGTTGATCAAGCCACCTCTTCCCATACCACCTTTGCAACCATTTCCCAAGCCTTTTTATCTTATTTCCAGCTCCCTCTCCGATACGACACTAGTATTGAACTCTTAACTTATTTTCATCAATCCTCTTTGACCCGCCTTTCTGCTCATGTCCAGGAATGGCGACGAATATGGAGCCTATGTCGCGCCCCCCCTTTGAATATCGGGTTTATATGGCTGGTTCCTTCGCTCTCTCTTACCTCCCATTGGCAAAGATGTCACATCCCATTTTCCCCAAACCAAAGAAGCCTCCCTCCAACTAGCCTTGAAATATGACCTTATCTATGCCCAATATGGTTATGTTTATACCATCCTTCCTAACCTCCCCAAGCTCGGTGGCCCTAATGCCTCAGGGGCATCTCACTCTGCTGACAGTATCATTGGAGCCCTGTCACATACCTCTACCCAACCCTTTCTGGGCTATGGTTTCCCTCTAGGAGGGGCCAGCCCCTCCGATAATTTTTCCCCTCCAGGTAGCATGTATCCAGGATACGGCATGCCTCCCACTTTTTCCCACCCTCCTGCTTATCTCACTGTTACCCATCCTACCCCTTATCCGTACCCACAACCGGGTGTCCCAGCTCCTCCAACATTCAGACCTCCCACTCCTTTGCCTTCTCCACCCCCGCAACCGCACCTACTACCCCCTCCAGGGCAAGTATTTGCACAGCAGGGGGCACCTAATTTTCTTCCTTCTCCAAGAAAGAGAAAAGGCAACCAATCCGCTTCTGGTAATCGTGGACCCAATCCTTCCAGTATTGACTCTACCACTGCCAACCAACCACAGGGCTCTCAACCCAAGCCGGACAGGCCACTTCGCACCAATAAGCCCTGTTCGTGTTGCGGTGTTTATGGTCACTACACTCACGATTGTCCCTTATTACCACAAATGTGGCAGATGTGGGAGTCCCAGGCCACTGTGCAGGGACAACACTCCTCCCCTATTGTCCCTCCCACCCCAGATACTTCTCAACCCATTGTCTTTACCGATCCTTTCCCTCAATAAGGATTCATGGCCACTTAACCACCTCATGCTCCGGTAACCACTCAACCTTCCCCTTCTGGTTTCTATGATTACCAGATCCTCATGATGGCCTCTGACCCACCTCTCACCATCGACCTCAACCTTCAAACTCGGTCCCGTCAGTATTCCACACCTCCCATTCCGTTTGTCTCCGAGTCTCCATCTTCAGGTCCTACAGAGCCTCTATCGACACCCAATGGTCCCTTGTAAATACCTCCACCCAAAGCTGAGGCTCATACCAAGACTCCTAAGGGCCCATTACGCCAAACTGCTGCCTCTGGTCAGGCTGCCCATTCATACAGTATAGTAGATGATCTGGCACAATCGCATGCTGCCATTTCAACACTGGAACTCCTCCAGTCATTTCCTTCTCAAAAGAAGGCTCTACTCTCTGTCGTGGGTGTTGTAGATCCTGCTGATGACCAATTGGTTGTTTTAGACGCCCGTCAGTCAAACCATCCCCCTCTTCCTCCTTCTCTTGCTTTCCAAATCCCAGTCAAAATCCAAAATGCCACCGTCACTCGATGTGTTATTGATGAGGGGGCATCTACCTGTGTAATGTCCGCTTCAGTTTGGAAACAACTGGGATCCCCTAAACTGGCCCCTTCCATAATCACCCATCATGCATGGGATGGCCACGCCTCTCAGCCCATTGGCCTATTTCGTAACTATCCTATTACCCTTGCGGGCAAGATTGTTTGTGTTGACGTTGAAGTTATCGCCACCCCCCTTGACTACAACATTCTTTTGGGGCACAGTTACACCTATGCCATGTCTGCCGTCCCATCTGTTGTCCACCGCAAGATGTTTTTCCCCCATAACGGAAAAATTGTCACTATCGATCAGTTAACATATCATGAACCACAATCTCAGACTTCCCCTGAGTCCTCTATTTCTACTGTCACTAATTCTTTACCCAGTGTTTCCCCCGGCATCTATAAAGACTCCTCCTTGCTTGGAACCTTTCTAGACCCTCCTATCGTATCAGATCCTAGCCTGGCGAACGTTTGCATGATGCAATCATCTTGGGCTGACCTTACACAGCCTACTTTGGCTAGTCAGCAACCTCAACCTCCCCCACCCCCACCAGCTCCTAGCCCTTTACCCCCGCTAGCCAGCCTTCTTCCTTTAGAATCCCCTCCTCCAAATAATCCTCACACACCCCTCTACCCTCCTGGGTCCATTCCGCCCGATTTCCACCCCCTCGGCCCCGTTCCTCCTGGCCATTTTCCTGTTGGTCAGATTCCTTTCCTTGCTCCCCCTCCCAGAGCTTCTTATGTCCCTATCTTGGCTACCCTCTCCCTACCCAACTTGACCTTGGGTATACCTGTCTGGTATCTTAGCCCCCCTACCCCTACCCTGCCTGGTCAACCCAAACCGTATCTTTCTTTGACCCCGATTCAACCAATACCCATGCACTCTACTGCTGCTCCAGAACCTCAGTCACCTCATCCAACACCTCCTCCCGATACAACCGTGCCAGGTAACAATAGCAAAACTCGCAGGGGGGCACCGAAGGACAAGGTTACCCCAACAAACTCTACCCCTCCTCGCCTTTCAAAGCATCCCATCTAGTGTGCCTTATGCAATGTTGTCGGCCATGCCGCCCATACCTGTCCTGAATTACCACACCTCAAAACCGTGGTCAACGAAACATTTCCGGAGTCTGATATCCCCGCAGTCTCTGTCACCCTCCTTGGTTCCCTTCCGAAACTTAAAAAATTGTGCACCAATCACCCTTGTTCTTTATGCGATTTCCATGGGCATTATACCCACCTTTGCCCCCGCCTTGACTAGTATCATGCTTCTTTGGCCGCATACCACCAATTCGAAGCCGCGCTTGCCTAACATCATTTTTTAACCCTATACCACATGTCTACCCCTATTACCATTTCTCATACTGATACTAAAATGACCGAACCTTTAGCCACTATCTCCTACCTTTCCTCCTCACCGCGTTCTCTGGAAACCGACCCCTTAGTACCTTCCCCCGTTGTTTCGCCTACCCACTCATCTGTTAACCCCATTGTCACCCCTCATGACGACACGCATGTAAGCCTTTCCCCTCAAAATCAGGTATCTCATATTTCTTCCTCCTCGGGTCATCCTATGCCATCCACTCTTCCCATATTCCAGTCCGACGAAGACATCATGGAAGCCATGACCGAACCTAACTTTCCATGGGACGATATGCACCATCGTGCATACTTCCTACCACATCAATCACATGACCAATATGCTCTCGAATCCAAATACTTCATTCCCAATAAAGTTGATTGGTTCAAAAACCCCATCCCTGCCCCTGACACTTTCGAAGAAGGCAATATGGCTAATATCTCTCCTACCATCAAAATAAAAATTTCTGTCAAACCAGGTATCGAAGAACATATCACCAGGGGTGCCTAATGCACTCTGGAAGAAATTGAAGCCTACACCAAACTCTTCAAATAATTCCGTGATGTTTTCACCTGGTCCTACTCAGAAATTCCCGGAATCAATCTGACCATTGTCGAACACCACATCGACACATGGCCTGATGCCACACCAGTCCGTCAAAAGTTGAGACCCATTCATCCCTCCAGACGTGAAGCCATCAAAGCTGAAATTGATAAGCTCTGGTAGGCTGGTTTCATTTATCCCATCAAGTACACCACTTGGGTGTCCAACCCAGTTCCTGTCCTCAAAAAACAAGGCACCATTCGTGTTTGCACCGACTTTCGTGATCTGAACAAAGCTTGTCCCAAAGACAACTTCCCCACACCATTTATTGACCAAATCATTGATGAATGTGCAGGACACGAGGTTCTATCCTTTATGGATGGCTTCTCTGGATACAACCAAATCGTTATCCGTCGTGCTGATCAACTTAAAACTGCGTTCATTAGTCCGTGGGGCACTTTCGCATACCAAGTCATGCCATTTGGCTTAAAAAACGTCAGCACCACTTTTCAACGAGCCATGTCTTATTGTTTCCATGACTTAACTCATATTATCCTTGCCTATTTAGATGACCTTACTGCGCGTTCTAAACATCGGGAACAACACCTCCATGATTTGCGTACCATTTTCCTCCGATGTCGCAAGTATAACATCCGCCTTAACCCATTGAAATGCGTCTTCTGTGTTTCTACTAGTCATCTTCTCGGCTTCATAGTATCTAAATATGGGAAAACTCTCGACCCTTTGAAGGTTCAAGCCATTCTTGAACTTCCTATTCTTTATACCTTACGCCAACTACAAAGTCTCCAAGGCAAAGCTAATTTTCTTCGCCAATTCGTTCCCGACTATGCTACTACCACGCATGGTTTCCTTAGACTTCTTCGATCTCACACCTCATTTGTCTGGGATACCTACGCTCAAGATTCTTTTGATGCCCTCAAGCATGCTCTCACATCCACTCCCTTGATCCATCCTCCTGACTTTGACCAAGATTTCATCCTATACATCTCCGCTTCCACCCATTCGGTTGTTGGTGTCCTTATACAAAAGGATAATCACGGTACCGAACATCTGATCTATTATGTCAGTAAAACCTTGCTGGTCCACTCGTGTCCTACTCCCATGAAGAAAAAATAGCACTAGCTGTTGTTTTCTCGGTCCAAAAAATGCGTCATTATATCCTCATTCATTCCACGAAGGTTGTGACTGATTCCAACCCCATGGATTTCCTACTGAGTTGCATCCTCAGTGGGAAGTACGCTCGTTGGGTCATGATCCTCCAAGAATTCGACCTCGAATTTTTCACCCCAAAAAGTAAGAAAGGTTTAGCCCTCGCTAAACTCATTTCTGATTTTCCTACTGAGACACAAGATACTCCAATTAATGATGCTCTTCCTGATGAACATTTATTTGCCATCACCACCGACGATCCTTCGTACGGTGATATCCTTACTTACATTCGAACCCAAAATTTCGCCCTTCATCTTGATCGTGACGCTTGACGACGTATCCGACACCAAGCCTCTCGCTACCTTCTAATCGGCGATGACCTTTATCGTCATGGAGTAGATACTATCCTTCGTCATTGCCTCACACACGCTGAAGCTGAGCAAGTCCTCAATGCTTGTCATAGCGGTGCTTGTGGTGGCCACCTCTCCAGCCTCGCTACCGCCCAAAAAATCATGTGCGTCGGGTATTTTTGGCCTTCTCTCTTCATTGATTGCATTGAAGCAGTCAAACACTGTTCCAATTGCCAACATTTCGCCCCCAAGGCGCGAGCCCCTCCCACTCCCCTCCATCCTGTCATCACAGCTGGCCCTTTTTGTAAATGGGCCATTAACTTTATGGAATGTCGACCTCCATCCACTGGTAACCACAAATATATCATCGTGGCGATTGAATATTTCACAAAATGGGCCGAAGCTATGCCAACATTCAACAACACGGTAGCCACCGCAACCCTCTTTTTCTTTAACCATGTCATCGCTTGATTCAGAGTTCCAAAACAATTAGTCTCTGACCATGGCCGAAATTTTGAAGATGAGATTTGGCATGAGCTATCCTCACTCTTGGGTTTTGAGCACCAATACTCATCTCCCTATTACCCCCAAGGTAATGTCCAAGTTGAAGCGGTCAACAAAATTCTTAAGACCATGCTTCAATGAACGGTGAATAAGAACAAAAAAAATTGGCATCTTATGCTCTTCCCTGCTTTGTGGGCTTATCGTACTTCTGTTAAAACCACCACCGATTTCACTCCTTTCCACCTTGTCTTCTGTGAAGAGGCAGTCTTACCAATCGAGTGTGAAATCCCTTCCCTTCACTTGGCCGTCGAACTTCTCCCCGATACCCAACGCCTTGAACAATGACTTATCATGCTCGAGCGTGCCTCTGAAGACCGTCGTGTTGCATTGCAAACTCTTGAAGTAGCCAAAAAGCACACCAAAGCTCAGTATGACCGAAAAATACATCCTCGCCAATTTCATGAAGGTGACCTTGTTCTAGTATATGACCAGGCCCATGATACCCTAGGTCATGGAAAGTTCGACTAATTATGGCTCGGTCCTTACATCATCAATAAAGACCTTGGTAAAGGGGCATATCTTTTAGAAGACTTTGAAGGCCATATCCTTCCTAATCCCCGCAATGAACTCTATTTTAAGAAATATTACCCATTGTATTTCCCATTCGAAATGCCTTTTTTATTTTCTTTTAGATAGCCAGCCTCTATTTGTTTTCGCATTCCATTACTTCACGACAACACTTGTTGTCCACGAAGTCTTACTTCACCTCTCTTCAAAATCGGATTTTCTCACTTACAACACATTTCATTGGGAGGCACCACTGTACCCCCATACTCATTTATGTTCGTGACAATTTCTGTCATGAGATACCATTTTGTACTCATGATTTTTATGGTCCCCATTGGATCTATCCCTCATTTCATCATCATCATTAGTGTCTATCTGTTCGTCGCTCTACTCTTTTCCCTCGTGCCTTATTTGGGGTTTCCTTATTGCCTCAATTATGGTGGACCTACTTCTGTCGAGATCAGCTCATTTACTCCAGAAGCTAGGTCTAGGGGGCAGTGTACCTTGGTTCGAACTCTTCTCAGCATGATCGTGATCTATACACTTGATGGTCCCGTGATACAGCAACAACTATTGGTGATTCTCGGGCGTGTGTGAGATGTCTCAACCCTCATGAGGGGGTGGCCCTGCAGGTAGCCCCCCACATGCCCGGATGACTTCTTCATTTCCACCCTTGATGTCGTTCCTCTCATTTGATGATATCAACCTCAACCGCTTGCAGCGCCTCTTCGATTTACATGTACCAGTCAGATGTTGCAAGTCCTTCCCCATGTGTAGGGGACATTTCGGTGTATTTGTATCTCATGTACTAAAATCTTCTTGTATACGTCTTGAAGGTCATTCCAGTCATCGCATGTATGTGGGATTCATCATTTTATTTATCTGCCTCATGTTTAGGCCAGCACATGCTTCATTATTGCGTTCCATGGTTTTCCGGGTGCCTTATTCTTTGTACTATTGTCTCGACGGGCATAGGTATGCCTCCCCCGCCGCCTTTAACACTGGTACCACTTCATCACCTAGAGACTTGTTGCACCTATAAGTCTTGTCTCCTCCGGGTCTATTCCTTTAGCACATTAGACTACCTCATATTTTTCTCTCTCACTTCCCTCTTAATGCCTAGTGATTGAGTTCTTACAACGTACTTCGATCATACAATTTGCTCCTAACACTCGTACGCTGGGGGGAAATCTGTTACACCATTTTTTTGGTCATCTAACCCATTATCATTAGATGAACTCAAGTACACCATGTAAGACCAATTTCACCCTAAGTAAAATTTCTTTCACCATGTAAAATAACATTTGTCCATATTTCCTGGTCATATTTAACCCAAAACAAGGAAATTAATTAAATAAATCATTATTTATTTAATTATTTCTTAGGAATAAGTTATTCAAATCATTATTTAATAATATTCCTAGTTAAATTTGCCTAAATCATTTTTAAATAATTAAATAAATCATTATTTATTTAATTATGTTCCCACCATCTCCCTAAAATAATAAATAAATCATTTATTTATTTATTGTTTATAAATAAAGGAATTGACCCAAGTCAAAAGACCTTTTCCCTCCAACAAATATAATAAAATATTCCTAAGGGGTGATTCTAGAATTTGATTAATAATATTTTATTCATGCACCGAGTTCTAGAACACCCCAATATTTTGTTATAAATAGAAGGGTTTTTCCCATTCATTAGTCACCTCCATTGTATTAGATCACTCTGGATCTACTCTTGTTCACCACTTTCCATTTTTGTTTTGTGAGCCCCCATTGAGTTCTATGTTTGTTTGGGTTTTCTACACCAATACGAGAGAGGAATTTTAGATCTGAAACACTGAGGACTTTTAAGAACCCATCCCATTGAGGAGAACCGGAAAACCCCTTTCTTGTTTTCCTCTCAGGTGCCCCACTCTTTAATATAATATAAAATTCTTTTAAATACATTGTTCTTGTCTTGTCTATTGGATGTATGGAGCCATATTGTATTTTATCTGCTTAATGTCTTTTGTGCTTAGATCTGGATTTGTGCAGCAAAATTAAAGATATTTTGCAGCCATAATCGATGTTAGGGCTATTTGTTATGTGTAGCTAAAGTGATATTTTATGACGAAAGATTCATACTAACAGTTACGTTGGAAATGAATCTCCGTTTGTCATTAAAGGAAAAGGTTATATTTTTCTAAAATAAAAGGTGAAAGCTGACAATGTTATGTATGTCGATGGATTAAAGCACAACCTATTAAGTGTGAGTCAAATGTGTGATCAAGGAAATGAAGTTGTCTTTATTTCAAAAGAATGTGTAGTACGTGAACTTGCCATAGGAAAAACTGTAATAAATGGAACTAGAACACTAAGCAATCTGTATGTATTGAAAGGTGGCCAAGAACAAGGATACTTGGGTAAATATTTAGAAAATTAGTTATGGCACAGAATTTTGGGACATTTGAGCTTCTCTCAAATAAGCAAATCTAGTAGACTAAAAGTTGTTCGTGATGTTCCCAGCATCAATCTACCTAAAAGTACCATATGCAAATCATGCCAATCTGGTAAGAAAACCAGGGTGAAATTCAATGCTAAAGAAGGATCAGCAAGTAAGCCTCTTGAACTTATACATACTAATATATGTGGTCCTGTAAGGAAAAATTCACCTCATGGAGAATAATACTATATTTTATTTATTGATGACATCTCTAGAATGTGTTGGATCAGTTTACTGAAACATAAAGATGAAGCATTTGAAAATTTTAAGATCTTCAAAGCTTTGGTTGAAAATGAATTAGATCTAAAAATAAAATTTCTTAGATCTAACTGAGGAGGAGAATATATATCAGATGAATTCTTTGATTTTTGTGAACATCATGGCATAAAAGGACATTTTTTTGTAGCTGGAACCCCACAACAAAATGGCATAGCAGAAAGGATGAATAGAACAATTCAACAAATGGCTCTGACTATACTTGATGAATCTGGAACTCTTGATAACTTTTGGGGAGAAGCATCACATGCTGTAGTAAATATTCTGAACAAGGCTCATGTTCACATGAATAGTGATAAAACTCCTTATGAACTCTGGTATGGAAATCTTCCCACCATAAAGCATTTTAGAGTTTTTGAAACCAAATGTTTTATCAAGAACAATGATGAAAAACTTGGTAAGTTTTAACCCAGAGAAGATGAAGGAATATTTCTTGGTTACTCTTCTATAAGTAAATCATATAAATGTTACAATAAAATACTTCGAAAGATTGTTGAATGTATTGATATTGTAATTGATGAGTATCTCTCAGCTCCTAAAAAGGAAATGACAACAACAAATGAAGATGATGATGACATATATTTTCCTGCATCAAATAGAAACAATATAGAAGGTGAACCCAATGAAGCACCGGAAGAAGATCTATCTGAAAAGGCTCCATCCATGTATGTTCAAAACAATCATCCAGAATCTCAAATTTTGGGAGAAAAGGGATCAAGTGTCCAAAAAAGAATAACTCTTGTAGGATCCCCTAAATATCAGGCATTCTTATCCACTATTGGACCACAGAATGTAAATCAATCCAGTAAAGATGAATGTTGGATTCAAGCCATGACTGAAGAACTTGATCAGATTATAAAGAATCATACTTGGGAATTGGTTCCAAGACCTCATAATAAAAATGTTATTGGAACAAAATGGATATTCAAAAACAAGCTAAATGAAAATGGAGATGTTATTAGAAACAAAGCTAGACTGATTGTAAAGGGTATGCTCAACAAGAAGGTATAGAATTTGAAGAAAAATTTGCTCCTATAGCTAGACTTGAAGCCATAAGAATGTTTCTTTCGTTTTCAAGCTTTCAACAATTCAAAGTTTATCAAATGGATGTTAAATATACTTTCCTCAATGGTGATCTAGAAGAAGAAGTTTATATAGAACAACTAGAATGATTCATTCTAGGAAATGATGAAAAACTTGTTTTCAAACTTAAAAATGTTGGAAATATTGTCAATGATGGCAAAGGAGGTAGCAGATGCAGAAATAGGAACAGTTACAAGGAGACTAAGACAGACAATGGAGCAAAGAGGAAATGAAGAGAAAGTCAGAGACAGAGGAAGAAAATACGAAGACCGGAGACAGATTTGTTATCACAGCAGTAGAGGCAGAGTCAGAGTGATAGAAGTGATAGAGGCAGAGCCACAGATGTCATTGCAGAGAAACTGTTGTTATTTCAAAAATATGTACATATATAGATAAATTCTGAGAATCTTTCATACAGCCGGGTGTTACACATAACATAAATTTTAACGGAGCACTTGTATTCGATTGATATGGTATAACTATGCATTATATATATGGTGGTCGTTATATATATATATATATATATATATATATATATATATGGTCTATATATATGCATACACCGAAGAACCATCGTGAATAGGAGCGGAACCATAGTTGACCTTATATATATATATATATATAATTGAATGGAGTGGAGTCGAATAATAAAAATACATTGAACAGTGAATGTTTTGATAAATAACAAATGCGGACCGAAACCTGGAGCGTAGGCTAGAACCCTGGGTCAGATTAAATAAATGGAAAGAACCCTTTCATATATAACGGGCGGAAACCGGAGTAAAAGGACGAAGACGAAACCTGGAGGAAGCGGAACCATGACCGGTGAATAGTAAACGTGGTTTGGTGAACAGTAAAGGCTGGAAGTGGTATTCTCCGCACCGCCTATCGACCCTAAGGTGGTTTTGCAGAAATCGCAGCGATTCCATAGACTTCGTGACACGTGGCATAGGCGGTATTGGAAGCCACCGTTTAACTTGCAATTTCGCGCGTTATACATCGTACCAGGACACGGAGCGAAATGGATAGGAGCCGTCGATCTGGTGGGCTGAAATCTGACGGTGATTGTTCGCATGACCCGCACGAAGTTTAATGGAAGAGCCCGGGGGTTAAAAAAGGTACGACGCGCACGTTTGATTGGTTGTATCGTGGGCCCGGGCGGAGTCATATATAATGAATCGGTTTATTAATTTTTTCGACGTAATATAATCTTAATATAAGGTTCGAGAGTATGTTAAAAGAGTCGATCAAAGTTTAATATTGGTGGTCATTCACGTGGACCTGGAGCCAAAGGACGATACACTCTTATTCACTGTGCTAATTTCATAAGGTTTGGTTTTATTATGGTTCAATAGTCAACTATTATGTTGCGTATGAGGGTTGTAATGCGAAGTTAGCGCATATGTCCATATAAGATATTGTCGGATTTGTAACTATAGAGGAGTATGAAATTAATATCTATATTCTCTGAATTAAGATATTAAAATAGCCCAGCCTTATTTGACTGAAACTGCCAGCGTAGAACAAAGCAGAGATTGTGAGATTGCCCGGACTTGGGAAATTATTGGGCATGAAACTTGAATGCAATTATGAAAAAAAGAAGAGGAGAGCATGCAGAGATCCATAGAGATTACAGGTTTGACAGGAATATGTACAGGAATGAGTTGGACAGGTGAATAAGCACAGAAAACAGGGAATATGCTGATGACAGTGAACAAAGTGTATGTAGAACAGTTTCTTAACAGCAGTAGAAAAAGACAAAATCCAGTGAAGCCAAAGTTCAGAAGAGGAGTTGAGTGATATTGAAATATGTAATTAAAAATGTGAATGTAAATGTTGTAAATAATTTTTTTATTGTTTGTGATGCAAAGGCAAGTATCCTAAGGAAAAGACAAAATCCCACTGTAGCATGAAATTTTGTACATATTATTATGATTTTAAATTGAGTTGGATAAAGAAATGAGGAGGCAGAAGACCAAGAGGTATGACCATCCATTTCAAATTCCTAGAGGAAAAAAAATAGTCATCAAGAAATTTCTATAAGTAATATCATCTTGATATGAAAAAGGCGAGTAAGAAGAGAGCGAGAGAGAGAAAATATAGAGAAGGAAAAGTATAGAAGAGAAGACCAAGAAAAGAAGAGCAGAAAGAGAAGCTACAGAACAGAGCTGATATCTGAGGTAAATCAGCAAACATTCAGTTTGATAAATTGAGGAAGTTGGAGCTTCCCTATCAAGTTGCAGCTTGATAGTTGTCAGTTGTAGCTGACTGAGGTTGGAGCCTCCTGTAGGTTGGTGCCTGCAGAAAATTGAAAGGAGTTGGTGCTTCCTTGCAAGTTGTAGCTTGCAGAATTGAGGTAGGAGCCTCCTGTAGGTTGGTGCCTGCAGAAAAACAGTGGTGAGAGGGAGTTGGAGCTTGCCTTTGCATCACAACAATAATAAGATGTGGTTTTCTCCCTTTATGGGTTTCCACTTATATCTGGTGTCTCTGTGCATGATATTTATGTATTGATATGATATGTATCATCTGCTTAATATATGCTACTCTCATATTAAGTCTACTGCTATATTATACTAACACTTGCTGCTTACATTTTAAGATTACTCACACATTAAATTGGATGTGAAATGAAGGTGTAATTAAGTTTAATGAAAAGTTCTAAAAGATCAGGAATGTGTTAAACTGATTCACCCCCCCCTCTCAGTTTAACTAAAGGTTCAACAATTGGTATCAAAGCCAGGTTCCTTTGTACAAGTCTAACAACTGAAAGGAGATCCTAGGTTCCCAAGATGGCTAGTAAAGAAGGATGCTCAACCAATAAAGCCCCTTTCTTCACTGGTGAAAATTATGCTTTCTTGAAAATCAGAATGAAGACATACATAATGTCTCTAGAAATAGAAGTCTGGGCTGCTGTGCAATTAGGATATGCCCCGAAGGCAACTGACTCAGAAAAGGACTCAAAACAAGATTTTGTGGCTAATTCAAAAGCCATGAATGCCATCCTGAATGGATTATGTGAAGCAGAGTTTATTAAAGTAATGCACAAAGACACTGCCAAAAAAAATATGGGATACTCTTGAGAACATACATGAGGGAGACCAGAAAGTAAAAACTGCCAAACTTCAAGTATATAGAGCCCAGTTTGAAAACTTAAAAATGAATGATGATGAAGAAATTGCTAGTTTCTTCCAAAAAGCTGTAGAAATTATTAACAATATGAAAGCTCTTGGAGAAAAAATGCCTGAAAGTATAATTGTGCAAAAGATTCTAACATCTCTTCCATCCAGGTTTAATCCAAAAGTGTCTGCAATAGAAGAAATAGTTGACTGGGAGACCTTGACCATGAACCAGCTACTTGGAAATCTAACAGCCTATGAAATGAGGCTCCCACAGAAAAAGCCAAGGACGAGGGAAGCAGCCTTTAAAACAGAAAAGAAGAAAGGAGAAGAGGGAGACATATGCTCTTGCTCGGATGAAGAAGAGGAAAAGTTTGTTAAGAAATTGGATAGAGGCTCAGGTAAATACAAAGGTAAACTCCCCTTCAAATGCTTTAATTGTGGAAGAGTGGGACACTATGTTGCTAAGTGTCCTCACAAGAAAGTAAGAAATCAAGCTCAAGAATCAGAGAAAAACACATCAAAGAACTGGCAGAAAGGAAATAAATTCAGCAGAAAATCCTTCTATGCTCAACAAGACAGCAGTACATCTGAAGACTCAGATGAATCCTCAGGAGAAGAGGGAACCTCTGAATTTTTGCTAATGGCCATGGAAGATCTTAAAGGACTCTTGCTAGAAGAAGAAGAAGGAGGAGGAGAATTAGACCTTGAGGGGGAGCTAAGAAGTGCTCTAAAAGAGATTGATAGACTCAAACTGAAATGCAGAAAACAAAAGGACATTCTCCTCAAATATGTATGAGAAGAACAGAATTCAGAAGTCCTTAAGCAGCTAAAAGTAGAGCTTGAAGAAGCCAAGAAGATAGAGGACATGTTACTTAATAAAATCAAAGAAAAAACTCAAGAACAAGAAAAGTTAGAAGAAGAAGTAGTATGTCTCAGAAAGAAATTAGAAAATACTCAAAGGAAAGTGGTTATAAACTCTTCCCAAACAACAAGCTCTATTAACTTGAATGAAATTTTGGTTGCTCAAAGATCCCCTATGATAAAGACTGGAATAGGCTACGAAGGAGAATCAAGTAAAGGAAAAGAAAAGGTTGACAGAGAGATTATTTTTGTAAAAGCAAAGAAGAATGATGAAGTAGCTCAAACAATTCCTACAAAAGAATAAATCTGCAATAAGGGAGATAGAGATCAGAAGAAACCACTAGTAGCAAAGAATGTAATAAATACTAAGACCCCTGAATATGTAAAGTTTGGAAACCATCAAAGAATTTTCTTCCCTCCAATGAAGAATGCCACCTGTTATGTCTACCACAAGTTAAGACACATTGCTACATATTGTCATGCAAGAAGGAGTAATTCAAACCAGCAAAAGATGCAAACATTGAAGAGACTGCCTCAAGCAAACAAATGGAAAAGACAACCTTACATCAGGTATGTAAATAGCTTCTATGGTTACTTCTTTTATTTTAAGGAATTTGGTCATAAAATCATTGAGTGTAGAAAGTATGGACAAAGATTGATGTTTAACACCTCAAGGAGTTTTATGAATCAAAGAAATTCTACAAAAAATATAATCAAATGTTGTATATGCAATCAAGTTGAACATATGTCTTCCAAATGTCCTCTAAGAAGATGGAGGTCATCACCTCACAAAATATACAAAACAAAAGGGTGCCTCCAGTGGATAAAGAAGGTGAATAAATGTGACCTGGCTCTAACTGCTCAAGATCTGAAAATTCAATGGTACTTGGACAGTGGCTACTCTAAACATATGACAGGAGACAAAAGTAAGTTTATTACTCTTGATGAAAATAAATCTAGCAATGTTACTTTTGGCAATGATAAATCAGGTAAGATCAGGGGAAAAGGCTCAGTCAGCATAGATAATGAAAGAGGAAAGGCCCAAGATGTACTATTTGTAGATGGGCTAAAAGCAAATTTACTGAGTGTCAGTCAGATGTGTGACAAAGGCTGTGAAGTTCTCTTTAGAGCACAAGACTGTGAAGTCAGATCAAGCACAACAGGAAAGACTCTGCTCAAAGGTGTCCGAACAGAGAGTAATGTGTACATAGTAAAAGAGGAGGATGAAGCCTGCCATCTAAGCAAACTTGAGGAGTCATGGTTATGGCATAGGAGATTGGGACATCTCAGCTTCGACCATATCATCAGACTGAGTAAGAAGAAATCTGTCAGAGATATGCCTGAAATAAAAAGGCCTTCAAATACCATATGCAAATCTTGTCAATTTAGGAAACAAACTCGCACATCCTTTAAATCTAAAGATGAGCTATCAACTATAAGACCACTCCAGCTTGTGCACATGGATTTGTGTGGACCTGCAAGAACTAAAACACCAAGTGGAGAATCCTACTTCATGTTGATAATAGATGATTTCTCCAGAATGACATGGGTTGCTTTTCTCAAGAAAAAATCAAAAGCACTAGAAAAGTTTAAGATATTCAAAGCATTAGCAGAAAATCAAACTGGATGCAAGCTAAAGTGTATCAGATCAGATAGAGGAGGAGAATTCACAGATTATGACTTTGCAGACCTATGTAATGAACATGGAATAAAACAACAATTTACCATTGCAGGGACACCTCAGCAGAATGGAGTAGCAGAGAGACAAAACAGGTCTGTACAACAAATAGCTAGAGCTATGATGCAAGATAATAACATTACTCAAACTTTTTGGGCAGAAGCTGTACACACAACAATACATATTCTAAACAAAGCTCATTTAAGACCTAACAGTGATAAGACACCTTATGAGCTATGGCATGGTAAACCTGCATCAATCAAGCACTTTAGAGTCTTTGGCAGCAAGTGCTACATAAAGAACAATGATGAAAATCTGGGGAAATTTGATGCAAGAGTAGATGAAGGAATATTCTTAGGATATGCATCCAAGAGTAAAGGATATAGATGCTACAACAAAACTATTCGAAAAATTGTAGAAAGTATTGATGTAAGATTTGATGAAGAACTCCCAAACAAGACAAGAAATACAGGCTGCAGCAGCCATCCTAAAAATCATGAAGAAGAGGATCAAGATGATGAAGAAATAAGAAAAACATCAGAAAATGCTGAACTGAACTCAAAAACCCCCTCAAGATACACTCAAAAGAACCATCCAGAAGATCAAATCATAGGAGACAAGAGTGTAGGAGTGCAAAAAAGAAGGCAGCTAGCTGAACAGATAGAAGAAGTATACATAGAAATGTTATCACAAATAGAGCCAAAGAAGTTTGAAGAAGCAAGAAAGGACAAGTATTGGGTAAAAGCAATGAATGAATAATTGGACCAAATTGAGAAGAACAATACCTGGGAACTAGTTCCTAGACCAATTGAGAAGAATATCATTGGTTCAAAATGGGTATTCAAAAACAAAATGAATGAGCAAGGACAAGTAATCAGGAATAAAGCCAGGCTGGTCTGCAAAGGATACTTACAAATTGAAGGACTTGATTATGAAGAAACATTTTCCCCAGTAGCCAGAATGGAAGCTATCAGAATGTTCCTGGCATTTGCATGCTACCAATACTTCAAGGTATATCAAATGGATGTAAATTCTGCTTTTCTTAATGGAGATCTAGAAGAAGGAGTATACATGGAACAACCAAAAGGCTTCTCATTGACAGACAAAGAAGACTATGTATGCAGACTGAAGAAGGCCCTATATGGACTGAAACAGGCTCCTCGTGCTTGGTACTCAAGACTGGATAAACATTTGCAAAAACAGGGTTTTAAGAGAGGTGGAGTAGACAACAATCTATACATAAAAGCCCATGAGAATGAACTCCTGATTGTTGTAGTGTATGTTGATGACATTATTTTTGGAAGAAACAAAGATGAACTAGCAAAAGGGTTTGCTGATGAGATGAAAACAGAGTTTGAAATGTCTATTATTAGAGAGCTCAGTTTCTACTTGGGACTACAAATTCAACAAAAGAACACAGGCACCTTCATCTCTCAAGAAAAATACCTAAAAGAAATGCTGAAAAAATTAAAAATGGAAGATTGCAAACCTGTGTCAACTCCCATGACCACAGGTTGCAAGCTGTGTGCTGATGATGGGTCTGCTGATATAGATCAAAAACTCTACAGATCCATGATTGGAAGTCTATTGTACCTGACTGCATCAAGACCAGACATCATGCTAGCAGTAGGAATAGTGGCTAGATATCAAGCAACACCTAAACAAAATCACCTTCTTGCAGTCAAAAGAATATTCAGATATCTACAAGGAACAACACTGTATGGACTTTGGTATCCTAAAAGCAAAAACTTCACTTTATCAGCATTCACAGATGCAGATTGGGCCAGCTGTGTGGATGACAGGAAGAGTACAAGTGGAGGTGCTTTCTATCTAGGAGTAATTCTGGTGGCATGGTTAAGCAAGAAACAAACATCCATCTCTCTGTCTACAGCTGAAGCAAAATATATAGCAGCAGCAGCATGTTGTACACAATTCATGTGGATGAAGAAAATTCTTCAAGACATGAAGGTAAGCATTGATGAACCTATTTCAATCAAATGTGATAATACAAGTGCTATAAGTATATCTAAAAATCCTGTACTTCACTCAAAAACTAAACATATTCCAATCAAGTATCATTTCCTCCGAGAACAAGTGGCTCAGAAGATAGTAAAGCTGGAATATGTACCAACGAAAGAACATACAGCTGATATATTTACCAAACCTCTTGCAAGAGAACCATTTCAATACTTGAGAGATAAACTAGGGGTAGTATCTGCAGATGCTACTCTCTAATATAAAGAGGAAGCATAATTTTAGGGGGAGAACAAAAACGAAAATACCATTCCAGGGGGAGAATAGCCAGCAAGGAAAGCATGAATCAGATCCTCAAGATCAAAGGATTAAGGCAAAAGAACACTAAGTTATTATCCTAAAGTTATCTGCATTATTCAAGCATCAAAAGGTCAATTACAGAGCAAAAGGATCAGTATTGTGCTCTGACACATTATATTAAGAATCTGAAACATAAAAGACTAGTGATTATACATCTCTGACTAGATAGAGCTGATACAATGTACTCTATGAAATATCACTTTTAGCTCTATACAAGTGAAAGAACTGTATCAATTTACAATGTATATTCAAATTCGATAATCCTCAAAGTGTTCTCTCAACAAGTCTTATACATCACTATGGAGCATCATCGTACAAAGTCAACAGAAGAGGGCCTAAACATAACTCAGAGAGAGGAAATGAAAAAAGAAACCCTTTGCCATTGATGTCAAAGGGGGAGGAAGAGCAAGCAACAGGGGAAAGAGCAGGAAAATAGAGAAAATGTATGTATTGCCATCAATGCCAAAGGGGGAGACTGTTGGAAATATTGTCATTGATGGCAAAGGAGGTAGCAGATGCAGAAATAGGAACAGTTACAAGGAGACTAAGACAGACAATGGAGCAAAGAGGAAATGAAGAGAAAGGCAGAGACAGAGGAAGCAAATATGGAGACCGGAGACAGAGTTGTTATCACAGCAGTAGAGGCAGAGGCAGAGCCACAGATGTCATTGCAGAGAAACCGTTGTTATTTCAAAAATATGTACATATATAGATAAATTCCAAGAATATTTCATACAGCTGGGTGTTACACATAACATAAATTTTAACGGAGCACTTGTATTCGATTGATATGGTAGAACTGTGCATTATATATATGGTAGGTGCGTTATATATATATATGGTCTATATATATGCATACACCGAAGAACCAGCGTGAATAGGAGCGGAACCATAGTTGACCTTATATATATAAATATATAATTGAATGGAGCGGAGTCGAATAATAAAAATACATTGAACAATGAAAGTTTTGATAAATAACAAATGTGGACCGGAACCTGGAGCATAGGCTGGAACCCTGGGTCAGATTAAATAAATGAAAAGAACCCTTTCATATATAACGGGCGGAAACCGGAGTAAAAGGATGAAGACAGAACCTGAAGGAAGCGGAACCATGACCGGTGAACAGTAAACGTGGTTTGGTGAAAAGTAAAGGCTGGAAGTGGTATTCTCTGCACTGCCTATCAACCGTAAGGTGGTTTTGAATAAATCGCAACGATTCCATAGACTTCGTGACAAATGGCATAGGCAGTATTGGAAGCCACCATTTAACTCGCAATTTCGCGCGTAATACATTGTACCAGGACACAGAGCGAAATGGACAGGAGCCGTCGATCTGGTGGGCTGACATCTGACGGTGATTGTTCGCAGGACCCGCACGAATTTTAATGGAAGAGCCCGGGGGTTAACAAAGGTACGACGCGCGCGTTTGATTGGTTGTATCGTGGGCCCGGGCGGAGTCATATATAATGAATCGGTTTATTAATTTTTTCGACGTAATATAATCTTAATATAAGGTTCGAGAGTATGTTAAAAGAGTCGATCAAAGTTTAATATTGGTGGTCATTCACGTGGACCTGGAGCCAAAGGACGATACACTCTTATTCACTGTGCTAATTTCATAAGGTTTGGTTTTATTATGGTTCAATAGTCAACTATTATGTTGCGTATGAGGGTTGTAATGCGAAGTTAGCGCATATGTCCATATAAGATATTGTCGGATTTGTAACTATAGAGGAGTATGAAATTAATATCTATATTCTCTGAATTAAGATATTAAAATAGCCCAGCCTTATTTGACTGAAACTGCCAGCGTAGAACAAAGCAGAGATTGTGAGATTGCCCGGACTTGGGAAATTATTGGGCATGAAACTTGAATGCAATTATGAAAAAAAGAAGAGGAGAGCATGCAGAGATCCATAGAGATTACAGGTTTGACAGGAATATGTACAGGAATGAGTTGGACAGGTGAATAAGCACAGAAAACAGGGAATATGCTGATGACAGTGAACAAAGTGTATGTAGAACAGTTTCTTAACAGCAGTAGAAAAAGACAAAATCCAGTGAAGCCAAAGTTCAGAAGAGGAGTTGAGTGATATTGAAATATGTAATTAAAAATGTGAATGTAAATGTTGTAAATAATTTTTTTATTGTTTGTGATGCAAAGGCAAGTATCCTAAGGAAAAGACAAAATCCCACTGTAGCATGAAATTTTGTACATATTATTATGATTTTAAATTGAGTTGGATAAAGAAATGAGGAGGCAGAAGACCAAGGGGTATGACCATCCATTTCGAATTCCTAGAGGAAAACAAACAGTCATCAAGAAATGTCTATAAGTAATATCAACTTCGACATAGAAAAGGTGAGTAAGAAGAGAGCGAGAGAGAGAAAATATAGAGAAGGAAGAGTATAGAAGTATAGGGAAGAGAAGACCAAGAAAAGAAGAGAAGAAAGAGAAGCTACAGAATAGAGCTGATATCTGAGGTAAATTAGCAAACATTCAGTTTTTTAAATTGAGGAAGTTGGAGCTTCCCTATCAAGTTGCAGCTTGATAGCTGTTAGTTGTAGCTGACTGAGGTTGAAGCCTCCTGTAGGTTGGTGCCTGCAGAAAATTGAAGGGAGTTGGAGCTTCTTTGCAAGTTGTAGCTTGCAGAATTGTGGTTGGAGCCTCCTGTAGGTTGGTGCCTGCAAAAAAACAGTGGTGAGAGGGAGTTGGAGCTTGCCTTTGCATCATAACAATAATAAGATGTGTTTTTCTCCCTTTATGGGTTTCCACTTATATCTAGTGTCTATGTGCATGATATTTATGTATTGATCTGATATGTATCATCTGCTTAATACCTGCTGCTCTCATATTAAGTCTACTGCTATATTATACTAACACTTGCTTCTTACATTCTAAGATTACTGACACATTCAATTAGATATGAAATGAAGGTGTAAATAAGTTTAATGAAAAGTTCTAAAAGATCAGGAATGTGTTAAACTGATTCACCTCGCCTTAATCATGTTCAAAAAAAACTTTATATCGTCTCAAACAAGATCCTAGGCCATGGTACTATCGTCTTGACAAATATCTTCATCAACAAGGTTTTTCAAAGGGATCTACTAACAGTAACTTATACACAAAAATTGAGAATGATAAACTATTGATTGTAGTTTTATATGTCGATGAAATAATTTTTGGAAGAAATGAAGAGTCTATGAGTCAAAAAATTTCTTCTTTTATGAAACAAGAATTTGAAATGTCTTTACTTGGGGAACTGGCATTTTTTCTTCGCTTACAAGTGCAACAAGCAACAGATGGAATATTTTATCACAAGCAAATATCTTAAGCAGATTTTGAAGAAGTATGAGATGGAAGACTGAAAACCTGTGAGTACGCCAATGGTAACTAGATGTAACCTCAATTCTCATGATTATTATCCCATAGTGAATCAACTAGAATATAGATCCACGATAGCAGCGGCGGTTTTCTCCCGAATTGTGTTTGCACCTTAAATCTTGGTGTTCATGTGTGATGCTCTTATGTGATGATTTATTCTGATGTTACTACACATATTTACTGCTTAACTAACTGATGCATAATTGATAAGTTGAGTTAAATTTTGTTTCTGAAATTTTATCTAACAATAAAGTTATCTCGGTATACGCAATTTTATGTTGGTATATCCACATGCATACGTGAGTTGGGTTCATTAAATTCACATATAGAATTCAGTAAATAAAATGTTAAAATTATCAGTAAGCTCTAAATACTGATTCACCCCCCCCCCCCCCAGTATTTTTCCCAACAATTGGTATTAAAGTATGTCCTTCTGAAGAAGCTTAATCGCTAGAAGGAAGATCGGCTAAGATGAGAAATCAAGATGGGACAACATCTATCAGGTCTTCTCTCTTCAATGGAAACAATTTAATATTATAGAAGACAAGGAAAATATCATATCTTTAGTTTCTTGGATCAGATGTATGGGCTATAGTTGAAGGAGGTTATCAATATCTAGTTTCAGTTCCAATAGATGCAGCAGCAAGAAAGAACTATGAAACCAATGCAAAGGTGGTCAATGCATTATTGGGAAGTTTGACTAAATTAGAATTTGTCAAAGTCATGCAATTGAATATAGCAAAGGAGATATGGGACAAAATCATTCTAAGCTATGAAGGTGATGCCAAGGTAATAAGTGTTAATCTCCAAACTCTCAAAATTCAATATGAAAAACTCAGAATGCATAGTGAGGAAAGCATTGCCAGTTTCTTTTTCCATCTAGATGATATTGTAAATCATATGAGAAATCTGGGTGAAACCATAACGAACACTACTCTGGTAGAAAAGGTTTTAAGATTTCTAACTCCCAAATTTGAGTTAAAAGTGTCTGCTATTGAAGAGAAGTAGGATCTACAAACTCTTACTATTGTTAAATTTCATGGGATTCTGACTACTTGTGAAATGAGAAAAGGAGGTCCATTTGAAGTCAAAGAAGTTGTCTTCAGATCTCCTGCAAAAGGAAAGGAGGTAGAAGAACAAGAAGGATCAGGGTATGTTTCAGAAGAAGATGAGATAAATTTTGTAAAAAAGCTACAACTTGGCACTGGAAGGTTTAGAGGTAAGCTTCCTTTTAAATGTTTTTCTTGTGGAAGAGTTGTTCATTATGCTGCTAAATGTCCCCATAAAGATAGTCATGAAAAGGGAAAGGAAGTGGCTAAAGGAAATAAGAAACGGTTTATCAATAGAAAAATCTATTATACTTATGAAGATAGTGATGATCTATCAAATATTGAAGAAGGAGAATCTGATCAAGATATTAGACTACTCATGGCTTTTGAAAAATACTCTAGTGATACTGTTCTGGATGCATTAGAAGAAAATGACTTTCTTGAAGAAACAAATCATCTCAAAATATGTTTGGAAGAAAACAAAATTTCCATAGATACTCTAAAGAATCATCTTATAGAAAAGGAGAAGCACAATGAGAAATTAGAATGTGAAATAATAAGTCTAAGAAAGTAAATTGAGAAAGTAAAAACTTTAAATCTTAGATTTGCTAAAGGATCTGAAACCTTAGATGAAACTATCAAGGTACAATGCTCTCCTCTTATAAAGACATGTCTTGGATATATTGGAGAATCATCTCAGTATTCAGCACCAAGCTGTCTAAATGCAGCTGAAGCTGGCCTGCAACATTTCATCTCTCAGCAAAAGAACAAAGAAACTACATAGGTAAAGCATGACCACTTTAACACAAGGAAGAACAATAACAGAAATATCAATTAGCAGGTAAACATAAATAGAAAGTTTCATGATCAAAAAAATTTCTTCTCTAATGGACAATGTTTCTCATGTCATAATTTTGGTCATAAGGTTTCTCAATGTGTTGCATACAAAACCATCATGACCAGAGAAGCAAGAAAGAAAAGAAATGATACTAGAATAAAGAAGAATACTTAATAACAACTTTTCTCCTCTTCAAAATTAAATTGAATGTGCTTATTGCAATAACTTTGGTCATGAAGAATCTGAATTCAGGAGAAAACTTTAGCCAAAAGAGCATATACCTTCAAATTCCAAGGTTCGGAGAAAGAAGGACTTACAAGTTGAAAGCTGTGGCATAGCTTTATTTGCAGAAGGAGAAGAAAATCAATGGTACATTGATAGTGGATTCTCAAAACACATGAAAAGTGATAGAAATAAACTCCTTTCATACAATGCTCTAGAGCAAGAAAAGAATGTTACCTTTGGAAATGACTCTCCTCTTGTCATTAAAGGAAAAGGTTATATGTTTCTAAAATAAAAGGTGAAAGCTAACAATGTTATATATGTGGATGGATTAAAGCACAACATGTTAAGTGTGAGTCAAATGTGTGATCAAGGAAATGAAGTTGTCTTTAGTTCAAAAGAATGTGTAGTATGTGAACTTGACATACGAAAAACTGTAATAAAAGGAACTAGGACACTAAGCAGTCTGTATGTATCGAAAGATGGCCAAGAACAATGCTACTTGGGTAAATCTTCAGAAAATTGGTTATGGCACATAAGGTTGGGACATTTGAGCTTCTCTCAAATAATAAAATTGAGCAGACTCAAATTTGTTCGTGATCTTCCCAGCATCACTCTACTTGAAAGTACGATATGCAAATCATGCCAATTTGGTAAGAAAACCAGGGTGCAATTCAATGCTAAAGAAGGATCAGCAAGTAAGAATCTTGAACTTATACATACTGATCTATGTGGTCTTGTAAGGAAAAATTCACCTTGTGGAGAACAATACTATATTTTATTTATTGATGACTTCTCTAGAATGCGTTGGATCGGTTTAATGAAATATAAAGATGAAGCATTTGAAAAATTTAAGATCTTCAAAGCTTTGGTTGAAAATGAATTAGATCTAAAAATCAAATTCCTTAGATCTGACCGAGGAGGAGAATATATATCAGATGAATTCTTCAATTTCTGTGAACATCATGGCATAAAAAGACAGTTTTCTGTTGCTGGAACCCCACAACAAAATGGTGTGGCAGAAGGGATGAATAGAACAGTTCAACAAATGGCTCGGGCTATGCTTTATGAATCTAGAACTCTTGATACCTTTTGGGGTGAAACAACACATACTGTAGTAAATATTCTGAATAAGGCTCATGTTTGGGTGAATAGTGATAAAACTTCTTATGAACTCTAGTATGGAAATCTTCCCACCGTAAATATTTTTAGAGTTTTCGGAAGAAAATTTTTTATCAAGAAAAATGATGAAAAACTTGGTAAGTTTTAACCTAGAGCAGATGAAGGAATATTTCTTGGTTACTCTTCTAAAAGTAAAGCTTATAAATGTTATAATAAAATACTTCGAAATATTTTTGAATGTATTGATGTTGTACTTGATGAGTCTCTCTCAGCTCCTAAAAAGGAAATAACAACAACAAATGAAGATGATGATGATGATATATATTTTCCTGCATCAAATAGCAAAAATATAGAAGGTGAACCCAATGAAGCACCAGAAGAAGATCTATCTAAAAAGGCTCCATCCAAGTATGTTCAAAAGAATCATCCAGAATCTGAAATTTTGGGAGAAAAAGGATCAGGTGTCCAAAAAAGAAGAACTCTTGTAGGATCCCCTAGCTATCTGACATTCTTATCCACTATTGAACCACATAATGTAAATCAAGCTAGTAAAGATGAATGTTGGATTCAAGCCATGAATGAAGAACTTAATCATATTGAAAAGAATCATACTTGGGAATTGGTTCTAAGACATCATAATAAAAAAGTTATTGGAACAAAATGGATATTCAAGAACAAGTTAAATGAAAATGGAGATGTTATTAGAAAAAAAGCTAGACTTGTTTGTAAAGGGTATGCTCAAAAAAAGATATAGAATTTGAAGAAACATTTTCTTCTGTAGCTAGACTTGAAGCCATAAGAATTTTTCTTGCTTTTTCAAGCTTTCAACAATTCAAAGTTTATCAAATGGATGTTAAATATTCTTTCCTCAATGGTGATCTAGAAGAAGAAGTTTATATATAACAACCAGAAGGATTCATTCCATTAAATGATGAAAAACTTGTTTGTAAACTCAAAAAAGGCTTTATGTGGTCTCAAACAAGCTCCTAGGGCATGGTACTATCGTCTTGAGAAATATCCTCATCAACAAGGTTTTTCAAAGGGATATGCTGACAGTAAATTATACACAAAAATTCAGAATGATAAACTATTGGTTGTAGTTGTATATGTTGATGACATCATTTTTGGAAGTAACGAAGATTCCATGAGTCAGAAATTTTCTTCTGTTATGCAACAAGAATTTGAAATGTCTTTACTTGGGGAACTGATATTTTTTCTTGGCTTACAAGTACAACAAGAAACAGATGGCATATTTTTATCACAAGAAAAATATCTTAAGAAAATTCTGAAGAAGTATGGGATGGAAGACTACAAACCTATGAGTATGCCAGTGGTAACTAGATGTAACCTCAGTTCTCATGATGATTCTCCCACGGTGAATCAACCAGAACATAGATCCATGATTGGAAGTCTTCTTTATCTAACCGGGTCAATGTTGTAAATATCATGGAATCAGTATTCCTTTCAATTAGAGAATTATTTAATCTTAAATTATTATCAATGTTTGTAAAATGATAGAATCAAACAAAAGGAACAAAAATGCACATAGTTCTGACCCAATTTGGATTCTTCAAGAGAGATTTACGCCCAATCTCTCACAATGCCCTAATTATGGACTGTTTCGGTAAAGCGAACTTGTACAACATGCCACGTGTCACAGTTTCTTCATTTATCCCTAAAATTGATAGAGTGAAAACTATAGTTTGTGCACTATCTAACACTTCTTACAGAATTCCAATCTAATACTCAGAGAGAGAGTTATGACGATTTTCCCAAGGTCACTTCTTTGAGATGAATTTTAGGAGCCTGCAAAAACACTGACTTCCACAAATCATATCTCCAAACATATTGCACACCTTGATCTGAAATTTTCACAGAAGCTTCCTCAGGATTTCAGCTTTGCCTCATAAAAATTTCAGCTTCTAAACCTTCGTAGACAAAATTGTAGAGAAAAAATTCCACGATGACGTGTTTCAAATGGCGAAATCCCTTGCATAAGGAGGATATGAGGATCATAATTTATATAAATGCTTAGGTTGAGAGGGGCTTCAACAAGTGAATGTGGTAGGGGTTTTAGGAGCTTAAAAAATATTAATTATGAATTTTCAATGACCCATGCCACAACCCCATGGGGTTTTAGCCCATTAACTGGGGTTACAAACTTCAAACATGAATATCTCTCAAACCGTGAAGAATTACGTCGTGTGCCATATATCAACGGAAACATCTCAACAAGAAGAAACCATAAAAAGCATTCTTGACCCATAATATAGTAATCTAGTAGGTCAAAATTCCCATGAAATATTGTGGTAGCCCCTGGTGCTTCTTGGGTTGACATCAATGACAACCACTAATCAACAATCTCCCCCTTTGGAATTGATGGCAACACAAGTACTCCCCTTGTGATCATGACACCTCTTCCTACAACATTCTCTCCCCCTTTGACATCAATGGAAAATGGTTACTCCCCCTGGCACACACACATCTTGCAGACCTATACACACTTCCACTCCCCCTGACACACAACCATCCTGCAGACCTGTACACACTTCCACTCTCCCTTTATATTCTGAATAAGGAAAATCTAATGAGAACTTGGGAGAATTCCAATCTTCTGGTGAAGATATTCCAATGCCTCACGAGTACTCTCATGATCATCAACTCTTCCTTCCTAATCTACATCTGTAAAGGCATGAATAATGATATTGTTACCCATGGGATACCACAAGCCATATTCTATTGTTCCCTTTAGATATCAAAGAATTCTTTTGGTGGCAATAATATGTGATTCTTTTGGTGCTGCTTGGAATCTTGCTACTTGTCCAACTGCTTGCATAGCATCTAGCCGAGAGGTTATTACATATAGAAGACTACCAATCATAGATCTGTACAACCTTTGATCCACATCCTTAGATGAGTTGTCTATGCTCAATTTGCAACCTGTTACCATCGGGGTAAGGATGGGTTTGCAATATTCCATTTTGAATTTCTTGAGCATTTCCTTGATGTACTTGTCTCGAAATATAAATATTCCTTTCTCTTACTGAGATATTTGAAGCCCTAAGAAGCATGTCAGCTTACCAAATAAAGACATCTCGAAATCAATTTTCATATTTGTACAAAACTTCTTACTTAGTTTATCATCATTGCTACCAAATATTATATCATCCTCTTTAACTATTAGACATCCTTTATTTGCTTCATCCAGAACATATATGTCATTTGGAGCTCGACTCGCTATAGCCAAAATTTCACCATACCTACCTTTCCTGATTTCACATTTTGTGGAGTTGAATAGCATTGTGTGTCCTTGATCACACATTTGTCCAACACTGAGCAGATATTATTCATCTTTTCGACCAATAGAACATTCTTGGCTATAACATATTTGCTTCCGAGAGTGATGGTACCTGATCCTATAGCATTTGAAGATCCATCATTTCCAAAGGATACGGTTCCATCCTTCTTCTCTTTCATAGATACAAATTTCCTTCTATCTCCAATCATATGCGTTGAGCAACCGTTGTGAACATACCACACATCTTTGTTGTTTTGAGCCTTGAGAGCGAGAGCACAATTATCAGTCTTCTTCTTCTTCCATGTCCGTTCATTCTGTGGCTTCGAAGATTCTTCTAGAGGATTTTCAAGTCTGCAGTCTCTGGCTATGTGTCCAAAGTTCTGACATTTGGAACATTTCAAATTATTTCTTAAATGTTCAAATCTATTGATGTTTCGTTGAGCCCTGGGGGGTTCATATTTGACAGATCTCCCAGAATTGTATTCATTCATGGGGTACGTACAACATTCTACAGCTTTATGACGAAATTTTCCACATGAATAACAGTAGCCATAAAAAATATGTTGGTACTTGGATGGAAATCTTCGTCAGGGAATTGTCTTCCAAGGTTGTTCTTGCGAATCTTGTCCACTGAAGTCTACATGCATGTCAGATTTCATAGGTTCATTGTATTTTTTTGTAGAATTTCCTTCTTCTTCTTCTTTGTAACCGATGTCAGTTATGTCATTGTAAGATTGTTGATTGTTGATGAGTTCTTCCAATGCCCTTGAGTTGTTGGCATAGTTTTGGATAGTTTTCCCTTTCTTCACTTCCTTACGCAGCGAGACTACTTCGGCTTCTAATTCTTCCCTTTCTTGGTTGCTTTCTTCCAACTTATTTTGAAGTGACTCTTCAATGCATTTGTGTTCTTCAACTTCAATTTTGAGACCTTGAACTTGTTCTTAAAGAGTATTGTTAGTATGAATCTTAATTGCAAGTGTGCGAAAAAAGACCACTTTAGCTGCGCATAACAACCAGCCCTAACAGCAAAAGATGAATTCCAACATCTTCAGATCTGCAGTTAGTTGATCAAGATAAATGCTACAAAAATCTAGATCTATGCATCAAAGGACATTAAGCAGTATATAAAACAAGATTTACTCCATGCATCCAATAGACAAGACAAGAATATGTTGAATGAATTTTGTATTAATGGCACCTGGGAGGAAAACAGAGAAGGGTGTTACTAGTTCTCCTCAATGGGATGGGTTCTTGTAAGTCCTCAGCATTTTAGATCTAAAATTCCTCTCTCTTGATGGTGTAGAAAACCCAGACAAAAATGGTAGCAAAATATGACTATGATGGTGGATCAAAGTCAGACCAAAAGTATAAGTCCAGGGTGATCTTTAGGCAACAAAAGGTGGTAAATGAATGGGAAACCCCTTCTATTTATAACAAAATATTGAGTTAGTCTAGATATTGGTGCATAATTAAAATATTATTAACCAAATCAAGCTCCAACTTTTATGGAATATTTTATTATATTTGTTGGAGGGAAAAGGAATTTGACTTGGGTCAAATCCCTTTATTTGTAAATAATAAATAAATAAATGATTTATTTATCATTTTAAGGATGTGGTTGACTAATAATCAAATAAATAATGATTTATTTAATTATTTAAGGGTGATTTAGTCATATTCAACAAAGAATATTATTTAAATAAGGTTTAAGTAATTATTCTTAGGAAATAATAAGATAAATGATGATTTGTCTAATTAATTTCCCTATTTTGGGTTAAATATAACCAGGAATATTAATTAAACTATTGTTTAACTAATTATTCCTTGAGGAAAATTAAACAAATGTAGCTTTATTTAATATTTCCTCATGGGGTTTCTTGTTTAGACCATAAACAACTTAATAAAGGTGGTTTACTAAGTTATTTTTCATAGTGAATGCAATTTTACTTAGGGTAAAATTGATCTTACATGGTGTACTTGGTTCCATCTAATAACAATAGGTTAGATGACCAAAAAAATGGTGTAAGATATTTCCCCCAGCGTGTGAGTGTTAGGAGCTAATCATATGACCGAAGTACATTGTAAGAACTCAATCACTAGACACAGAATTTGAAGTCAAATAGAGAGAAGTATAAGGTAGACCAAAGTGCTGAAAGGACTAGACCCTAAGGAGGCGAGACTTACAGGTGCGACAAGTCTCTTTTATGAGTGAGTACCTATGCTATAGGTTACGAGGGAGGCATACCTATGCCTGCCGAGACAAAGTACAAAGAATAAGGTGTCCAGTAAAAAAAGGGACTAAACAATATAGTACTTGCTGGCATAAACATGAGCCAAATAAACAACATGATAATGAATCCCACATACATATTGTGCCTCAGACAACAACCATGACCTGTACAATAATATCTAAGTACATGAGATATAAATACAACCTAGATGCCCCTGTAAACAGGAAAGGGCTCTAAAAATCTGACTGATACATGCAATCAAAAAGGCGCTGCAAGCGGCTGAGGCTGACATCATCAAATCTATGGAGTTGCATCAAAGGTTGTAATGAAGAGGTCATCCATGCATGTGGGTGGCTAACTGTAGGGCTACCCCCTTATGAGGGTTGAGACACACACCCGAGAATCACTGATATCATCTACTGCATCACTAGACCATCAAGTATATGGATCTCGATCATGCTGAAAGAAGTTGGAGCTGAGAAAAAATCAAGTCAAAGGGAAATAAGGAGTCCCTTTGCCTGATCCGAGGCACCGAACAAGAGTGGAAGCTAGAACCAAGGTACGCCGCCCTCTAGACCTGTCTTCTGCAATGAATGAGCTGATGTCGACAGATAGAGGTCTCCCATAGGTGAGGCAATAAGGGATCCTCAACTAAGGAGCGACTGACAGACTGACACCAGGGACGATGATGAAATGGGGGGTACTGAGTAGTGGATGTACGACTTCCCTTGTTAGAGCATAAAGGGCATGGATGAACTGGCAGCGACTGACACAATATCATGAGGGATAGGGGACAGTGGGACTGAGGGCCATAATGTGCGACACTAGCGAGGGACCAAGAAATGAAGGATGGATGACTATAACAAGATACAAAGGGATTCAATATAGAATCCATGAATGCAATGATGACTCAACTCAGATGCTCTAAACAAGGGTGACTCAATGGTGCTGCCACACAGAAAATGTCTAATGGGGACCATAAAAAATGAGTACATGATGATTACTCATGACGAAGATTGAAACAAGCATGGACAAGTATGAAGGCAAAGGGGTGCCCCCAAGTACAAGTGTTTCAGGTGAAGAAATTCAATTTTGAGGAGTGGTGAAGTGACCCTTCTTGGACAAAATGTGTCTTAGTGAAGTATCAAATAATGAAAAACTAACAGATACCCATTTGAGGGCTTAGTGAGAGCTTTCCAATAGTACATATGGTTTGGAAAACTAAGCTACGGTTTGGCCGCAGTAGGAGAAAGAAAAATCAGGGGTTTCTCTTTTAATAAGGAATTTTCCCTCCAAATTCACTCATTTGCATGTGGAGTTGTGGTGAATATAGAGAGGAGAGAAGGCCCTAAATCTTGCGGTGATTGTAGCGAACAAATTGACCATTGGAATCGAGATCCATCAGTTGCAGGTAAGAGGCCTAACCCTACTCTTTCGTTTCAGTGGTTTTAAAGTTCAGTTTAGGTCCCCAGGGCTTAGAAACAGACCCTTGCTCCTCTTCATGGCCGGGTCATACTTTTTGGGGCAAAAAGTGTGACCTGGGTAGCAGGATTTGGGCAGAAAACTATGACCTATCCCAGGTTTGGGCCTGAAAAGTGCGACCTGTCAGGGGGGTTTTTCTGTGCTGTTTTTTTTGTCTAAGCACTGTGGTTTTATGTTGAGATACAATTTTTCCTATCTGTACAATGACAAATATGGTGGTTTTGTGAAGATATGGAATTATTATGGATCAACTGGAGAGAGAGGGACCTGAGCGCATTACGAATGGAGATCCAGGAGGATCAGGGTGTTTGCAGTGCATTGGCTAGGTTTTGGGTTCTTAATTTTGTGGAGAACCCTTGATGAGAGTTGGAGAGCCCTTGTTGGCCCGGATTGTAAGCTATTGGGATCCGGACCATGAGGTCTTTATAGTGTAGGGGCACTGGATCGAGTTGACTGTCCAGGATATATATTTCCTGACTGGTCTTCCACCACTTGGGATGGTGGGGAATACACAGCCAGTGTTACCACGGGGGTGAAACATCATGGAGTTTGTAGAGTGCCATTTTCAACCAGGTCTCCAAGTCAAGGGGACTCAGATACCTATCGGGGATCTAGAGAGGTTAGAGACCTGTGCAATGGCCGCAGTGGTGCTGTGGATCCTGGGCAACTAGGCACTCCACCACAACACCGGAGGGAACATCATGCTTGTGGAGAGTGTGTTGGGTGGGACCTACTATGGGTGGGCCCAGATGATGCTGTCGTCATTGAAACGACAGTTGTCGCTATGCAAGCGGAAAGTGAACCATGACTATGCATATGGTATAGTTTTGTGCTTGCTCTTCTTTGAGAAGATACCTACACTTCAACCTCGTATATAGCTCTAGGATGGGGGCCCGAGAGAGCCCAGGTGCACCGGTGGGAGAAACTACTATATAGAAGAGGAGGTGGGGCAGTCAGATGGGTGTTCCGACCCGAGTTCTTTGCGCATTGGGATCAGATGCCATTGTACATAAACGACTATCCCTATAGTGGGATGAGTTATTTTGGGGACCCAAATTTGCCATTGCCTCTTGGTCAAGTATGGGGGCCCGATGGTAAGTGACAAATTGCTAATATTTTTATGTGCATTGTAAAGTTTCAAAATATTGTATATGGTACTGATTCTTCCACTTTTGGTATGCAGATACAGCACCGGTAAAACCGGCCGGGTATATGGGACGACCTGCAGTATCAGGAGCTGCAGGACCTGGTGGATCGCAGGGGCAACAAAATGAGGATGCAACAACCCTCCTGAGGACATCCATCATAGATTTGAGAGGCTTCTGAGCGCAGCTGGCAAGACTTAGAGGACCAGTACATCGAGTCGTGTATTGGTCTACCATTAGAGTGGCGAGGGGTCATGCAGCACATGGTAATGGTCGGACAGGGGATACGTGATCTACGAGCCGCGGGAGTAGAGCCATTGGCTCGGGATCCTCCAGATAGTGAATAGTGTGTAGGGGCACGTGGTGCCCCCAGTTTTGAGTTTTTGTAACATGCTATGGGCATGCCGTATTTATCAGATTTGGTGGACTCTAAAACATTTTATACGACACATATTATGGATATGCATCGGTTTGATATTTTTATGTTATTGTCTTGTGTTAAATGCGTGTGCTAAATGCCAATCTAGAATATGGTTTGCAATGATATCTACATAGTGATTTTTTGCTCTAGGTACATGACTAAATGTAATGATTTCAAATTCATGCATCAAAAGCTTCACTCGTAAATATCTTCTAAAAAGGATATGATTATGCACACTATAGACACCATTCAATTGCATGACAAGAAGCAGGGAATCTAAATGAACATGAAGGTGGAGGATGTGATGTGAAAGGGCGTCGACTAATAAACCTTGCACTACATCATATTTGGCCTAATTATTGGTAGCAGTACCAATGCATACACCATTTGAGAGAACAAGGGAGTGCAAGGGGGTAAAGATGGCCCAACCTACCAAGGCTAGATTCCTAGAGTAGAGACTTACACCATCAGCAAAACTGATATAAGGTGTGGATGGGAGGTCCATATGAAAGGTACCACAAGGAAATAAATGGGAGGATGATGAACAATGCTAACAACCTGAGCACAAAGTAGAAATCGAACGCACTCCGTGGGAGGGAGTGATCTAGGTAGGATGTCTACTACTCACACGCTGACGGTGAGGTGGAGTGTGGGAGCTACCGGAGGTGTATCTTGTGCTGAGATCGTGAATGTCACCATAGGCACAGATGGTATCATCCCGTTTATGGGCGGGAAAGATGAAGTTAGGGGTGGACATGGCTTCCATGATGTCATTATCACAATATAAGATGGAGTGACTGGAGGAAGGGAGACCACATGACACGGCGAAGCTACCTAACTCATCATCATGAGAAGAAAGGTTCACATGCGCATTGTCACGGGGGATGACGTAAGAAAAAGCAGATAAGGGATCTACTGATGTTGAGCCCAGGGTGATCGCTGAAGGGAGGTCAAGCGAAACAATAGGGGAAGATACAGAGGGAGCTTCCACTGAGGGTCTCATAGATGATGATAGGTAGAGGACGGTGGTCGCAGGCTCTATCATCTCGACATCAGGAGGGGGAATTTCAATGGGAGTGGGTAAATCCTCAGTCTGGCCTACAACATAATGCACAAGTACGGGAGAGGCAGATTGGTTTTGTTCAATCTCGTACTCATGAACTACCTCTAAAGAGGTGCGGTCATGTGTAAGGTGGGGAAAATGGTGGAAATAATGGCCATGGAGATCACACAAAGCACAATTTTGGTTGGTGTGAATATTTTTAGGATTCTTGGATGCAGTCAAGGAAGAAACAGAGGCTTCAGGGACCGTAGACTTAGGGAATGCAACTTTAACCATGGGCTTGATACGAGGTAGTTCAGGACAATTATGAGTGGCATGGCCGGTGACATCACACAAAGCACAGGGCTTTGTGGGTGGGGGAGGTGCAGGGTCAGTCAGGACAACCTTTTCCTTGGAGGCCCTCTTGCAAGATTTGCCCTTCTTAACTGAAGCGGTCACAACAAGAGGTGGTTAAGGCATTGTTGCAATGGGAGAAGTCATGGGGACCGATTGAACTAGGGTCAAAGCAAGATAAGGTTTGGGTTGAAAAAGAAGGGTAGTGGTTGGATGATCAAGGTACCATATGAGAATCCCAAGGGTCAAGTTAGGAAGAGAGAGGGTGGCCATGACAGGTGCTGTATACACTCCTGGTGGGGGAGCTAGGAACGGTATTTGACCGGAGGGGTAATGGCCAGGTGGGACGGCTCCTAAATGGTTAAGGCCTGGAGGAAACATTCCAAGAGGGTAAAGAGGCTCATGAATACCAGCTGAAGGGCCAATAGGAGGAGGTCCAGAAGGCTGAATCGAAGGGCTAGGAGTAGGCTGTGGACGGCGAGGTGGCTGCTGACTAACTGAGGCGGGCCACTTGAGGGCAGCCCGAGACGTTTGCATCACGCAAACATTTGATGAGTTGGGATCAGAGACAGATGGAGGAAGACCAGAGAATGTACCAAGTAATGAGGAATCTTTGTAGACTCCTGGTGAAACACTAGTCAAAGGATCGACGGTTTGCTTGTTGGCCACCGAAGAGATGGTGGGCTCGGGGAAGGTCTGAGACTTCGGTTCGTAATATGTAAACTGGTCGATGGTGACTATCTTTCCATTATGGCAGAAGGACATCTTGTGGTGAATCGCGGAAGGGACAACCGACATCACATAAGTGTAGCTACGATTCAATATAATTTTGTAATCTAAGGGGGCATATATGACTTCTACGTTAACACAAACAGTCTTTCCCGTAAGAGTAATAGGAAAATTTTGAAATAGGCCAATGTGCTAGGAGGTGTGGCCATCCCATGCTTGGAGAGTGATCATGGAAGGAGCCAACTCAGGTGATATGAGTTGCTTCCAAACCGAAGCGGACATCACACAGGTGGATGCCCCCTCATCAATGATGCACTGGGAGACGTTGGCGTTCCGGATCTTGATTGGCATTTGGAAGGCGACGGAAGCATGGAGGGGAGTATGTTCTGACTGGTCAACATCAAAGACAATCAATCGATCATCAGAAGGATCTACATTGCCCATGGCAGATAGTAAAGCTTTTCGTTGTGAAGGGCACGACTGGAGGAGTTCCAGCATTGAAATGGAAGCAAGGGATTGTGCCAAATCATCTACTATGCTATACGAATGGGAAACTTTTCCAGAAGCAGCATTTCGGCATAGTGGTCCCTTAGGGATCTTGGTATGAACCTCCACCTTAGGCTGAGGGATCTGCAAGGTACCATTAGGTGTCGAAAGAGGCTCTGTAGAGACCGAAGTAGGTGGCTTGGGGACAGACGTAGCAGAATGTTTGTTGTACTGACATGACAGAGTCTGAAGATTGATATCTATTGTTAGAGGTTGATCAGAGTTCATCATGAGAATATAGTATTCGGAGGTACCAGATGGAAGAGGTTGAGTGGCCACCTAACCTTCAGGTGGTTGGGTAGCCACAAATCCTTGCTAAGGGAAAGGATTAGTAAGCACATCCGGCTGACTAGGCGCAACACTGGGAAGGAAGGAAGGGGAGGCTTGTTGTCCTCGTAATGTTGCTTAAGACTCCCACATTTGCCACATCTATGGTAAAAGAGGACAATCATGTGTGTAATGACCATAAAAACCACAATAAGAACAGGGCTTATTCGTGCGAATAGGCCTATCTTGCGTGGGCTGAGTGCCCTATTGCTGGGTAGTATTGTTAGGAGTGTTATCCTGAGGATTAGGTCCAATATTACTAGGAGCAGATTGATTTTGAGTTCCTTTCCTCTTCTTTTTGGAGGGAGGAGGATTATTCGCGACCTGTTGTGCATACACCTACCCCTGAGGAGGTGGTGGTTGTTGTTGCGGGGGTTGAGAAGGCAAGGGAGGGGGTGGTGCTAATGTTGGAGGAGCTGGAGCACCGAGCTGTGCATACAGATAATAAGGAGGTTGGGTAACAGTGTGGTAAACAGGAGGTTGGGAAAATAAAGGAGGCATGTCATATCCTGGATACGCGCTACCAGGAGGGGGAAAAGTGCAGGAGGTGCTGGCCCCCCCTGAGGAAAGCCATATCCCACGGGAGGTCGAGCGTATGGATTAGAGAGAGCTCCAACGATACCGTCGGCAGCGTGAGATGCCCCCGGTGCATTAGCACCATCGGGTCTGGGAAGATCTAGTAGAACGGTATAAACATAACCCGACTGAGTGTAGATCAGGTCATATTTTAACGCAACTTGGAGAGTGGCTTCTTCAGTTTGAGGAAAGTGCGATGCGACATCTTTCCTGATAGGTGGCAAGAGAGATCTAAGGAACCAGTCCATGTAGACATGGTCTTCGAAGGTAGGGGCTCGACATAGGCTCTTTCTTCTTGGCCATTCCTGGACATGGTCGGATAGGCGGGTCGCAGACGATTGACAGAAAGAAGTCAAGAGTTTGATACCAGTGTCATAATGAAGGGGAAGTTGGAAGTAAGACAGAAAATCCCGGGAAAGAATCGTAAAGGCGGTATGAGAGGAAGGGGCCTGATCAACATGCCACTTAGAAGATTCACCTGTAAGCGTACACTGGAATAACCGAAGATGGATAGAGTCATCAGTAATGGAGTTAGACGAACACCACATGTGGAAATATCGAACATGATTTGTAGGATCTTCTCCAGCAAGGCCTTCAAACTAGGGGATGTTGGAAGGGAGCTTAGTTGGCATAGCAGGCCAACTAGCATCATGGTTTATAGGGTCATTTATCAACTGGTCAAGATCGGGAAGGCTAAGGCCTGCCATGAAGGGGAGCAAGGGCATAGCCGGGGTAGTGTCTGTTGCGGTCCCACTAGTGGTATTCCTAGCATCAGGTCTGGGGTTACCACCAGCATTAGGTCCTGCACCAGACATGGTTAAGGTGACAGGGGGAGAACCAAAGGCGGAACGAGAAGGAGAACCCAATGAACCAGAAGAAGAGTCGGAGTGCGGACTCTAAGGAGGACTAACTCGAATCCTACGCGGAGGAGTAAGCCTTCCTACTGGAAACTAAGGATGAAGGCCAAGAAGTCTCTGAGATAAACGCCTTGGTGGCTCAATGATGACAACACAAACATGGCGCAAGGAAAAAAGAGACCGACAAGGGCAAGGAGGTGCAGGATCAACTAATTACAATTTTGAAACAAGGGCAGAGAGGTGCAGGATCAATTGATTTCAAAGTTTTAGAGTCTTTGCTTGGCGGTGTTAACCAAGCCCTTTTTCGCTTAGGGTGTGTATGCAAAGTGTGTAAATTTTAATTTTTAAACCCAGACGTTTGTAGAGAAAAAGAAAAATTGTGTTGTGTAACTGAAAATAAACCTCCAAATAACAATATACGAAATTGAAATAATAGTAAATAAACAGCTAATAATGTAATAATCTAAACCCAAGAAGGCAGGCCTATCAACAAGTAGTCTGTAGGTGGGAAAAAAAATAGTCAAAACACACCAAAATAGCCAATAGATCTAAGGTCGAGAGGGACAGGGATCTAAAGGTCAAAATCTGCTGGAAAGTGGTGCAGAAAACAACAACAAATCAGAGGAAAAATTGTTGTAAATGAGGTGGCTAAAGGCTATCTCCTAGAGGGAAATGGCATGAACCCTAGAGGAAACCCCAAAAAAAGCTAAATTAGGTGATTTGGATGGATAAAAAGCCGATCTGAAGTAGATCTGAAGGTGAGGTATCAGATCTGAAAAAAATGGCTGAACGCTCTGAAAATTTCAGACAACCTGCAACAGCTAAAACTCTTCCACAAATTGTGGAGTGTACTGAAGCCCTAAGAGGCTAGGTTCCCACTTAGTTGAGTGAAAAAGAACAATTATAGGTCCAAAACAGGCAGAGATGGAGGTCAGGCAACCCTGAACAGAGGCACAGACAAACCCAGAAAACTTTCAGAAAAACTCCTGCAAAAAATCTAGGTCGTAGTTTATGACCTGTTTTCAATAGAGGTCGCAGTTTTTGGGCTGATTCTCGCTTCCTAAAGCTCCAAGTCATAGATTTTGGGCCAAAACATGCGACTTGCACTTCCGGCACTTTCAACGGTAGAATTCAGAAAAAAGTGTCGTCTTAGCTGCGGCTGATGTCTATCACCTACGCAATAGGTCCAAAAACACACGGAAGTTAGAATTTTTATCGTTTTAGGGTTTTATATGTTAAAAAAAACATCAAGAAAAGTGAAAACAAGAGGCTGAAGAGAAATCCTAGGGTTTGAAGCAGCTGGATATGCAAGGATCAGAAAAACAACAGTGGTCGTAATCATAAACCCGTGTGGAGTCACCAGTTGTTAGTTTGAATCTTAATTTCAAGTGTGCGAAAAAATACCACTTTAGCTGCGCATAACAGACATCCCTAACAGCAAAATATGGCTACCAACATCTTCAGATCTGCAGTTAGTTGATCAACATAAATGCTGCAAAAATCTATATCTATGCATCAAAATACATTAAGTAGTATATAAAACAATATTTACTTCATGCATCCAATAGACAAGACAAGAATATGTTGAATGAATTTTGTATTAATGGCACCTGGGAGGAAAACAGAGAAGGGTGTTAACAGTTCTCCTCAATGGGATGGGTTCTTGTAAGTCCTCAGCACTTCAGATCTAAAATTCCCCTCTCTTGATGGTGTAGAAAACCCAGAAAAAAAATGGTAGCAAAATATGACTATGATGGTGGATCAAAGTCAGACCAAAAGTATAGGTCTAGAGTGATCTTTAGGCAACAAAAGGTGGTAAATGAATGGAAAAACCCTGCTATTTATAAAAAAATATTGAGTTAGTCAAGATATTGGTGCATAGTTAAAATATTATTAACCAAATCAAGATCCAACTTTTATGGAATATTTTATTATATTTGTTGGAAGGAAAAGGAATTTGATTTGGGTCAAATCCCTTTATTTTTAAATAATAAATAAATAAATGATTTATTTATCATTTTAAGGATGTGGTTGAGTAATAATCAAATAAATAATGATTTATTTAATTATTTAAGGGTGATTTAGTCATATTCAACAAAGAATATTATTTAAATAAGATTTAAATAATTATTCTTAGGAAATAATAAGATAAATGATGATTTATCTAATTAATTTCCCTATTTTGGGTTAAATATAACCAGGAATGTTAATTAAACTAATTTTTAACTAATTATTCCTTGAGGAAAATCAAACAAATTTAGATTTATTTAATATTTCCTCATGGGGTTTCCTGTTTAGACCATAAACAACTTAATAAAGGTGGTTTACTAAGTTAATTTTCATAGTGAATGCAATTTTACTTAGGGTAAAATTGGTCTTACATGGTGTACTTGGGTCCATCTAATAAAAATAGGTTAGATGACCAAAAAAAAGTTGTAACAAGTATTAGAACGGATCTTTTCTTCCTTGAGCTCTTTTATGAGCTTGATTGCTTCCTTAGAAAATTCTTCTATGATCAATCCTTCTTCTTCATTGTTTGATACCTCTTGTTTATTGTGCTTGGCCATAAACAATACTCTCTCATTGGCTTCTTCTTCGCTGTCGTTATCTTCATCGGATGATGAGCTATATTCTTTAGAGAGAAAGTTCCTTTTGGATCCTTGCTTGTTGAATTTCTTAATGTATTTCTTTCCTTTTGAGTTTCCATCACTTTTGTTCGGACATTTTGCTACGAAATGCCCAACCTCACCACAGCTGAAACATATCAATGGAAGTTTACCTTTGAATTTTCCCTTACCAACTTTTCTTTTCTTGTAAAGTAAGCATATTCTTCATCTGAAAGACCTTCTCCATCATCTTCATTTTCTTCACACTTGCAGGTGCATGTCTTTTCAATTGAAGGTTGTTTGTCCTTATTGGTTTTCTTAAATGCAACGAACAAAGTTTCTAGATGCGAAGTACCCTCTTCATCATCAAGTCTCATTTCATATGCTATGAGAACTCCATGTAATTCCTCTTTGCTGATTTTTTCCAGATTTCCACTGTATTCTAAGACTGATACCTTTGGGTTGAATCTCCCTTGTAATGTTCTAAGAATCTTTCGTATAATAGTCTTCTCGTCAACTGGCTCTCCCAATCCTTCCATAGTGTTGGTTATTTCATCAACATATTGGAAGTATGTAGCGATGTTGCAATCTTCTTTCATTCTGAGTTGCTCAAATTTTTCTCTATAGATTTGAAGCTTTGCTTCTTTGACATTTGAGTCACCTGCATATATATTCTCAAGCTTGTCCCATACATTTTTGGCAGTTTTACAACCCAACACCTTATGATAAGAAGATTCTATAAGTCCACTGATAATAATATTCTTTGCTTTTGCATCATTCACCAAATTCTTCTTACCTTGTTCATCCACGGTTGATGTAAATCCATTTTGAACAGTGTCCCATACTTCATAACCTTTTGCCAGGAGATATACCTCCATTCTTCCTTTCCATAGTGCACAATTATTTTCATTGAACAGAGGTTCACCATTCTTGGCATGCTCCATGACCTCCTTCCAACTATTAAATTTCTATTCAAGGAACCAAGCTTTGATACCAATTGTTGGAAATACTAGGGGGGGTGAATCAGTATTCTTTTCAATTAGAGCATTAGTTAATCATCAATTATTATCAATTCTTATACAATGATAGAAGAAAACAAAACAAACGCAAATGCACACAGGTCTGACCCAATTTGGATTCTTCAAGAGAGAGTATGTCCAATCTCGCACAATGCCCTAATTATGGATTGTTTCAGTAGAGCGAACTTGTACGTCATGACATGTGTTATTGTTTCCTCATTTGGCTCTAAAATTGATAGATACAACACTAAAGTCTGTGCACTATCTTCCAATTTTTACAGAATTCCAATCCGATACTCAAAGAGAGAGTTATGACGATTTTCCCAAGGTCACTTCTTTGAGATGAATTTCAGGAGCCTACAAAAACACTGACTTCCACAAATCATATCTCCAAACATATAATGCACCTTGATCCAAAATTTTCATAGAAGCATCCTCAGGAATTTGGCTTTGCCTCATAAAAATTTCAGCTTCTAAACCTTCGTAGAAAAAAATTTAGAGCAAAAATTCCACGCTGACCTGTTTCAGACGGCGAAATCCCTTGCATAAGGAGGATATGAGGATCACAATTTATATAAATGCTTAGGTTGAGAGGGGCTTCAACAAGTGAACATGGGAGGGATTTTCGGAGTTTAAAAAATATTAATTATTACTTTTCAATGACCCATGCCACAACCCCATGGGGTTTTAGCCCACTAACTGGGGTTACAAACTTCAAACATGAATATCTCTCAAACCGTGAAGAATTATGTTGCATGCCATATATCAACGGAAACATATCGACATGAAGAAACCATGAAAATAACTCTTGACCCAGAATATATTAATTTGGTAGGTCAAAATTCCGATGCAATATTGGGGTAACCCCTAGTGCTACTTGGGTTGACATCAATGACAATCGTTGATCAACTAGAAAGACCAGACATTATGCATGTAGTTGGGATTGTTGGACAATTCCAAGCTAATCCAAAAGAGTCTCACCTCCAGGTTGTAAAAATAATATTCAAATATCTACAAGGGACTCAATACTTTGGTCTATCATATCCAAAGAATGTTGATCTCACTCTTCATGCTCACACAGATGCGGATTGCGCTGGAAATTTTGATGATCAAAAAAGCACTAGTGGTGGTGCATTCTATATGGGGCCTCGATTAGTATCTTGGTTCAGCAAGAAACAAATTTCTATTGCCTTATCTATAGTAGAAGTAGACTATGCAGCTGCCGCACCATGTTGCACACAACTCCTTTGGATGATGCACACTCTACAAGACATTCAAATCAAATGGTCACCTCCCATCTCCATTTTATGTGATAATGAAAGTGCCATTAGTATCTCAAAGAATCCGGTTATGCATTCCAAGAAAAAGCACATTCCTATCAAGTATCACCTCCTATGTTAACAAGTGCTTGAACAAAAGGTTAAATTGGAGTATGTTCTCTCCAAAGAACAAGTTTCTGATATATTTACTAAACCTCTTCCCACGGAAGCATTCGAATATCTCAGGAAGAAGTTGGGAGTTGTCTCTACCTCTCCAATCAAATTTTCTTAATTTCAAAATTTTAAATTCGATACGCTGGTTTCATAAATAAGAATCGCATATATACACGAGTTTCTGTGCATAAAACTGCATATGGGTTTTGCTAACATAAATTATCTCGGTCAGTGATCAAAACATTTGTGGTGTTGTTTGGTAATCTCTGTTTTTGTTCCAATATTCATATTTTTGTATCATTCTCTAATGAAGATGCTTTGATGAATTGGTTGTTGAAGGTGTTCAGGATGCATAAGCTTAGGGCAAGCACCTGCCTTGTTGAAAAGGATGCATTGTTGGCATTCTGATTGGTTTCTGACATACGATCTCTCTCTTGAGATCTTTTGGTCCTTTTTATGAAAATTCATCTCTGTAATTTGATGAAAAGGGAATGTTGGCACTCATGATGTAAATTGTTATATTCAGTCATGTAAGGACTTTTTCTAATTTGTAAACCCACTTGGTTGGGTAGTTGAGTCAATTATGTAATTCCACTTGGTTGGATCATTGATGTAAGTATGAGTCCTTGGTGATAGGAAAGGTCATACTCGGTTTAGTTATAGAGTCTAAAAAATATGTCTAGAGATTCAGCATGACCTTAGGGGGAGCATGGTCAAAATAGTGCCCTTTTTCCTTGATGTCAAAGGGGGAGAGTATTTTGGGTGTTTGAATAATGGTTATGTTTAATGTATCTATCTGTTGTGGTGAACAAACACCATCATGGTTGCCATCAAGTCCAAAGGGGGGGATTGTTGGAAATATGATTCTTATGTCTTAATATGTTTTCCTTGATGGAAACTCTCTGGTAAAATATGGAGTATATGTCTTCTAGAGAAGCTAAGTAGTCTATCACAAGAAACGTGTAATGTCTAGAAAAATATGGTTAATATTCATATTGCAGGTTCTATATGCGGGTTTGTACAGGCCAAGTCATGTATACACATAGATAAGAATGATCCAAGTCGCGTATGCCTTTTGCGCTCTAAAAAATAATATACCAGGAGGCTTTACCATGGTATTAGACCATATTATTGAGCGTGGTGTCGTCTATTTGATTTCGTCCAAGAATACCATCGTTAGTTGTCTAGTTTTGACTCATGGTATTGGTAAAGTTTAAATCTATATAAGGAGAAGAATATCATAGTGTAAAGGTGTGCATGTGTAAGGGCTATCACTGAATACTTCTCTTTGAAGTATATCTGCATGGGATGAACTTTTTTTTATTGGTAGATTTGAATCTATGATGCACCCTTGGATACAATGATGGGTCATGATCTCTAGACCTGAAATGACTATGTTCCTACATGATCTATTGAAGAGATGAATAGATATGTGATCTGGTGTATGTCTGTTGAAGTGAAGTGAAGAAATCTGGGTAAGTTCTATAGATCTGATACATTTTGCAAAGTTAATATTTATATATCTATACGCTAGTTCGTCTTGGTGAAAGCGAGTATATACGCGGATTTGTCTCAGAAAAGGCATGTATGCAAGTCAAGGTTTTCTGAAGCTTATTACAGATGTTTTTGTTTTATTGTTGTTGTATTTCTGTTGTCTGTTAATGAAGTTTTCATGTATATCTGGGTTTCTTGAATGTTGTATATGTTGCTAAGTTGATTATCTACAAATCTGATCAATGAGTGAGTAAATTTGTTTTATAATGTCTGACTGATCAAGGGTTCTGCAATACTAAAAATATATCTGACTGAAAGCCTTAGATCTCGATCTGAGACTGACCATATTCTGGAAGATCAATATTCACAGATCTATACGCAGGTTGGTGTGAAGGAAAGCGCATTTAAATGTGGGTTCAATAAAGCAATGTAGCATATGCATTTTAAGATTATGAATGTTCAGGGTTGAGTTTGATTCTACATACTAATTCTGAAATCTAGGTTATTACTGTGTTCTAGTTACAGTGATCTCACTGTTCTGATTGAAGTATTGGGTGAAGCTTATTATTTTTGTTCTTCAAGAAGAGTTGTGTTGAAGTTGTGTGATCCAGTATGAAATTTGATGAAACGTGGTCTGTAGTGGTTCTGAGGGTCGAAGCCTTTAGTGTGGAAGTAGAATTTTCCTACCAGTAGAAGCTAGTGTTCTAATCAGGCAGTTGAATCTCCCCTCCAGTAGTGGCTGGTAAACGAGATCAGGGGGTTGTAGCTCCCTTCTAGTTGCAGCTGGAAAATGAGAGAAGGTTGCAGCCTTCTGCAGATATATGCTTGCATACTGATATGAGTCTGCATCAATACAAAATTGTAAACAGTTTTCCATATAATAAATATTGAAGACAGAGATGACACCAGTGGTGGTTTTCTCTCGAATTGGGTTCCCACCTTAAATATTGGTGTTCATGTGTGATGCTCTTATGTGATGATTTATTCTAATGTTACTGCACATATTTATTTCTTAATTAACTAATGCATAATTTATAAGTTGAGTTAAAGTTTATTTCTGAAAATTTATCTAACAATAAATTTATGTTAGTATACGCAATTTTCTGTTGGTATATCCACATGCATATGCGATTTGGGTTCATTAAAGTTGCGTATGGAATTCAGTAAAGAAAAATTTAAAATTATCAACAAGCTCTAAATACTGATTCACCCCCCCCCCCTCTCAGTATTTTTCGCAACATATAGTACATGTCTACATAGTGTTAGACAAAATCAAGGTTAAGAAGACTTCCCATTTCCATGCAAAACACTCATTTATTTGGAATTGCGGTTTCAAAACATAGACAAATCAATTTCACCCAATTCATTTATTTTATCTTTTTCTTACTGCAATTGAGTCTTACTATGCATTGTCACATCACCCAACTGTTAGTTATATACACTAATCAACTATTTCGTTGTCATTCTAAAGCCAAGCATGTTTCCTTGCAACTGGTCACACATGTTAGCCACATGTTCCAAATATCATGAAATCATATCTAGTAATTGAAATTAAACTTTACCAAGACTATCAGCAATTTCATAATCAATAGTTAACTCATAGCCCTAAATCACAACACTACAACTATCACTCACTTGCACTCGAGTACATATTAGTTGTCTTAGCACATAATGTGTTAATACAAAATCATTCCTTCATGAATCGTATATACATATAGTCATATCATGCAATTAATCAAACATTCAATCAACTTGTAAACATACCATGTTAGATAAACCAAATTGACAACATAATCTAACTCATTACTCAATGTATCTCAGGGGAGGTTATCACATTTGCACAGGTTAGTCCAGATTAATATGCCACAACATCACAAGTATATCATCTCATACCTGAATGCGACAACCATAACCATCTACACATAACAATCCAGATCAACAAGAAACATATAGCATCAATATCTTAATGAAATAACCCTAATCACCAAGTTAACTAACATACAACAATAACAAGTTAACATATAACATACTCATCAACAACATATAACTTAATCATCAAGTTAAATATCATATAACAGCAAAAATTTAACATATAACATACTCATCAACAACATATAACATAATAATAAAATTAAATAACATAAAACAACAATATAACTACATATAACAACAAGTTACTACCATGCATGACTATCTGACACATGTGCATATGACTGCACTGACCAACTAGCATCTATCATGCATGTAACCACAATAACAATAAAATGACAAGCATGTACATAAACCTAATGCTTATAACAACCATTAACCAACATACATGCATTCCAAACATACAATACATATATGATGATATGCTATTACCCCAAAGTCTAGTGTTACAAACTCATTCTAAAGTCTGCATCTCCTTCTCTATCTTAGCCAACATATCAACATCATAACATACCAACAACATCATGATCACAGAAAATACCTGAAATGAACTCACAATGCATATCTAACTTATTATTCATGCATAACCATAACCATAACAATGCATGCACAAAAATCTATACACAGTGACATGCATAACAAATGCCTAACTGTCATACACTCATGAAAACTACATCCAATCAACAACACCATCAACTTTCACATGGCGACACCACTACAACGATGACTAATTCCATGCATAAACAACAATCTAATAGACCAAAAGCATAAAGAACACATATGCAACTGATATGTAAGTATGAAAAACACATTCCGTCCATCCAATCCAAGTTTGAACCATGCTCGGATACCACTTTGTAACACCCTTTTCCCACATTTACCTAAGCTAACTGGTGCATTGGGTTAAACATGTGATGAGAGGCCACTATGATGAGATTCAACCTCCTAGGTTACCTTAAGGAAGTGGAACTAACAAAAGAAAATCAAACTGACCATTCACACATCCTACAAAACCTCCAAGAGCCAACCAACCTTTCCAGGTGATTAACTCTTGAATAAACTTGTCTTTTACTCACCTAACACCTAGTCGCTCCCATGGAAAGGCAACAATGTGAATGGAACCCTCCAGTCACTCCCACAACAAGGCCATCCCACTGACTATGGAAATTTTCAGGTAGTCTTGTGCCAATGACCTCAAACTTTGTGCCACATTTTCAGGACCAGGACTCAGGCCACTTCCCAGAACTCCATGATACTTCCAAAAATGATACGTAACATTGAAAAAAATAAATTAATGCAAACATTTAATCAATGACTTGAACGGGCCCCTACTAGTCATGACAAACATTTCGTCAAACATGTCACAAATATGCAATCTACAAGTATTAACGACAGATTTGAGAATAAGGGTCTCATACTTATCTGAGAATCGCTAAGAAGCATTGATGCCTTATCACATTATCTTCATTATAATATACTAGATCATATATTCATTTTTCATTCATTTTCAAATCAAAAAATGATGAGATCCATACATCATAACTATCATAAAACATACTCATAACCAACATATAAAAAACAAAAATAGAAGATATATAACAACCATAAAACCTACATAATAACAAGTACATTACCCATCAAATATAAGAGGATAAAAAGCACTTATTATCATGTGTAAAATGCAACCAGGTTTGGGATTTCCACATACCACTCGACCATAGACTAGGCTGAACCAAATCTCTCTTTGATCCAATCACCCCCATGCCATATTCCAAGCATGAATGTGAGATCTCATGAAACACATCAAGCAAAACCAAATCATGAATTCCAGAATCCAACCACCTCAACCCTCAACCAATGATCCCACCTCATGGTCAGACATCACTAACCATCACCAGATCAATCTCTACCAAAGTTGTCTAGGGCTCAAGAGCAGTTGTTCCAACCAAGGCTCTAAGACTAGTAACTCAACTTACAATTGTTGTTGGGCTCCAGAGTGTTTGTTCCAGCTAAGGCTCCAATACTGGTAACTCAACCCAATAAGGGAACCATAGCATTTGTACTACCAAGGCTCAAGGACTAATAACTCAACCTAAGCTTTTACATGGCTCCAGATCATTTGTCCAACTAAGGCTGCATGAACTAATAATGAAACCCAAGCTATTACAGGGCTCTAGAGAATTTGTATATCCAAGGCTCCAGGAACTAATAGCTCAACCCATATCCAAAGGAACATGAGAACCAACCAGAAACAAAAGGAAGGAAATCCACAACACCATGGCTATCCAGGAAACGGAAAAGCTATGAAAAACCACTACCAATTTAGGAAATCTTCCATGCCAATGACAGATCATTACCAAGATTTTGGGTGTGTGTTATATTCTTTCAATGACTAGCCTTAGGCGAGAAGCGGGGAGTGTTCATCCCCCTGGCACAAAATCCAAGGTAGCACCCCGAGAATTTGTTTTGGGCCCTATATTAGGTGGGCAGTCCTACCTATGGTTTTGTTCATGGATTTGCACATGGTTTTGGGCATGATGGTTTTCTTCCCATGGTATTTTGTAGATATGGTCAAGGGAACTACGGTTATATTCTAATCTAGGGCTAATGAATTGGGGTTTATGAATTCTTTGACATGTATATATATGCGTTGTAACATTGAAGGGAATATAATAAAAAATCAAGCTGGTAGTCCCGATTTTGGGATCTAGGGGAATCTCTGTAGAAAATATCTAACATGGCTCTGTTACCATGTAGAAATTATATATAAAATCTATACCAATGAATTCAATGTGATCATTTAATGTACTAAAACAAGATATTGAGTCCTTCTACTATATTTGTAGAATATAAAACACAATCACTTAATCACATGCAAGTAAGAGAAAGGAAATTATAAATCACACAACACAAGATATATGTGGAAAGAACATGCTCAAAACCCCACTATAATATATTATACATAGTCAAAGAATCATGAAACAATGCAATGCCTTCTCACACCTAGAAAATCTTGCACTACCGATCGTCTCACCCTGATCCTCCACAAAATTGTCTAGCAATTCTCAGTAAAAATTAACCAATTCTCAACCCCTACTTATCCCAACCTTGCTCATGAAATCCCCAGGAAATTATTCCCTATTAAATAGGATAATCGACCTTCCTTGACTACGCAATCCATCATGAGCCTTCCTGCGAATTTATAATTGTGCTAGGGAAATTCGCTAATAATACAATTGATAGTTTACTTCCCTTTAACCTCTGTCTCAACTGGGTCATCATCATAATTGACATGCATGCAGCTAATAATAGTGAATCATGAGTTACTTTATAGATCACTACTTGTGATTAAAATCTAATTTAATTCACTTGACCTCTCACTAGTTCATCACTCGGTTAGAACTAGTTAAACTTATTTTAAATCAATTAATTTGAGTTAACTGATTACACTCACACCACACTAGTGCATTAACTGAAATTGGGCTCTGAAAATAATAGAATCACTCTACATGCCTCACCTTTGACCCTCAACTCGAAATTATTGAGCTAACTAAGTCGATCTCACTTAAATAACTGTTAAAAGTTGTTATGAGATGAAATTACAATTTTTTTTCAATTTAATTAAGGGATAATTAAATCAAAAGCCTCATATGGTAGCCATTTCTAGGTGCCATTTTATGGATTTTATTTTGGGATGCCAATTTCACTATTTCTTGTTGCAAATTTAAACAATATTTGTTTGAACAATATTTGTGTATATATGTTTTATATTTTATGCTCTCGCTATTGTTTATTTTCTATTTTAAAGAGTTCGTTTGCAGATAATTTATGAAGAGGGTTAAACCTACAAAAGAAACCACATGCATATTCCATGCATGCCAAAATTAGCAAATAAATCATACATGCAACTTGGTAACTGCAAGAAAAACCTATTGTAGCTGCTAATCCTAATGTCCTCTTGCACTTTCTTGCTTCTCCTTTTCCTTCTTGTTCACAATCCCAGGTATGCCACACTCCTCCAATAGTTCTCCAATAAAACTCTAAGTTTTGAAGAGTATGAGAGAGAGAATAGAATGAGAGCTCCAAAACTTAACTGAAAAAATCCTACCACCTGATACACAGAAGCCTTTTTATTAATGAGGCCTCTATTTTCTTCAATTTCCATTATTTTCCTTCATTTTAATCCTCAAATGCAACCTATGACCTTTAACCTTGATTTTCTCTTATTTTACAATATTTTTATAAATAAAATTCCAATTAATATCTCATGCCTTTCCAAATCATTTTCCATTGTCTTTGCCAATTTTCTTGGCCATAATAAACCAAATGAACACCCACTAGGATGTTTCCCCCCCATTCATCTTGAAATATGTGTCCCATGACCTTGGTCTTATATTTCTTTACATGAATTTTTAACCAAGGCTATTATAAAAAATAGTACTAATAAGTGTTGAGTTCCTCAACATGTTTGACGGGAGGCTACCCCCTACCCTCATATACAACTATCCTTAGACATACCAAAGTATGGTATAACAATTCCATAGAACTCAACCCCCAGAAACTCCCATACCAACCCACCATTGAAAAACTATTTGATGAACTCTGTCGACAATCTAACACCAACTATATCATCCCACCCAAAGTATTTGATTCATCTTATGACATTATTACCCCCCTAGTTGATTTTGAAGAAGAGGAAGAGGAGGAAGTCTCCCTGTATTTCCAACCCATTAAAGTTAATTTATTTATACCCTTACTTGAGACTTCACATAATTCTACTCGAAATGAGACTAGTAGTCCAAGGCCACCCCAATCAAGGCTAATTCATCCCACTGGCAGAAGGTGCTCAAAGAAACCTGGCTCAATGATCCTAAGAAATAACAACAACTTGATGAATCCATCAAATAGTTATAGTCCAAAGAAAACACATTCAAGAAGACTAGGGAACCTAAAGTGTCACGCATCCAAGAACAAATCCAGAAAAAAATGGGAAGAACCAAGGGTGTTTTTATTAATAACATACAACATATAATGGACTATATTTTTCAGGTTTCAAAAAAACATAATACTAATCAAAATGATTGTTTTTCCACAAATCAATATAAGAAAAATGGTACTGTCGATTACCGCCGACTATGATCGTGACCAGACAAAGCAGGATTCTGTAAAAAAAAAAAACTATTGATTTAACTCTTGACACTTCTATTAATTCTTTGACTTAAGAGATAGAATCGGTCAGATCACAAACATTAATAAGGTGAAGGAAAATTAGATGGACCAAAATCAGTCAAATCACCAAGAAAATTCTGAAGGATGTTCAAAAGACAATTGGTCTAAACAAACCCAGTATGATAAAAAAAATCAAAGATTATAGTCAACAGACCATGGATGTGTCGATCGATCATCAATAAGAAGAAACGATTGAATTTCTAGTTACCAATACAACAAATATGAATAATCCACCAAGCACCAAATCTATTTCAACTATAAGTACTTCTGTAGATCCAACTACAATAAGTGCACCAACAAACAAAGATAAAAATGAATGACTCGACATTGCTACCAAGTATGTTGACATCAAAATTGGTACTAGAAAACAAATTTTATAGGTTTTAGAGAAATCTATTAAAGCTGCCAAGAAAATGTTGTGGAAAATAAAGAAAGACACGAATAATATTTAATGACAACATGAAAGAGAAAGTCCGACTTGGTTTGCGTGCCAAAATCCAGGTAGCAAAAAAACTTCGCAATCCCACGAAAACCAATATTGATGATCATATCATTGTTTTTCAACAATTGGTGGAGGATTTGATTGATCAAAATGTGCAACTCAGTGCACATGTATCAAAACTACAAGCCTGACCCAAATTTGTCAGATTTCCCAAGTTTACAAACTTATGTATAAGTTTTACAAGGAATTCGTAGCAAGTAAGAAAACCTTAGAGAACACATTTGGTATAGGAGCTTCCTTCACAACCCAATTGAACAACTCAACCACCTATTTTTCAAATAATCACACTAAAATCAAGGCCCAAGAAATTCTTATTCACGAGCTATCTTCAAGGAAAACTTCAGATCCCAAGGAACAAAAGCAATTAAAGATACACTAGAGAAAGAACAAGTAATATTTTCAAAATTATTGTGACAAAGGAGTGAGTGGCTAAGGGAATTAAACAAAGCATAACATGAATCTTATAATGGATTCGAATATCTACAGGGAGTACTCAATCAAGTCATAAGCATTTAAGTTGCTAAACCATTCAGCCAACAAATAGAAAAGGATACACCCCTAAAGGAGAAAGTTTCGTACCTCTCGGACTTGAAAGAATCTAGTGATAAATCCAGATTTGCAGTGCGAGAATGGTCCATTTTCGACAAGAATCTGTAGGTATTCACTCCAATTATGTATCAAACTGCATTTCCCAATGTGCCTCCTATACTGCCAGCTCATTCTGCTTCGCCACAACCACCACAACCTACCCAACAGTTCTTCGCATCGAGTGTATCAATGTATGCCACAACATTAGAACAATAGCCTTATGAAATAGAAGTTGACTAGGCTGTGAACCAGTCAATAGAACTAGTTCTAGAAGTTCCAACCACAACTATAAAAGCACAGGGAAATGACCCACTAGTTGCCTTATCTTATTTTAATTTTATTGTAATGATTGTACTAAGAATTTTGTTTTAGAGAACCAGTGACATGGAATGTAAAAATTTTGTCTTTTTCAAATTTTGTAGCACTTCAAATCTTCTCTTCTTCGGGATGAAGAAGGCTTTGAGGATGGAGGAGATGTTGAAGGAGCTAGTCAGTCTACCCGATTAGTCTGATGAAAAGAGGGATAGTCATCCTAGCCGACTAGCCTAAGTCGAGTTGGTACTCATGTATGTAACACAAGGATAACTAATGGCGGATTAAGTATCATATATGGTCAGACAATTAAACTTCCATACAACATATATATATATATGTATATGTATATGTATATGTGTATGTATATGTATATGCATATGTATATACATATACATATACATACATACATATATATATATACATACATATATATATACATACATACATACATATATATATATATATATATATATGTATGTATGTATGTATGTATGTATGTATGTATATGCATATACATATACATATACATATACATATACATATATACATATATATCTAGATATATATGTAAATATATATGTATGTAAATATATATATATATGTATATATAGTATACATATATAGTATACACACACACACACACACACACACACACACACATATATATGTATGTCTTTATATCAATGTACTAGTTTTGGTTCGACATATAAAAATAATATATTTGTGTGCTTCCACTTGTTCTCCATTACTGTATCTCTTGTATATTTATCTATGCTTGTCGTGTATCTACTTAATGTCTATGTATTGGAAACAATTCATGCTATTTGCTAGATTACAACCAGGTGGGAGGGTGTGTTATTATTTTTAATGAATAATCACATGAAAATATGATACTTTAATGGGAATTTGAACTTCCAAATGAGATTCCACAAGCAACCCACGAGGCTCCACCCCAATGGAAAAACTCAAAATCCAATAACCATATTTTGTGGTATATGATACATTGGTTGGATTTTCTCCCCATATAAGCTTGTCCTCATCCTTACTCCTCACATGGATGGTTTGGAAAGAAAAATTCAATCTCCCCCACTTAATAGTGTCCCTATCAAATTAAACCCAACATATCAATGATTTTCCACTTTTGTCTGCAAATGGTAGTGATTTATAGCTAATTATCTAGCTCTAAAAAAAAAGCATCTCTATGTAATTCTTAATTATGCGCTTTTTGACTCACATTTGTTGATCACTTGAACATAACATCTCATAATTTAAATTATTCTTAAGTCTCTTATTTTGTGATACTTATCAAAATTTACATTTTTTTCATTGATGTTAGTGTGAATTCTAATCGCAAGCATATGAAAAAACCTCACTTTAGTTGTGCATAACAAACAACCCTAACATCAAAGATGGTTGTCAATTTCCTTAGATCTGTAGTTATTGATTAGAATAAATGCTACAGAAATCTAGATCTATGTAGTTAAAGACATTAAAAAACAAATAATAAGCAAAAGTTGCTCCATGCATCCAATGAACAAGACAAGAATTTTTAAAGAATTTTTTGTATTATGACACCTGGGAAGGGAACATAGAAATATGTTACCAGTCCCCCTCAATGGGATGGGTTCTTGTATGTCCTCAACGCTTCAGATCTTGATCTCTCTCTCTTGATGGTGTAGAAAACCCAGACAAAAATGGAACTCAAAGGGATCTCACAAGAAAAAAGTAGAAAAAGTACCCCTCAATGGGATGGGTTCTTGTATGTCCTCGGCGCTTTAGATCTTGATCTCTCTCTCTCTTGATGGTGTAGAAAACCCAAACAAAACTTGAACTCAAAGGGAGCTCACAAGAAAAAACTAGAAAAATATGACAATGATGGAGGATCAAAGTCAGACCAAAAGTATAGATCTAGAGTGATCTTTAGGCAACAAAAGGTAGTGAATGAATAGAAAAACCCTTCTATTTATAACAAAATATTGAGTTAGTCTAGATATTGGTGCATAATTAAAATATTATTAACCAAATCTAGATCCAAATTTTATGGAATATTTTATTATTTTTGTTAGACGGAAAAGGAATTTGAATTTGGTCAAATAGCTTTATTTAGAAATAATAAATAAATAAATGATTTATTTATTATTTTAAGAATATGGTTGAGTATTAATTAAATAAACAATTATTTATTCAATTATTTATAAATGATTTAGTCAAAATTAACAAGGAATATTATTAAATAGTGATTAAAATAATTATTCCTAGAAAATAATAATATAAATAATGATTTATCTAATTAATTTTCCTATTTTGGGTTAAATATGACCAGGAATATTAATTAAACAATGGCTTAATTAATTATCCCTTGAGGAAAATCAAATAAATAAGGATTTAATTACTTATTCCTCATGGTGTTTCCTGTTTAGACCATAAACAACCTAACAAATTATGGGTTATTAAGTTATTTTTCATAGTGAAAGCAATTTTACTATAGTAAAATTGCTTTCACTATGAAAAATAACTTAATAACCCAATAGTAAAATTGGTCTTACATGGTGTACTTTAGTCCATCTAATAGTAACAGGTTAGATGACCAAAAATTGGTGTAACAATTGACACACACCTTTTTATCCTTTCCTTCTTGCATTACTCCCACAAAATCCACCACACTTAATCATTTTTTCATATGTGGATTGCATGCCATCCTTTTATTCAAGTCAACCAACATCTTTCATTCTGCAATTTGAACCCACATTTCTACAACCTATAAATCACACTTATTTTATTTACTTATCCATTTTTCTTCAATGTGGGCTGTGGGAGCCATTTTATTCACCTTTCCTCCTGCATGACCATCTCTCACATGCTTATACTTAATTGTTCCACTTGCAGGTAGGTTTACCTTGTTCTGAACTACCTTGTCTTAATGCGTCAGTTCTTCCTATGTGACTCTATAATTATTTGTTTCTACACTTAATTTATTTCACATGCAGATGTGGGACATATCCTTCAACAATATCCCATATTTGCATCCCACAACTGACATCCCATATCCCACATTTTGCATTCATCTTGTCTAGTGCCTCTCTCAACATGCATTAAATCACTAAGGATAGTGCATACTTCATAGAAATTAGGATATATTTTATATTAAATGAGGCACATTTCTCACTAAGGTATGGCTATCTTTCCAAATCAATGTAGAAGTTGCTACTTATTAACCACTTTCTTGCCTGTATTCACACAACGAAGGGTAATAACACACTTAGTACTATCAAATAATTTAAATTAGCCACTTATTAGTTCATTCATTCATTCGATATTGCTAATAAGTAAGAAGAAAAAATTCAAAACAAAATATAAGTATCCTTAAGTGGAGATAATCTCAAAAATGTTAAGTGATAGGACCATGATTTTCAGTGGTATGTGGCCTATAGATGGTATTATAAGCTTATCTCAAATGAGAAGAATAGTAACAAAGCTTGAACTTTAGGCATTATGCATGCTAGGTGCATGCCTAAAGTCTTTGAATTTTAAAAATTGGTTTCTTGGTGTGCTAATAGCTTCTATAAAAGGAGTTTACACACATGACTCTTAGAAGATGCTATGCACCCATCCCTTTAACCCCTAGTGTATTGAAGAATATGCTACAACTTCCAGAATGCAATTGATTTTTTAGACTAGTAGAGGTTGACACATTCCTTTTGAACCACAATGGAAGGACATGCATTTTGAAACAATTCTTGAAGAAACTGACCAAAGATCTGGCTAAATCCAATAGAATTGAGTTATTTTCACTAGACAACCCCTACATGGAGTTTTATTGGTTCTTACATGAATTATTGGGTAGGAATCAATTGAATTTGATACTAAGTACTTTTTTATGTTCTACACTTTTTGGTACATGAAGATTTGTTTTTATTTGGCTCACACAATCTCTACTGAATTTTCATATCAATTGGGAAATTTTATTCAATCAAAAAGGTTCCATATATCTTTGTACCTGGTGTATGCCATTATTTAATATAATATATTTGAAGGCATATAGAGGTTGCAACAATCCAAATTTGATGTTGATCCTATGAAATGTTTTTCACCCTCCTTTTAGAGGAACAAGGCCTAGTTTGTAATATTCCTAAATTAGCTTGCAACTAATAGGACTATTAATTTTTCTTTTGAAATGCAGATGCATGAATAATTGAGCAAGGAGGCTCATAATTTGCTCAAGTATGAATAAAATCCCTCCTAGTGTGAAAAGGGATCATGAAATAACTAGTTCAGGCATCCACATGTGTGAACAAGGTCTAAACTATGTGGACAAGGTCAAGTTTGACCAAGTCAACATGACTTATTCTCAAAGAAGTGGATCCTAAATAAAGTCAGCTTAATGTGAATAGAGATCAATCCAGCTAGACAAAATGAAGGCACCTTGAGTGTGAAAAGGGACAGGGCATGAAGATTCAGTCATGGTTGACTAAGTCAACAAAGATGTCTAGATACATTGAACCATCTTGATGGACAACGCAGTTTTTGTGGAGGAGCCTTTGCATGGAAGCAACCTCATAGTGGGTGGGACCCTTGGTGAGAGAACTCATCAATTATATAATGAAGGAGATGGAAAGAATATGGACATATTTAATATTATATTTTTATGTGGTCTGCTTAGAATTTATGCATACTTGGCTGTTTAGCTAAGTTTTTGCACTACTTAGTGCAAGGGTTTGACCAGGCGGGGATTCCCTACTCTTTCTTGGAGATCTTGTATAATAAATCTAAGAGGAGGTTTCTGATCTGAATTTTCCACTACTTGGTGTTGGGCCAAGCACTTACCTTTAGCAAAAATGTAGTCCCTTCAAAAAAATGCATTATTTCTTAAGGTGTGCAGTGGAAGGGGTGAAAGTCCCATTTTGAGGAGCTAGTTTCCGAAGAGAAGGATCAACCTTTCTTTGGGAGAACTAGAAAAGAATTCTACAGAAATTTCTTTGTATTTTCAGCCATTATTATGTAGATATACAGCCATACAGCATGATTCAGCCACATATTTGCAGCATCTTTATCTTGTATATATTTTTTGTCAAGACACCTTTGCCCGGTCTTCTTGGATCTGTATAAAAGAGATTAGATCTCTGTTTTTATGCCTCATTGAGTAATATAATAAGAAGATAAGAAATATTTCTCTATTTCTTTAGTTTAACCTCTATTTGACTGCGCAATATCTTATGCAGCAACTCTAGTAATTTGCAGTCTTGGGGTTTTGACAATTTTAAGTTGTTTTGAGCATGGGAGACCTGTTTAACTACGCTAAAGGAATTTGTTTCTGAAACAATTTTGCATGCATGTCCTATATTGTCTATTATAAGGGAAACAACCATTATTTTTCACTGTTATAACTCAATATTCAGAAAATAACGTTTTTGGGGCCAAATATGCTACTTTTCCCCGCTTGGTGACATTGTAAAAATGCATAGTTTTTTGTTCTTATTTTTCTATGGAGGCTATGTGTTTAAACACACTATATGATTTGATTACTTTCTGCTCTCCAAATTTGGAATACCTTAGGGTATTCTTATTGTTGTAGAAAATTCCAGATTTGGAATATTACAATGGTATTAGAGCAACAATATTGGCTGAGCCTGTGAGCTCAAGAATTATGGAGTCTTCTCATAGGGAGGAGGAGATTTGAAAAAGAAATCAAAGAAAACCCTTGTTTTCTGGAGAAAGGAGGCTCTCAAAACTTCTCTTGACAAATTTGCAGGGAAAAATCAAGGGCATCAAAGAAATGAGGAGGGAAACACATGAAGATCCCTCACACAGATCTATAAAGGAGGAAGATTCTAAGTCCTCATATTTTGGATATGATCACTCAGCCATATCATCAGATCTACCACGTTCTATCAGCAATTTCTTCATGAAGAGGAAGAAAGGAGATGTGCTAAAGAAAGATACTCTTGGTGATTATTTGTAGGAATATGAATCTCAATCTGAGGAGTTCAAAGATCACTTGAATTTCCAAGGTTTCGCCAAATGAAGGAGGAAAAGAGCACAAGGAGCAAGAAGTAGGGTAAGGGTAGATTCTTTCTATCCACTTTTGATGGATCACCTCTATGTCCAGCTAGGGCTTGGGTGAAGGAGCTAGACACCTTTGTGAAGCAACATCAAGTTTCAGAATTTGAAGCCATCAAAGTAGCAGCGTTGCATTTTGAGGGTAAGGCCTATCCTTGGTGGTTGTTTGAATCATTTTCCTTAAAGAATGAAAATAATTCTACTTATGCAAGGTTCATTAAAATATTAGTAGAGAGTTTTGATGAGATTTCATTTGAAACATCTTCTATTGAAACTATCATACCATATCAAACAGAGCTTTTGCATGAGTTGGGAGGGTCTATAAATCCAACTCCATTTCTAAAAACCAATGAAGAGGAGGTGAGATTGTTTGATACTTTTCCAAGGGAAAAATCTCCTTTGGATGAAGGGCTTCCTTCTCAAAAGGAATACATTAAGATTCCTTATTCAAAAGAGGACCAAGATCTAAGGTCTCTTGTTGAAGGTAAGGCAACTTCAACTAGTGAAGAAGAGAAAGGAGAGGTAGGAGAAGATAATGCAATCATAACTAGGGCACCTAAAGCACCTCATGAAGAAGAGGATGGAGCACTTGCTCCAAAGAAAGAAACTCTTGCACTCTTGCAAGGAGTTCCAAAAGGTCTCACACATAGAGCTCTTGGCATAACACATGAGCAGCATGTACCTTCATTGCCAAATGATGAGATCTTGAAGATAGGAGGAGGAAAAAAGGAGGAATGGTATCACAAGATGAAGAGCATGTACCATTCTCTATCTCAATGTTTGAAAGGTGAAGGAAGGAAAGAGGACCTATGCAGTAAAGGTAGGGGCAAATCTATCCACCTACATTCATATCCTACTCTATGCCTTGACGCCTCTTTGCAAGGAGGCATTTCAATAGGAAGACCTCATGATTGGAGGGAAACTAAAGTGTTCTCTCAACTATATGCAGCAGCAACCTATTTTTCTAAAGAGGGAACCTTGGAAGGAGCCACTACAGCACTGAGAATCATTGATGGAAGGCTAGGCAAATTTCTGAAATTAACCTTGCTTTCTTCCATTCACCTATTTGCGTTGGAGGGAATAGATTCAAAAATTTGTGTTGATATGAGCATAGTATCAAGAGGCTACTCCATAGCTTTGGAGCAGCAAAGGATACTCCAATATATAATGAAAATTTCTAAACATAACAAAAATATATTTTCATTTTTGTGTGTAGGAGAAAAATGGTGGAAGTTTTGGGGGAAGAGAAACTTTCAAAAGGAGGGTGACTCTCCTAAACTTCAATCTTGTCTTGAGAAAGATCAGCTGCAAGAGGGGTAGAAAAAGAAAATTGGGAATACTCCAACATGTGACTTTGACATCAAGCATGTCAAGGAGGAGAGCCATCATATGACAAATGCATCATTTCATACTTCCACAATGCTGTCAATGTTGGGAAGCCTAGACCCTTATTGGGAGTCCCAACTCTTGATGGAATATTCTAAGGACCTATTCACATGTAAGGTTCTTGATGGGAAATCAATGGATGGAAACTACAAAGTACGTAATGGAATCATTTATGTTCATTATCAGATCTACTTAACTAAAGATTCCAAGTTCAAGAAAATACTACTTAACACAACCTATGAGGTCTTGCTTCAAATCCCACTAGTTTCATTAAAACATGTCATACTATCTTAGATGGATTCATGTGGGAAAATTTCAAAGAGGAGATGCACTCTCATATGAGTAAGTGCATGGATAATTTGTTGGTTGAGGAGGAACATAGCTCTTGGGGAGAGTTATCATTATCACCTCCTTATTCATTGAGTGTGAGAGGGAGCTCATCCAGGAGCTACCTTGCTAATTTTAAACAAGTGTATGATAAACATTGTATTGTTGAACCTCATGATGTATTTATCATATACTTGCATTTTCTTAACACTCATGTGCAGGCCTTGGCTCCAAGAGGGGGCACTTTTTCTGATGGGCTTCATGAGTCACTTTGGGCCATGAACAATGGTGATGCTAGCCATTCCTTGGGAGTTCTTGGAGAGGTGATGTACTCTTCATGGTGTTTTTCCTTAACACCAACCATCATACACCTTCTCCAAGAATGCAAGAAGGATGGGGTAGCAAAAAAGTGTTGGAAAGAACACTTGTCATATCATATCCTATGGCAGTTAGGAGAAAAACTGTGTTGGTTGCACATGAGGGCCCATTGTCCTTCTCCCTTATTGTATATGGAAACTAGCATGATCTTACTTATGATCCCACATGCTGAAGATGTTCTTATCTTTGTTGGGGGCATATTTGGAGGAGAGGCACACTTGTTGGATGTGTCTTTGGGGAAAGGGAGTCCCTACTTTTTCTGCACTACATGTTCCAAGGGGAGCATAAGAAACTATATGGCCACCATTTCATACCACTTATTTCTTTATGATGTGGGCCATATGTTTGGTTGGAGCACTTGGGGCATACCTCTCATGAGCAATTGGAAGGAGTTTTTCTATGGATTTCCAAGCTGGAAGGTGATCCACTTCATTTGGATGATAGCATGGAGATGGGAGTCTTTCATGAATCATGAAAATCCCCATGATTGTCATCACTTCTATCTTGAGGAGGCCATGGATCAGCAAGAAGGTTTCCATAACAACCTTCCATTCTTTCATGATGAGAGCCATTGGAATTACTCACCAAAGGCTAACTTGCACTTTAAGGAAGGACCATTAGAAGACAAAACTATTGCAGCAAATTCAGAGCAATGGTGGAGACTATTGGATGAGGAGGCCACAAGAGAATAAGGGGAGATTTTGCAGCACCCTTTCAGTTGCTTGAGGACAAGCAAAATTTGGGAGGGGGGTACTATAATATTCCTAAATTAGCTTGCAGCTAATAGGAATATTAATTTTTCTTTTGAAATGCAGATGCATGAATAATTGAGCAAGGAGGCTCATAATTTGCTCAAGTATGAATAAAATCCCTCCTAGTGTGAAAAGGGATCATGAAATAACCAGTTTAAGCATCCACATGTGTGAACAAGGTCTAAACTATGTGGACAAGGTCAAGTTTGACCAAGTCAACATGATTTATTCTCAAATAAGTGGATCCTAAATAAAGCCATCTCAATGTGAATAAAGATCAATCCAGCTAGAAAAAATGAAGGCGCCTTGAGTGTGAAAAGGGACAGGGCATGAAGATTCAGTCAAGGTTGACTAAGTCAACAAATCTGTCTAGATACATTGAACCATCTTGATGGACAGCGCAGTTTTTGTGGGGGAGCCTTTGCATGGAAGCAACCTCATAGTGGGTGGGATCCTTGCTGAGAGAACTCATCAATTATATAATGAAGGATATGGAAAGCATATGGAAATATTGAAGATTATATTTTTACGTGGTCTTCTTAGAATTTTTTCATACCTGTCTGTTTAGCTAAGTTGCTGCACTGCTTAGTGCAAAGGTTTTCCCGGGCGGGGATTCCCTACTCTTTCTTGGAGATCTTGTCTAAGAAATCTAAGAGGAGGTTTCTAATCTGAATTTTCCACTACCTAGTGTTGGGCCAAGCACTTACCTTCAGCAAAAATGTAGTCCCTTTAGAAAACTGCCTTATTTCTTAAGGTGTGCAGTGGAAGGGGTGAAAGTCCCATTTTGAGGAGCTAGTTTCCCAAGAGAAGGATCAACCTTTCTTTGGGAGAACTAGAAAAGGATTCTAAAACCATTTATTTGTATTTTCAGCCATTATTATGCAGAGTTACAGCCATACAATGTGATTCAGCCACAGATTTGCAGCAGCTTTCTCTTGTATATCTTTTGTCAAGAAACCTTTGCTGGGTCTTCTTGGATCTGTATAAAAGAGATTAAATCTATGTTTTTATGCCTCATTGAGTAATATAATAATAATATCAGACATATTTCTCTATTTTTTGAGTTTAACCTCTATTTGACAGTGCAGTCTCTTATGCAGCAACTCCAGTAATTTGCAGTCTTGGGGTTTTGACAATTTTAAGCTATTTTGAGCATGGGAGACATGTTTAACTAGGCTAAAGGAATTTGTTTCTAAATTTTTTTTGCATGCATGTCCTATATTCTCTATTCTAAGGGACACAACCGTTATTTTTAACTGTTATAACTCAATATTCAGAAAATAACATTTTTGGGGCCAAATATGCTACTTTTCCCCGCTTGGTGACATTGCAAAAAGGCATAGTTTGTTGATGTTATTGTTCTATGGATACTATGTGTTTAAACACACTATATGAGTTGATTAATTTCTTCTCTCCAACTTTGGAATACCTTAGGGTATTCTTATTGTTGTAGAAAATTCCAAATTTGGAATATTACACAGTTCCACTTTTATTTGGCTCAAAATTTATTTCTTCCAAAATGTAGAAAATTGTTGACTAGTGCTTTCTCTAATAGGTGTTCCCTAAAGCCTTGTACCTCTTGGAAAGAAGGTTAATGTTTTCAAACACGAGAGTATTTTTCATATATTTTCCTACTTGGATGTGAAGGGAAGCTTTTAATGCTTCCAATATATCTTAGTGACAATTTCCTAGAAGAAGTGTGTTATGAGTAACATGTACTAGACACAATTATTCAACAAGGAGAGAAAAAAATTCATACCTTTCCAAATTAGACTTGGAAAATTTAGTGTTAAGAACATTTCAAATATTGATGAATATGCCATATACATGGATAATTTCAATTTAAGTGAGTTATAAAAGTCAACAATTTTGACCTTAAGGCTAATTTTCACACCCATATCACTTCTATTAGATATGTTGTTGTTTTTCAAGTGAGGATAGTTAAAGGTGGGGGAGATAAATAGGTATTGCTTGATACTCCTCAATATTTTAATGAATATTGCAGTGTTCTACAAAGCACTAATAGGACCATAGACAACATAGACACCCTTCCATGAGTGTTGGTTCCACTCTGATAATAGTCATAGAAGATAACCTCTACATTGAGGAGATAGTCTCAAAAAAAAAGTTGAACAAGAATTCTAATGACTCTACTAGAGAAGGTGGTGATTGATATCATCCAAAATTTAATTTGGAAATGAATCACATTGCTAGAGTTAGCTAAAATAGAAAAATAAGTAAAACCATGGCATACCAAAAGATGTCAAGATTCAAGTTATGAAGATAGATGATATTGATGAAACACTAGAAATACAAAATTGGGCCAAAAGGTAGGCACGTTAAAGTTAATCAATTGTTGAGGAATTGGCTCAACAAGAGCCAATTGATTTTTAAATTGAGTTGGTAATATTTCACCATGCATTTTATAATAAAAAATCAAGGAAAATGTAGTTTGAAAATATGAATGTTAAAAAATATCAAGTTATTGACAAGTTTAGTTAGAGATAAACATTGAAGGAATAAAGCCTTCCAAGTTGTTTGAATTCCATCATGCAATTGAGGATGAAATAACATATTCAATTTATGAATAGGAAGTAGATAATGTAGTACTAAAATGAATAATAAAGGGTTTGGAGATGGATTTAATACCAAAGCCATTAATTGCTAAACCTAAATCTACAATTAAGTCAACCCAAGTTGTAGAGGATATCCCAAAAAATAGTTTGTGGATTAGGGAAACATCAATTTTGCAAGTTGGAATCTTTCAATACATTTCCAACAATATTAATAAGAGAATTAATGCCATATTTGAAGTGTGGGAAGTAGCCAAAACCTTGGATAATATGTATGTATAAATCAATGACCTCATTCAATACTTAGAAAAGGACTTGTAAAATGATTAGATGTTTCATAAGATGCCCTAACGAAATTTATTATGAAGGTATCATAAATCAATGAGGCCAAAAGAAAATAAAAAAATACTCCTTCCCAAGGAAGAATTAAACAATTAAAATCTTGTTGGAAAGAGAGAATAAGGAAACTTTGAGAATTGATTTCTAAGTGTGATAATATTAAGACAAGACAAAGTTATATATTATTTAAGTTGATCTTGATAGAAGAGGAATTAGAGGGGCCCAAATTTTGTCAATATAAAATGACACATAAATGTATAAAGACCCTACTCAAGTCAAGAAAGGGTGGGAAGAAAAAAAAAAGTTATTGTAATTGGATACTTTTTCCATAATGTATTTAAAATTTTATTTTTTTGATATGCAATTATTTATTGTGTTTTATGAGAATTTATGCTCGGTTTTTTACTATAACTTCACCTAGTATCTCACTTAAAATGGTTGAGAGGACCCCCTTAGCTAGATATTGTTTCATTTTAGATTAGATTTTGTAAGTTTTCTAGTTTATTCACATAAAGATTTCTATGTGTATGACTACCATTCATTTATTTATGTAGTTCCATAATTAATACTCTATTAAAATAATACACATTTCTTGTTTGTAGTTTATATAGGATTACTTTTGAACCTTACTTGGAAATATTTATTTTTCTTAGCACTTGTAGAAGCTTCAAAAAAAACCAAATTAATTAATTTTCTTATACTTTATGAAAATTTTAACATTTATCAATTGCAAAGTTGAGAGTTAGAAGATACTTATTGACAAATGCACCATTTAGTCCTCCATTCTTTCCATTTCCAATAGTAATTGTGTATTTCCTTGTAGATTAGTTATCCTTTCCTTTCCAGTGATTTATTTGTTATTTCATTTTTGTAAAATATATGTCATTATATACAAATTTATTTTTATTCAACTAGATGTTACACTAGATTTCTTCTTATATAGTTGAATTAGTTAGTTAATTTCCTTTCCTGCAATGTCAATATAATTTGACTAGATTTTACCACAAATTTCCTTCTTTATAGTTTAATTAGTTATTTTCTTGTAACGTACACCTTCCCTCACATCTACCCAAGTTACCAACCAATCGGGGTAAACATGAGTCGAGGGAAGTTAAGAGTAGACTCAACCTACTTGGTGACTTTAAGGAAGTGGAATCGATGCAAAAAACCATAACACAAACTCCATGCACGTGCTACAAGACCCCTAAAGGCTATCCCAGCCATCAAAATAAATTTTCCCTGGGTGCCACTTACTTTTATTGAGGAAAACCCTTGGACACTCCCATGATATGGGAAAGGGTGTGTTTGTTAAGCTCTAGAAACTCCCACAACATATCCAGGGACTCTTTTACCCAGACCTGTGCCTACATCCATGAGATTTAAGGAAATTTTTAAGCCCATAATCCTAAACACTGCCCAAAAATTCTTGTAGCTTCCATAATTCATCAAACACATGGCGAAAATGCTAATGAAACAAAAACTTACTCCGGGACTAATCATGGCCATCCCCAACCGGGACTGACATTCTGGCAAACACTTGGAATGAATGAAAGCTACAAGTATAAGATACAAGACATAGCACAAATGACTGAAAAATCTTGAGATACATTACAATAATGATCACCACCCTCTTCCTTGAATTGATATGACTTCAATTAGTTCTTTCATCCATTATATTAACATTTACAAGTAAATACATGAAATAACCATGACATGAACTAGTCATTTAACCATGCTTATAACCAACATAAAACCATGGAAATAACAGTTAGATAACAACCATTAAATCCCCACATTCCATTAAACATAGGAAATAACTGACCATGTTTGGGACTTCCACGTACCACTCAACCATAGACATGGTTGAGCCAAATATCTCTTCAGACAATGACCCCTATGCCATATTCTAAGCATGAAAGTGGGATCTCATGCATAAACCAATCCAAAAAAAACTAAGGGAATCCAAAGGTTAAACCACCTCCACCCTCCCCATATCATGGTCACGCCAAAAATAGTGCTCTAATCACAAAACCGAACCGAGCTTGGAATGCCTCTTGTTAGTGTAAAATATTTCGGCAAGTGTACCAAAAAGACCTTACTTAAGATATGGATGAAATATATCCCTAACAATAAAAATGGTTGTAAAAACCTTTAGATTTACAATAGAAAATAAAAACGAATCCTGCAAAAACACAGATCTATCTAGTAAAAGTAGTTAAACAGCAAAATGAAATAGTAACTAATGCAAAAATAACTCCAAGTAACCAATGGAAAAGACAAGTTTAAAGAATGATATTTTATATTATGTAACACCTAGTGAAGGAAATAAGTAAATGTTATCATTCCCCCTTAATGGGATGGGTTCTTGGTTTTCCTCAATGCTTTAGCTTCGCGAGTTTCTCTCTCTTAATGATGTAGAAAACCCAAATATGTGATCAACTCAAGTGGGAGCTCAAATGGAAAAATAAAATGATAGCAACAATGAGAATGGTCAAATTCAAGAATGAATGGAAAATCCCTCCTATTTATAATAAAATATTGAGTTATCCTTGAAAATGGAGAATAATAAAATATTATTAACCATAATCTAGATCTAAATGTTTGGAATATTTTATTATATTTTGTTGGATGGAAAAGGTATTTAAATTAGTTGAATACCTTTATTTAGAAATAATAAACAAATAAATGATTTATTTATCATTTCAAGAAAGTGGTTAAATAATAATAAACAAATAATGATTTTTTAAATTATTCCTAGGTGATTTAGTCAAATTTAACAAGGAATAATAGCTAAATAATGATTTAATTAATTATTCCTAGAGAAAAATAAGAAAAATATTGATTTATCTAATTATTTTGCATTATTGGGTTAAATATGACCAGGAATATTATTTAAAAAATGGTTTAATTAATTATTCCTAGAGGAAAATCAAATAAATAATGATTTATTTAATTATTCCTCATGAGGTTTCTTGTTTTAACCAGAAATAACTTAATAAAATATGGTTTATTAAATTATTTCTTATAGTGAAAGCAATTTTACTATGGTAAAATTGGCCTTACATGGTGTACTTTGATCCATCTAGTTAGGATTGGCTAGATGATCAATTTTTGGTGATAACACCTCCGGAAATCCATCACTATCCTTGAGAAATTTTTCGTCTCCTTGTCTCTTAGGATTTATCACAAACCACATCGGATCACTAGCCACTGAACCAAGACACCACCCTCAGGATTTACCATGTATCTCACCAAAACCGGTCAAGGGATTCCTAGGCGTGTGGGAATTTCCCTTGAGACCACCTCTGCCCTTGATTCCGAAATCCATCCGACAATTCGAAAGCTAAAAATTGAGATCAAAATCCCAACACACCATGGCATCCGAGAAAGGCAAGGCAAGGCTAAAAACCACTATTAAAACCTGAAAAAACCCTGCCATTGACATCAAGAGAGCCAAATACCAACATGCATAAGTCATGCATTTTCAAACCAGCTAGGAAATCACACATGCAATATGTTACTTACAAGTATTCTTGTTAACATTGATAGATAATGCTCTTCCTTGCTTGATATTTTATTTCCTTTCCTTTCCTTTCCCTTCCTTTTCTTGCTTTCATAACTCTTGGCTCAATGTTGGAATGCTCCAAGAAAACTCTAAGTATCCAAGAGTATTAGAGAGAGAGAATAAGGAGGGAGATCCAAAACTGAACTGACAAAAGGTTTGAGCTAAAAAATTAAACCAAAATCTTACCACGTAATCCTTAGCATCCTTTTTATCAATGAGGCATCTATTTTCTTCATTTTCCATTATTTTCCTTCAATTTTCTCCTCACATGCAACATGTGACCTTTCACCTTCCTTTTCTCCTATTTTCCTTTATTTTCATAAATAAAAGTGCAAAAAAATCTTCTTGCCTCTTTAATCCCTTTGCCATTGCCTTTGCCAATTTCCTTTAGCCATAATAAACAAATTGAACACCTGCTAGGATGTTTTTCCCAACATTTAACTTGGAATAAGTGTCCCTCAACTGTGGGATTATTTTTTCCTTTATTAAATTTTATTACATGAACATTTAGCTCAGGTCTGTTACAGAACCCTCACCATTGGGGGAACACCGTCCTTGGTGTTAAACCACACCTACGCCTCAAGAAAACCATTGAGAAGAAAAAATAATTCCCATGGAGCTTTATAACAAAGAAAATTGCAGTATTTACAATGAATGACCTGCTTGAAGAAAAACATCATGATAACATGACCATATAACAACCATACCTTTTAATTAGAGCTTTATAACATATCTCATTATGGTATTTATAATAATATAAACATATAAGCTTATAAACATTTTATCATCCAAAAATTAAAAGGATGCAATTCCTATGTCAACAATAAGGGAATCCAAAGGCTCACACCTCCACCGTCAAAGTAGCACCAAGATTCAATTCCTTCCCAGGAAGTCCAGAATCCACTATCAAAGGCAAGTTGCATCCAGTGTCCAGCGCTATTGTGCCTTCAGTGAAAAATTACTGCCTCATTCTTCCAGGGTGCACTCCCAATGTGCATCTGATTCCATATGGAAATGTTAATGACCAAAAAAAATCCATTCTCAACCTTCCCTTCTCTGCTACACAGTCCCTTGGGAAATCCAATAGCCCCCTTCCATGCAATCACTCACCTTCCAAGTTTCCCAACATCCCCTATCCCGAGCGATCCATCCCTTGGCAAGGATTCCTCACATCAGAAGATACAAAAACCAAGGCATATAACTCCCTCAAAACCATCATACTGGTCATAGCATGCTCATGGAAAACAATGGAAACTATTGGGTACCACCATCCCACAATGGCCCTTCTCTTGAAGTGCTTTACCAGCATATTGTTTCCCGTTTCAATTCCTTTTACTTTTGCTGCTAATGCTTGCAATCAGTTTCAGCTACCCAACTGGCATTTCCGTGTCTCCTGTACCAAGCAAATAACTAGCATTAGATTCAAAATAAATTGAAATAAATTCACATTGTAATATTCCTAAATTAGCATGCAGCTAAATGGAATATTAAATTTTGATTTTGTTCTTAGATAGAGGAATAAAATGGGTAGGGAATCCCATAAATCTCTTTAGTAGAAATAAAATCCCTCTTAATGGGGAAAGGGATCATATTCATAGTTGGATAAAACACCTTCATGTGTGAACAAAGGCTAATGCATGTGGACAAGGTCAAGTTTGACCAAGTCAACAAAGCTAGTATGGAGGAAGTGGAACATTAATGAAGATAACCCAATGGAAATATGGATCAGTTTACATAGTTGGAATAAAGCCACCATGAGTGTGGAAGAAGACATTGCATGGAGATCCAATCAAAGTTGACCAAATCCAGCAACATTGTTATGGAGGAGTGGCATTGATGATATGACATCGTAGTTTTGGAGGGAGATTCATTGCATGAAGATGGAAACCCTAATGAGTGGGACCCAAGGTGTGAAGGCTCACATTGTTTATAAGGAAGAGGATGGTGGCCATATGGGGTTAGCTTATGGTTATTATTTTATGAATATATGGTTTGTTTAGACATATAAATTTCTCTTGTTGTTTAGCTGAGATTGTATGCTTTTTAGCATAGGGTGTTCCTGATAGGGAAACTGACCTCTTCCATTGAGTGTCTCTTGGAGAAGTCTTGCACGATATTGTCCACTATCTAGATGAAGGCTAAGCTTCACCTTTCGTTGACAGTGCAGATCCTATTGAGGTTTTTCTATTTCAGTAAGCTCCAGTAAGTGGAGACTAGATATTCAGATCTAGGCTATCTTAGTGCTCATTTTCAGTGAAGGAGGTTTCTATTCCATTGGGAGATCAGTATTGAAGGAATTGAGCATCATTTCCAGATCTTGGCATTAGGATAACTACATTTTGTCCCCTACAGCGCAGTATAGATCCATTTCAGCATAATTCCTGGAGAAGCAGTTGCAGGGTGGTTCAGCACACCATTTGGAGAGTTGATTTTATAAGTGTTGGGGATCTGCCCTTCACTTTGGAGATCTATTAGAGGAGGTCATTATTCTATTCATATCAGATCAGATCCACTTTCTAGATTTGTAATTTTCAGTAGATCTGCAGTCTTAAAACTCAGATCTACAATTTGTACTTGGTGTTCTGTTGAAAACCCCAAGGGGGTCCTTTAGAAGAGCTTGTATAGTGCATGGATCTGATATAGATCTAACTTTTTATGCAAATAGAAACTCTAGATCTGATGTACAACCTACTACTATTGCAAAGGTAATAAAATAATGTTTTCAAGGCATTCCATCTTTAATACATGGTTGCGGCCCCTCTTTTTGCATGATTTTGGGATATTATGGCATGGGAGACTTGTTTAACTATGTAATAGTGATTTTTTTTTTATTTCCTTTTAGATTTGGATGTTATAATGTCAGATCTAAGTGATCCATGAGCTGCATTTGACTTTTATTGCATATATTTTTAAAACCTGCGTTATTAGTACATTGTATTGTTGCATTCCCCATTTGGGAATATTCCACACATCATACCTCATTGATGGCTCGTCAATAAGGTACACTTGAAATTTTGTTCACTTCCTGTCACAACAAGTCAAACTAGTTGTTTGATCAAATCATCATGTATAAATGTATCACATCTAGTTAGCTCAAAACACAACCGTCATAAATTAAAATCATGAATCACATGAAATCACCATAAACCATAATCAAAAATCACATATAACCATCATAAGTTAGAATCATAGATCACATGCATAACAAGACTGAAATAAAATATCGATACTTATCCTTCATCGGTCCTTACTTCTGCCTTTGTTCTTTGCACACATGCCAGATCGGTTGCCACACTCGGAAAGCACCCAATGCCTTTTCTTCTCTTCAATCATGTACACATACACACATTATACAACATGTACATCTACACAAGGTGTACAACACCACACAATACATTCACCCACAACCGGTGTACAACACAACACAATACATACACCTACATCCAGTGTACAACACAACACATACACCTACACCCGGTGTATAACACCATACATATACATACACATATTACAACACAATGAATACACATGTCATGATTCCACGACTACATTATGCACATAAATAGTATCGTATACCCACAACACATCATATACGACATGTACACCAGTCCCATATGTACAACATGTACATAGTACCACCTATACATGGTACCACTTTCAGAACATCACATTTACATGGCACCACCTGCACAATGTGTGCACAATGCCACATGTACAACGTGTACACAACACCACATGCACTACATGTGCACAACACCACATGTACACAACATCACATGTATGACATGTACAAAACACCACCTACACACAACACCACATGTACAACATGTACAAAACACCACTTTCACACAAAACCGCATGTACAATCATGCCCACAATACCATATGTACATTGCACAACATGTACAATATGAAAAAAACACCATATGTACATAGCACTACATATACATCATGTACATAGCACCATATGTACACATCACTGCATATCCATCATGGGCACAACATCATGTGCACACAACACCACATATCCAACATGCACACAGTACGATATGCACACAACACCGCATATCCAACACATACATAACAACATCTATACCTATAATTTCATATGAAATATACATACAAAGAAATATATACAATAGACATACATCATCATATGTACACAATACTACATATGTTACACATGTACACATCACCATAGGTACAATCACTAAAGATACAACATGTTCAACCTATACACAACAATATTACTGCACATCCATAGACCACACACTGATTCCACAAGAAACCTTGCTTCTAGTGTCTTTCCACTATCCATGCTTATCCTAGCATGCCGCAAATCACACTACTTTCACTTCATTGATGTACCCCTCAACATTACCTTTCCATAACATAAACATAGGCATAGTACAAGCATATAATATCAATTCATATCCACATGATACTAACCTCATAGATCTAGCAGGGTTACTCTTCCCACTTCATTCCACATAAGACTAGGAACCTCTTTCATGCCATTCACCTGCATAAGGAATCATTCCTCCACAAGAATGATCCCTGACAACCCTGTCAGACAATGACATAGATACATAGATACATACATATATATAATCATTGACTTAAATAAATCATTATCCTGTCAGACAACGACATTCATTCACACATATATACATATATAAACATCAACATAAAACACCAATGATCTCGTCAGATGGAGACATACATACATGCATATATACAAATATATACATGATCATATTTATGATCACAAAATAATTACTAGATAGCATAAGTTCAAGTTTAAGAGAACTTCCTTATTTGTGCACATCATGCAAAACATTGAGAGCCATAATTCCCAACTTAGCCAAGGCACATAACGTCTCAAATACATTTACTTTATCTTTCTAATTACCTTTCTCATGTTTATACTTTCACTATCCATTTACCACAATGGACCCAACCAGTCCAACTAATTTTCATATTCTTACCTTTCATTTCTCTTACTCATGCACCGAGCATCATTCTAGTCTTACATTACCTGCTACGAGTTTCATTCAACCCTTCTTGAGCTTCGTCAAATTTCCTCTTTCCCAACCAATTCCCAAGACTCTCAAAACATAAAATGCAAGAAAAAAATCAAATAATAACACAATCATGAGAAACCAAAATCAATACAATGTTGCAAAAAAGTGGCATGATCATGCACTAGACATAATCAAGACCTAAAATCAAGTGCAACAAATCACAAGACTAGCAACAAACACCATGACTCAATCCCCATGAATTCCCAATGCTTCCAAGGGAAAGCTCAACCTTATCCTTCTTCAAGATTTCATAGTAGTCTCTTTTTCCATGTGATTCCCTGCATCATACTATCATAAACACATAAATGTCAGTGCATAAAGAAATATAACAATATACTAGTTATCTTTCCTTGTTGTGCCGGTCACGCTATCTTGTAATTGAACACACATGCCAACCACATGTTCCAAGCTATCAAGACAACATATTTATTAATTTGGAATCAACATTTACCAAGTCTAAAAACCATTTCATAATCAACAACCAACTCATAGTCATCAGTGATAATACATACTGTTATCACTATCACCTACTTACACTCAAGTACACATCAACTATCTCAACACGTAGTGTGTTAGTACAGTTATCTTAAATCAAGATCATTACTTCATGCAATCTTATAGACACATGCTCATATCATGAAATTAATCAAACAGTCAAACAAACAAAGGCGTACCATGTTAGATTCATCAACTAGAAAAAATAGTAGACACAAGACACTCAACACCAGATAGATGACATAATCAAACAGTTAAGCACCAAGTACACAACATAAGAAAACTCATACCTTAATGTATCTCAGGGGAGGATATCTTGTCTACACAATCAATATATATCAACATGATATAAATTCACAAAATATCCATTCAAACAAAAATAATGTCATGATATCCATAACAGTAACTAGCCAACATGTTCACACCATAGACTCGCAAACTATTGTAATTCATACATAACCATCACATAGGCATAGTTAGTCTAGATTATTACAACACAATATCACAAGTATAGTATCTCATACCTGAATGTCACAACCATGACCATCTATACAGACCAATTCAGATCAACGTGATACATATAACATCAATATCTTAATGCAATAACCCTAATCATAAAGATAACTAACATATAATAACAAAAAGTTAACATATAACATACTTATCAACAACATATATCATAATAATCATGTTAACTAACATAAAAAAACAAAAATAATGCATATAACAACACGCTACTATCATTCATGACCATTCAACACATGTGCATATGACCACATTGATTCACTAGCATCTACCATGCATGTAACCACAACAACAATAAAACAACAAACATGTATATAAGTAACCCTAATTCTCATAAAAACCATTAACCACATACCTGCATGCCAAACATACAACTTGGATGATGATATGCTCTTACCATGAAGTCTAGTGCTGCAACTTCACTTCGATGATATGCATCTCTTGTTCTATCTTAGCCAACATATCAACACCATATCTTACCAACAACATCATGATGACCTAAAATGAATACAATGATATCATGGACAACAACCTTAACCATGAAAATTCATGCATAGCAACATATTGACACATACATGCATAAAAATGCATATACAACCGACATCCACTCATGGCGACCACATCCAATCACTACCAACTTTCACATGGAAACACCACTACAACTATGACCAATGCCAAGCATGTGCGACAAGCACATAGAACTTAAGCATGAGGAAAACATTAAATCGACATGAATACATGACCAACACACCACCCAAGGAGAACACAACCATGCTCATATACCACCTGTGGTGTCAGATATGACCCAAAGAGAGCGCAATTGGCTCTGATACCACCTATAATGTACACCTCCACTCACATCTACCCAAGTAACCAGGGTAAACATGAGCTAAGGGAAGTTAAGAGAAGAATAAACCTCCTTGGTGACTTTAAGGAATTGGAATCAATGTAGAAATCCTTAACAAAGACTCCTTGCACCTACTACAAGACCCCCAGAGGCTATCCCAACCATCAAGCTAACTTTTCCCTAGGTCCCACAGACTTTTACTAAGGAAAAACCCCAAACATTCCCTTTATATGGGAAAGGGTGTGTCTGGGAGGCTTTCGACACTCCCACGACATAACCATGTGTGCGTCCAGGGACTCATTTACCCAGACCCATCCCTGCATCCATGGGATTTATGGAATTTTTTAAGCCCGGAATCTCAGACACTACCCAGAACTTCCTGTAGCTTTTAGAATTGATAAAACACATGGCAAAAATGCCAATGAAACAAAAAAATGACTCCAAGGCTAGGCCTAACCATCCCCAACCATTACTAACATTTTGTTAAACACTTGTCATGAATGAAATCTACAGGTCTAGGATACAAGACAGAGCACAAATGATTGAAAACTCTTGAGAAAAATTACAAGAAGGATTACCACCCTCTTCCTTGAACTGATATGACATCAATTAAGTCTTGCATCCATTATATTAACATTTACAAGTAAATACATGAAATAACCATGAAACGAACTAGTCATTTAACCATGCTTATAACCAACATAAAAAAATGGAAATAACAATAAGATAATAGCCATTAAATACACACATTAATAAGTACAAAACAAGAGAACTTGATTTCCATTAAACATAGGCAATAATGACTAGGCTCCGTACTTCCACACACCACCTGACCATAGACATGGCTGAGCCAAATCTCTCTTCAACCTATCACCCCCATTCCATATTCCAAGCATGAATGAGGGACGATGATGCACTTGGACCAGGGAAAATTTTAAGGATGGGAAATTATTTGGAAGTTTAAAACATTGGCAAATCTCACTAGTCCCTAATATGAAAACTATAAAATATTTATTGATATATTTGTAAAATTATTCAAATTTATAATGATTTTCTATATACTCTCTATATAATGTTGGCTATTTTTAATTTAAAATAATTTTATATTGTAAAATTTGGGCGAATCATTTTTATAAAAAATGGAAATTGGCGAATCTTTTTTTTGGAAAAAACATGGAAAATTAGCCCACTTGCAAATATTAGCCCCTAAAATTTTCTATTACTTGGACTAGGATGCCCCAAACCGGATACACATTACACCTGACACTTAGCTGGTCCAAGGCCCAAAGGAGGTTATGTCTTTATTAGGGAGACATGGGAATACATGTCTCATCTTATAGCCCTCATTGATGGGGCATCGACTTGATTTTGAGCCACTTGGAGACCCATGAGACCCATTTTGGTGCCCCAAACCCAAAATAGGGGTTCAGAGATGTTTTGCAGCATAAGGATGGTATCACCCTCTTCATCATGATTTTTGAGGCCCTCTCACACATTTTTAGCACAAGGGGCCTCAACACTATCCCTCTAGGCCTCCACACATGCATGATGTCAACCTTGTGTGGGATTTGGATGCAAAAAAAAAAAAAATTAAAGCTATCATGGTTGGCTTGTAACCGTGGGTGGGTTACTTAGCACATTAGGCATGTAAAGGGGGTATTATTTTATTTGTTATTTGAACTACCAATTCTTGTATAAATTGGAGAGACTCTCTCTCATTTCAAATGACCATCTCTGGGATTTTAAGCCTATTTGTCAAATTCAAGCCTATAATTTGTGCATGGTTTTAGAGGATTATGGATGCATTTTGATCTTTGGATAATCTTGTCTCATTTTTGGAGCTTCTAATTGGCATTGTTACGGATGGATATACTATTCACTATCTCGTAAGTTCTCTTTTATGGTGGATTTTTTATTTTTTTAATGTCTCACGCATGGAATATTGTCTCATAGTTATTAATGTTCCCTAATTGTTGAAATATTGTCTAAGAATTGTAACTATTTGGAAATTTTTCATGTGTTACTCATAGATAGTGAACGGATGAATGTTTTAGGGGATTAATGCAATTAGTCCTTAAAAATCCATTGACAATTTTCTAAGTTGTTGAAGGGTTGGAATGTACCGCCAACAAATAGGGGTTTTCCTCGGATAGGATCCCCATCCGGTATATGGGCCCGACTGCCACCATGAATATTTCCACTCTTGGTTGTCAAATGAGAAGGTGTCAAAGTGGGGACAAGAATGAAATACTTAGACAGTGCAACTGAATCAACCCAATATTGAAAAATTACATAAAGAGGTACAAACAAGTCTCAATAGCAATAAGAAGGGGTATGCCATGAGAGGGATCAGTGAACCAAAATCCAATCAAATATAAATGAACAATAACATACGAAAAGTTAATTTAAAACTAGTTCACAATATTTCACTGACATGGCAGGGAATAATTAAACATAGATTCAAAAGAAAAAACTACATGCAACAACCATGAATCAGTTCATAATGTATTGTGTATATGAAAGCGCACATACAAATACAATGAAAATATCGGACAACCAATAAAATGACCATGAGTAAGCATGGGAATCAGTGTTGAACATGGAGAAAATATTATTAATGATGTTGCAACGTCAAGTACATATATTTCAACTGGTCAAAACCCAACAGTGGAACATGGGCTCCTTATATCATTTCCTAATGCAACACCCTAGCCTCACTACAGCTCACTCTATTAGCTGCAAAGAGTTGAGTGCCTCTAGCTCTCAAGAACAAATCAATAATATAATCCTATTCTCAACTCAAGTTCTAAAATTCCACTCTCAATAAGGCATGAGGGTGCATTTATAGAGATGAGGTGACTATTCACCTAGCGTAACCCCTAACCTCCCCTCATGACTCTTGAACTTCCTTACTGCTCTATCATGCCTATTGTTTAGTACATGTTGAATTTCTCCCAACATAACTAATGACATCATGATGAAAATAATTTCCCACTAATAGAAGAGAGAATGTGAGGAGAAAAAATAAGTTTAAAGAAACCCTAGGGTTGGTTTTTGTTGACAACTTTGTCGTGACACCATGAAAACCTACATGAATGGTTGAAATTCTTGTCATAGTTTCTTGCTTGCATCCATCAATCTTCTGGTGATGTGCCCTTGAGTTCATTGAAAGGTTTTTGGAGCTTGTAAGGGACCATCTTTCTTTCTAAATAAAACCCTAGTTATGCAAGCTCCATGAGAAACCCTAATCCAACATCTCACTTCCTTCCTTCTACCTGCAGGAAAATATCATTGGTCAGACATAGTTTTAAACAAAGGATGCTACTAGGAATAAGGTCAATTAATTGAAAGAATGACATAATTAAACAACTAATTGAGACCCCTATGTGGTTAATTGTTGTGCCACAGTGTTTTTAGAGAGAGTGGCTTTCATAGTCTCCCTGCGCTTTTTCAATCAATGTTTTCTCAATGGGTTTACAATGGAATGGGTGTTGAATGTAGCTCCATTGTTGTGTAGTTTAAATAGTTGTGGGGGGGTTGGGTGTCCATTAGGCCCCAGTAATAAATTCTAGGAAGTATCCAACAACTTCAATTTTAGTCCCTTTGTAAGACCTTCATTAACTACTTTCTCGAATTCCTCCACTCAACTTCTTGCATTTCTTCACTTAACAATAGAGTGCTAAACCGATCATTGTGGGATGGTTCTCTGGAATATCAACCAAAATTTGGGCGTCATTATAGTGAGCTTCAACCTACACAATTTCTTGGGCCCAAAGAGTTGGATCGATATTTTCGAACACGACAGAACCCACAAAACACCATCACAACCTAGCTACATCACAAAGGAAGAATCAGCAGGTGTACTGATGCTTCCTTCTGCAAAACTTGCAATAGGAAACCTTTCTAGATGTTTGGTTTGCCTCACAAGCTCATAGGGAGCAACAATTTGTTTAGCAAAGGTAGAAACTTCATCATCATCCAAGCTCTACAACTTATTTATATCACCCAAAACAGACCTTACATATCTTAATGCTTTAATAGCATTACCATTACTAGCTTCTTCGTTGGTCATGATCATAACAACTCCTCCAAAAATCCTTCTTAGAGCCTCACTAAGGTTCCAACAACCACAGACAAAAGGTATGAAAAAATTATGTTTGTTGATATGGTGCATGTCATTTGTAACAGTGAGTACTTCACTCCCATTAATGTAATCAATATCGAGGCCCTCTAGAATTTTTTCTTCAACAAAATGACCTATTTGAGCCTTGGCCATGATAGGGATAGTCACGTGCTTAATTTCCTTGATAAGCCCAGAATCACTCATCTGATCCACTCCTCCTTGAGATATAATATCAGTAGGCACCCACCTTAATTCCATCACAACATCAACCCCAACTTCTTCAGCTATTTTAGTGTGTTCAGTATTGACCACATCCATGATAAATCCCCTCTCTAAGAATTTGGGCCATACCAACTTTGACTGCATATGGAGATTTCTTCGGATCGGTTACTATACCATTTCCATATATGGTGATAACCCCATCATCACAACTCCAAATAAATCTCAAACCTCAAACACACAATAATAATTGACAAGTGACTATACTTACAACTTCTTCTTACCCTCCTCTGTTATAGAGCATGAGGAAGAGAAAATAAATCTCAAACTTATTTGAATGAAAAAAACTCCCAGGTTGAATAATCTTGAATACAATTATGACAACATACAAAAGTCCCACTAAACACTTTTTACAAGTAATCAAAATAAATTTGTTGAGTAGATCGTTTTTTAGGCTTCAACAAATTTCTCCTCATATTTAACCTCAATGTTTTTATCGCTCTTTGCTTTGTAGTCCTTAAAAAATGCCTTGATAGCATCCTCATCAATCATGCTACAATGAAGCTTCACTTGAGGTGGTCACATCATGATGGAGATCCAATGGATTTTTCGTATGGTATGGCTACGACTATGCTAATTAGCGACCTTTGCAGAGGTTGCATAGTCGCACTGCACGAAGGTCACATCTTTTCACTGCTTGTGAGTGCGATGTTGTGACTATGGTGGAGGTGTGACTTTTCATATGTCACACAATCGTGTAATATGACTGGTCACACACATAATTTATCGAGAAATTCATGTAGTTGTAGTGGAGGTTAGGTCACATCTTCGACTGCATTGCTAGAGCACAAAATTACGATCATGCGACCATGAGAGAGGTCACATGGTCACACCCTTTTGGAGCATGGTTCTGTGGACTACAGGTGCAACTTGAGGAAAGGTTGCGGGGGGGAATATGCTACCTCTGTACTCTCTGTGTGCATTATATGTTTTCTTTACCGGGCATTGAAATAAATAAAACTCTTCTCCGGTGAGATGGATTCAGGTATCTTGCATTGCCTAGATTTGCAGCATAATGCACCCTCAAACACGTTTTCCTCATTGCAGACATAACTTGCCATGGATTAATTTGGTTGACCATTCTGACGACACCAGTTCAGTTTACATTGGGTCTTGTAGGATGAGACCCATTTCCTATTGAAAATTCTCTTGCAAGCCCATTTGTGATTACTAAAGCATCAATATGAAACTCCATAGGTTTTAGGTCTCTCTGTCCTAAGAGATCTTTCTGAATATGCTTGGTCATTTGTCTACAAAACCATTTAGGAAATATTTTGATTTTGTGAACAAGAAAATCAGTTTCCAGTTCCAATCTCTTATTCCTATAATTGTTTTTGTGTTTGACATTTCCTTGTCCAAAATCAATTTACCACATACCCCAAAAACATGGCCTTTTGCTTGTGCACCCAATTGCCTTGAATATAACCACAACTTCACCCAGTTCAAATGGATGGTGATTCTCCTTACGCTTTTGCAACGTTAGTTGCCATCGATGGGGACCATTTCATAGTGGAACGACTGCTCTTTGTTTGTAAGCATCCACCACTACCTTTTCATCCTTTGTTCCAGAAAATTTGCAGAATGACTAACCAACTATGTCGTCTTGTAAGGAGGTGTTAGATTCATGCGGTTGTTTACCTCTGAGGCCAAAACTTCAAATCGCATCCAATTCCTATCCACATATAGCTTAAGTGACATAATTATTTCTCCTTAATGTGCGTATTCCCATCATCCAGATTAAATGAGTTGGAAGCATTTTTGGGAATATTTTTCACAATGTGACTAGTGTTGGTGAATGATTCTTCTTGTTTATGGGACCGTATGGGAATGCTCTTACAACTTATGCAAAATTTCCCACATCAGAAGTGTCCTCAAACTTCATTATATCCTTCCATGATTAGTCTTTCTTCCAAATAGGTGGGATGAGTGTCACATCAGTATATAGATATACATGGTTGATTGAGTTCACCTTCCATATGGGAAATGATATAGTCATTAATTTTCATCCTCACGTTGTGGAGGTAAAAGTTTCATGACTTCCATGAAGTGTTTGTGGAGTGTGGATTCTCCCAAAGAGGTAATGTGTCTTTAAACCTCACAAATTTTCTTTTCCATTGTACTTACTCTTCAACAAATAAGAATTCTAGGTGCCTACAGGTCCTAACATGGAATACGTATCATGTTTTAGATCACTACAATGCACCAAGTTATTTTTTGTGCCTCAAATTATAGCTATATCCATAGCCTACATACATTTGAAACAACAGGGCCTTTTGATTGTGCCTTGATGAGGACCTCAGGTTTGTTTGTTTCGACTTTCCCATTAGTCCAATGTGATGCATATTGCAGAAATTTGAGACTTGAGGCCATATGGAACACTCAAAACCTTATTAAGTAAGTTAATTTCAAAACCCTAATGCAACCAAAATACCAATATCGTGAATTTTTGGGAATAGATCTTCTGATATAGATCTTGTTTTCCTCATTGCAGACATAAAATGCATGCCATAAATAAAGAAAGGGCATGTAATATTCAAGGGATATGCATATGTGTTCAATATCTTTTGATACAACAATACCTCATGAATTTGGTGACATTTTGAAGGATTATCCTTTCAGACTCCAATAAGGTCTTTTCTCCAATAATGTGTCAGTCAACCACATAAATAAACTTGATGATTGAAGGTGATGCATTATATAGTTACTTTCTCTACAAGATGAAATGATAGGTATAACCTAAAGAATGCTCAATAGAAAGCATGTTAAAGGTTGGGAATACATATAGTGGAAACTTTTCTTCATGGGAATTTAGGGTTTAACATCTAAGAAAATTCACGCTTTCCTAACCCTAAAGTAGTTGGGGAGAGGCCATTGCATGATAACACAGGGTATATTTACCTTATTGCAATGCTCATTGAGAGATGAAGAATGAGGGTACATGAGGCTTGTAGTGCCTTATCAGAGTGACCACTCTCAAACCCTAATTTATAAATGTGATATGAATTGCATGAGTAGGGCACAAATAAGGTTTGAGAACACTTAGGTCATGGGGAAATTTACTAGCTCAAAATGCGATAAAAACCCTAATGGATCAGGGTGAGCAGATGGGGACCCATAATTTTGAATATGCCCAAAATTTTGGGTGCTATTGTAGCGGCTACAACAAAAGTATAAATATCTAAAGGGGTAGCGAAAGCCCATACCTTTATATATCCTTGAATATCGAGTTGTTTATTACAAAGTATTTCATGACTCCTAATCTCCCAATAGCTAAGCATTGATCTGAAATAATCAGTGGTCATCAAAAAATCAAAAATTATCTCTCTTTTAACCCTTATTTTTCGTGTAGTTAAGGATAAGGAGGCTTGCCCACATCTTAGTGCGAAGCATTTTGGAGGAGGATGTTTTGAATTTCATTTGGAAAGAATTTTTCCTTTTTGTCTCCTCTAGTGGTGTTCAAGTTTTGGTGGAATTCCCACGGTGGATTATCCATATATTTGATGCCCTAGTCATCACATCAAGAGAGAACCTTAGAAGCTAATCCTTCAACTTGGGGACTATTTCCAATAAATATTTTTAGTACTTGATGAAGTAAATCATACATTTCCTTTTCTCTCACCTACCTTGACCTTGGATGTGCATATATCATGTATCAAATTTCAACCCCAACTCTCATGTAGTTTATTTTTCAAGGGATTTTTCATGGAAAGTCTTAATATCGCCTCCCAAATATTGTAATTTCATTGAACCTTTCCATTGAATGAGATACCTTGCCTCACTCCAAACCTATCTTAGAAACATTTATCACGAGTGAGTTTTGTTGGGATTCCTCTTGTAGGTGAAAATCCAAGAAGAGTATGAGACTTATCATGTGGTGATAGTGGGCCTTTGTCCCAAGTGGTGTTGTTCCCTCTAGCTTTTTCCTCTTTACAAGGCCTGCTAGTTTTTGCAATAACATTTTTGGCGCCATTTTCGAGGAGGAAACATGTTTTCCTTTCCTATGAATCATTGAAGAATTGATTCTTAAAAAAAATTATAAATATTCCTCTGGCAACTTCATTCATTATCAAGACCCCTAGTTTGCTTGAAGGATAAGAACTCAAACGAACCATTCCTCCTAGAACTAGGGTTACTACAAAGAGAGGGGAGAGTACTCCATCACCTATTAAAACTATCTTACTCCCTGAATTTAAGGAAGTTGATAGTAAATTCAATAACAATATGAGTACCAACACCAATCAAAACCAAAATCAAACATAACCTAATGTCCCTAGGACAAAAATATGGATTACAACTGCTTTTGAAACTTTTAACTTGTGTGACAATCCCAACCCTTTACCTAAAAAATATCATGAATGGTTACCAGAATTTAAAGGAAATTTTGATTAACATGTTGAAATCCATGTAGAAGACTTCTTTTGGGCAATATACCCTCGAGGAATTGATGATGAAGATCTTGTAATGATGTTATTTTCCTTAACCTTTGAGGTAAATGTTAGAGAATGGTACCTTAGTCTCCCTCTGCCAAACATTAGTGACTTTGATCAATTTGAAGATGCTTTCAAGAAAATATGGGCATCTGATGTTGATGGAGCTCATATCCTTGAAAATTTTTACCATAGAAAATAAAAAAAATTAAACTATTAGGGAATTTATCCACATATTTAATAGGATTTTCAAGCACATACCTGATCATCTCAAACCACCAAAGCTCAAATATTAGAAAAATTCATAAAGGTTGTTGGGGGTCACTTGACATATCAAATTAGGGATAATAAACCTAAGATGCCTCTTGAAGTAAAGGAGATAGTCATTGAGGTTGAAATAAGCCTAAATGCTACTAAAGTTAAAATGTTTGATCTCCCTAGGGCTAAGTTCGAGACAAAAAAGAGAAAACCTAAAGAACAGATTGAGGAAACCCTGGTCATGACTCTTAAGAAAGTCGAAAAATTTTCTGAGGATTTGAACACTAGAAATAGATTATATATGAATAAGTTCACCGCTCTTGAAAAAGCGCAAAATTCCAATATTGTTCCAAAGAATAATCCCTTTATCAAGAAACCTAATGGAGGAGAATAATCTTCAACGAATGCAGTGGGATAAGGAGAATCATCTTCTGAGGATGATCAAAGTCATAGTGCTAGAAATGAAAGTGAAGATGAGGAGGGTGGTGATCAAATCAGTGTAGTTGGTGAAACCCAAGCCTTCAACATTATGTTAGGTGGTACATATACACATCCTTTTATTAGTGAGGTTAAGATTAAAGACAAGAAGGATGAGCCTATATTTAACGCTGATGATAGTGGAAGATTCAAAGGGGTCTAATATTCTAAGAAAAAAGAAAAACACCCCTCCTCAATTTCTAGTGTGCCAAAGGGAAAGGATCCTCCTCTTATGGAACCCCTAAGGAAAGATCCTCCAAAAAATTTTAACACCAAAAAGGATCCTCCCAAAGGGGAACGCAAAGAGAAATCTAAAGAGAAGGGAGTCGAACTAGGCATTGATGTGGGTGTTGCTTTAAGAAAAATGACTATGCAGGTTCCTATAAAGGAGATTGTGAAGCTCACATTCCAAAGATGGCAGTCAAAGAAAGCTTTAGGGCTTGAGGAAGATGACCCACCTATCATGTTGAAAAATCACATAGTCATGTGATGATGATACACTTGGACTAGGATGCCTCAACCGGCTACACATTGCACCTGACACTTGACAGCTGATCCAAGGCCCAAAGGAGGTTATGTCTTTCCTAGGGAGACATGGGAAGACATGTGTCATCTTATAGCCCTCATTGATGGAGCATTGACTTGATTTTGAGCCACTTGGAGACCCATGAGACTCATTTTGGTGCCCCAAACCGAAAATAGGGGTTCCAGATATTTTTTGCAGCACAAAGAGGGTATCACCCTCTTCATCATGATTTTTGAGGCCCTCTCTCACATTTTTAGCACAAGGGGCCTCAACGCTGGCCCTCTAGACCTCCACACATGCATGACTTCAACCTTGTGTGGGATTTGGAAATAAAAAATAATAATTTTAAAGTTATCATGGTTGGCTCGTAACCGTGGGTGGGTTACTTAGCACATTAGGCATGTAAATGGGGGCTTCTTTCATTTGTTATTTGAACTACCTAGTCTTGTATAAATTGGAGAGACTCTGTCCCATTTCAAACGACCATCTCTGGGATTTTCAGCCTATTTGGAAATGATCTAGATTTATGCAGGAACGCAACACAATACACAAATAACCATAAACATAGAGATGCAGCGGAAATAATGCTTCATTTCATTAATATCAAATAACATAAATATGCTAGGGTGCTAGTAGCGAATCTCTGAGAAGAGATGTGGCGGCTACATACCTCTCAAATCTGTTACAATGAGGCTCAAGGGCCTATTTATTATTGTGAAACAATGGAGAACTCTAAACGTCTAAAAACCTAAACCTAGGAGATGAAGAGCCAAAACTATGGGCCCCGTTTGGGTAACTTGGTGTTTCAACTTCTTAGGGATGTGACTTTGGCATACGATCTTCGTTTGACGCGTATGATACATCATTAGAAAGATCTATCTGAGGACTACAACTATTGCCGCAAATATTAATTCCAAAATGGAATTATATTTGCTGGAGAAACGATGCCCAAAAAACGTCGTTTAGGGCCTCAAAACGGCTCCGAAAGTTCAGGACTCAAAAAACTAGTTGTGATGCAACTTAAAAACTGAAAGAACTGATGGTGGGGATTCAAATGGAATAGGTGAGTGGCCACCAATGTCCACCTGGATCATTAAGGCCCCAAAATGGCTCCAAGAGTGGAGGACCCGAAAACCTGCTAAAAATAGTAAGTTGTGCTGAATGTGAAAAGCTACAAGAATTGATGGTGTGGGTCCAAATGGAATAGGTGGGTGGCCACCGATATCCACCTGGATCATTCCTCCCTCCTTAAGAAGCAATGTTCCCCATTGCGTTGAGATCCTCCATGAGATGAGGCACGTTCTGCTGTCGAAGATGTCATGGACCTACAAGCAGACATGCTGGATGCAATTAGTAAATTTGGTTGCTTTATCAGCCTCAGACAGTACATGTGTGGATTTTGTCTGTGTAGTCGCCATGAGGTACGGCAACATCAGGTAGCAGTGTGTCGGGGGTCAGATCAATGGAGTGCTTGTCCTGACAATGCAGAGGAACCTCTATGAGTGAGGAGAAAATTTCCTCATATTCCTTCATGACTTTGTCCATCTGCTGCACCTATGCAGGAGAGACCTGTTTCGAGGTTGTGGCCACAATATTATTCTTTCCTTGTGAGCGAGTTGTAAGGAAAATAAATTTCCTGGTTTGGGAAACAATCTTACTGCATTTTTTTGCAGTAGTCAAAAAGATGACAGGAGGCAGTACTACCTCCGGTATCTTGTACAAGTTATTTCCCAAAGTAATAAAAACAACACAAGGCCTAGACTCATACACAACATGTCACCTCCACAAGTATGGTTGGCCTAATAATACATCAAGAGGAGCAACATCACACAATACCTCATCTGTGAATGACTTGATACTTTACGGAAGGTGGCACTTCTGGAAAATGCAGAGATCTCTCCCTGGGTGAAGCCACCCGATGGTATATGGTTGCGGGTTTTCTATGGTCGATAGGTCGAGCCGCTTTATGACCTCTGCTTAAATGAGGTTTTTTTGGCTTCCGCTATCGACAAGAAATTGCAGTGGACAACCGTTCACCCACATCTACGAATGGAAGAGGTGCTCCCCCTCCTCTGGATCCTCTAGATCCTCCCTCTGGATCTTGGTGGTGGCAACAATGACACTGGGATCTGCATCAATGATCTTCTTCCCTTTGTCATTGCCTTTGTCTGGTTCTGACTCAGGATAAAAAAATGCATCTGATTCGGGTGCCTTTAGTTCGGCCACCAATGACTGTTTGGCCCGACACTCGTTTGTGCTATGAGTGAGGTTGTTATGAAATTCACACCACTTCCCTGTGTCCTTCTTTGGATTTGTGATCTTGTTCTGAGTCTCACTGCTTTGGCCTTGCCCTTTTTTCTTCAGTTTGGGGGCACCTTTCGGATTCGCAGATCCAAAGACTCGCTTCTTCTGCTTAAATTTCTGCTCGATCTTGGCGGCATAGCGAAATGTCGTACCAAGCGATGTAATGTTGAGGAACTCAATTTCATCTTGAATGTGTTTGTGCAGATAGCCACGGTACTTGAGCACCAAATGTCTCTATGAATCTTTAATACCCAAATTTGTGCGCAAGGTATGGAACATATTCGTTAGTTCATGCACATCTTGATCCCTTTGTTTCCACAGCGTGGTCCATTGGATGTATTTCTCCTCATAGCTCCCCACGGGGTAATATTGTTCTTTGGTACCTTCTCGGAATGAATTCCAAGTGGGTGTGGTCGAGAATAGAGAGGGTTCCCCTTCGTCCACTCACTCACAGTAGGTTTCCCACCAGTCTTTGACATGGGGGGACGGCTTTGAGAAGTGAAAAAATAATATTTTCTCGGTCAGAGAAATCATGGACCGATAAATACCCTTCTAGCAAATTCAACCATCTATCTACGGTGTCTAGATATATTTTGCCTTCAAATATAGGAATGTCAAATTTTACTTCTACCTTGAAGGGATTGGTGCCTCCAGAGTGGCTATTGGATGCAGATGCACCGTAGGTGGGCAGTCGTTGAAGGATCTGAGAAAATTTATCCATCATCGCGTTCCTTTGTTTCTTGAGGGCCTCCTTGAACAATATTTTGATAGGATCTCCTACTCCCTCGTCATTATTTTCTTCTGCCATGGGAGGTCATCGGGGCTTGCAAGGCTAATCTTGCAAGGGTTCAACTAGATCAAGCCCTAACTCCTTATACCCTGATCACGTTAGGGACATGCAAAGGAAAACAAAGAAAGAGCAGACCGCTCTGATACCACTGATCTAGATTTATGCAGTAACGCAACAAAATATAGAAATAACCATAAACATAGAGATGCAGTAGAAATAATTCTTCATTTCATTAATATCAAATAACAGAAATATGCTTATAGACATAATGGAAATAATATAGCTAGGGTGTTGGTACCAAATCTCTAAGAAGAGATGTGGCAGCTACAGACCTCTGAACTCTGTTAAAATGAGGCTCGAGGGCCTATTTATTATTGAGAAATAATGGAGAACTCTAAACTTCTAAAAGCCTAACCATAGGAGATTAAGAGTCAAACTATGGGCCTCATTTGGGTAACTTGGTGTTTCAACTTCCCGGGGACGTAACTTCGGCATACAATCTCTGTTTGACGTGTATGATACATCGTTAGAAAGATCTATCCAAGGACTACAAATATTGATACAAATATCAATTCTATAAATTAATCATATTCACCGCAGAAATGATGCCCAAAAAAAATCGTTTAGGGCCTCAAAATGGCTCCCGAAGTTTAGGACCCGAAAAACTGCTAAAAATAGTAAGTTGTGATGCAACTTAAAAACTGAAAGAACTAATGCTGGGGGTTCAAATGGAATAGGTTGGTGGCCACCAATGTCCACCTGGATCATTAAGGCCCCAAAACGACTCCGGGAGTGGAGGACCCGAAAACCTGCTAAAAATAGTAAGTTGTGTTGAATGTGAAAAGCTGCAAGAATTGATGGTGTGGGTCCAAATGGAATAGGTGGGTGGCCACCGATATCCACCTGGAGTAGGAAAATTCAGACCTCCAATTTTTGCATGGTTTTAGAGGATTATGGATGAATTTTGATTTTTGGATAATCTTGTCTGATTTTTGGAGCTTCTAATTGGGATTGTTATCGAAGGATATACTATTCACTATCTTGTAATTGCTCTTTTATGGTGGATTTTTTATTTTGTTAATGTCTCATGCATGGAATATTGTCTCATAGTTATTAATGTGCCCTAATTGTTGAAATATTGTCTAAGAATTGTAACTATTGCAAAATTTTACATGTATTACTCATAGATAGTGAACGGATGAATGTTCCTAGGGGATTAATGCAATTAGTCCTTAAAACTTCATTGACAATTGTCTAAGAAGTTGTTGGCGGGTTGGAATGTACCATCAAAGACTATGGGGTCTCCTCGATGTAAAGTCACAATTGGAACTCACACAGTTTGGGATATGCCCATCCAGTATATGGGCCCGACTGCCACCATGAATATTTCCACTCTTGCGTGTCAAATGAGAATTTTTCAAAGTGGGGAAAAGAACGAAATGCTTAGACAGTGAAACTGAATCAACACAAGATTGACAAACTACAAAAAGAGGTACAAACAAGTCTCAACAGCAATAAGAAGGGGTATTCCATGAGAGGGATCAGTGAGACATCAACAATCACCATGTCCCATGTGCCATCAACCATTGAAAATAGCAACCAAAAATGGAATCTAGAAAATGGCAGCCATAAATGGTACCATATGAAGCTTTTGATTTAATTTTCCCTTAATTAAATTGGAAGAAAAATTGTAATTTCATCTCATGACAACTTGTATTAGTTAACTGAGTTATGAAGACTTAGTTAGCTTATGAAATTCGAGTTAGAGATCAAAGAGGAGACATGCAAAGGAATTCTCTATTTTTAGGGGGGCCATATATAGTTATTTGTGATTTGTAATTAGTTAACTCAATTAATTGAGTTAAAATCAATTTAACTAGTTCTAACTAAGAGATGAGATAGTGATAGGTCCAGTGAATTAAATCTAATTTAATTCACAAGTAGTGATAAATTAGTTAACTGATAATTTTCTATAAATATTTGTTGCATGTCAGTTCTAACGAAATATCAGTTGATACCGAGGTTAAAGGGATGATAACTATCAGTTGCACAATTAGAAAATTGTACAAGTAATGCATGAGGTCATCGGGAAGGCCTTGAAGGATGGTGCAATCATTAGTTGGAATTTTCCTAATTAATAGGAGCTCAATTAGACCGAGAATGAATAAGGAAGGTTGGGCAGGTAGTGGCAAGAAAGAGGTTAAATACTTGACCTATTTGGTTAGATTGCAAGCCAGATTCAAGCAAGATAAGAGTGAGACAATCAATGGAGTGCAAAGGTTTCGCAATGTGAGGAATAGAATTATATTTTTTCATGACATTGACCATATGCAATATAGATATAGAGGGGTTTTGAGAAGTAGCTTTTCCCAGATACATCTTTTGTTGTGCAATTGATAATTTATTTCTCTTTCATGATATGTGATTGTGTGATTGTTTTTGTCACCGGAAATTATAGAAGGATTCATTATCTTGTTTTAGTACATTATAAGATCGGATTGAATCCAATTGTTCTATTTTCTACATTAAACCCGTCTTCATGCACCTCAGGAACTAGTGGCCCCACCCCCACCTCCAGGGGATAAGGCCATGCTAGCACATGATAAGGCATTACATACTAACCATCCATGCGCTATATGCACATAGCATAGACACTACACACATCACTGTCCATAACTCCCTCATTATCGTGACGCATTAGGAGTTCTCACCCAAACTAATATTTTCAAACCATCACTCCCCAAAAAATCATTGGAAAACGATGTGTATGTGACCATCAATTGTGTCTTTGAGGAATAAGCTTCGTGCTCATATTCCCCTTGCACCTATTTTCACACAAACTTCCATCATACAAGGAGGAAACCGGAATCAATGTTAGCTCAACCTGCCTACACCTACACCTTATGTGATGAACCTGGACATATAATTAACCAGTGTTACCATTTGCGACAACTTAACAAGTGGCACCAATTTCCTTAGGTTCTCCATAATAATAGATCTAGTTGAAAGCACCATATTTTTCATATTTTCATATGAAACCATCATACTCATATTTTACCACACCTCCCCTGATTCTGAGAGGCTTAGGCCTGTTTTCAACGGTGTAATTTTAGGACCTCGACACATTTTAAGATGGATTCTCAACCTCATACGAGTCAGTGACATTCACCTTCCACTAGCACCCCACCAAGATCATTGCTAGAAGTTACAAGAGATGACATGACACAAACAGTATACCATATTAGCACAAGTGTTCACAAGCCAACATTCTTGGCTCCCACGACCCTAGTACCTTCCCCTAGCTATCCTTAGGCACACATCAGGAAAATTCTTTAACCACCGAGTACTGACGACACCCAACACCATATACAATTAATTTCCTCATCCGAAGGAACCCTAATTCATGTTGCCTTCTCATCGTTTTTTGGTATCGAGACTGCTTCTCCCATTGTGATAGTTGTGCCACTCAAAACTTTGTGAAGGCCAATTAATTACATGCATTATCCACATCATTTGGTTCCATGACATAAACGGTTGAATCATTTTATTTCTTGTCCACCACCACCATTGGGCGCCAATATCAACCTCATGACCCCTGGCAATCGCTTTCACCATTAGAAAATATTTTCACTCAGACGAAGATATTCTGGAGGCCATGATAGAACCTAAGTGTTGTTGGGATGCCATGCACAATCACTCTTTATTCTTACCAAAAAAACGTTTTCACACTTATTGAAGCACCATCCTATAATATTTTTTCACTAGAAACAAAAGAATTTTTTCCACAATTCACATTGTAGTGTTAGAATTGATGTCAACAAGGTCATGGTCATGGGCATACTTGTCATATTCATGTATGATGGACGTTTTCCTTAGCATTCTATTGGTTTGAATTGATGTGTTGACGGTAAGATGATTGTGTTTCCATTGAAGTCAACTCTTGAGGTCATGCATGTATGTCAACCTCATGATGATGTAGTAGCTTGATGGTAGCATGTTGGTCATGGAAGAGTTGGCATGCATTAGCATGTGCATTTTTGTACATGCCATGATCATTGTTGATGCTGCTACAGGTAGAGGATGTTGCTACAGGTTTATCATGAATATCTACATGTGATGGTGATGGTTGATGGTACACTAGTTGAGTTGTAAACTAACTCTTCATGTCTATGCTTATGAGAATGACTTGTTGTAGTGATGTGATGGCTTGATGATGGTTCTATAGATGTGTTTCCAGATATGTCAAAGGTTTTGTATATTTTTCAGATGTTTTTTGGAGATTATAGGACTTGTTGGCACTCTTTCCAACCTTGTTTGTTTCCCTTCAAGGTCAAATTGGCAGTGACACTTGGGGACGTGTTTGTGCCACTTGTAGATGTGTCAGATGCCATGGAATAGGTCTGTAGGCTAGTAGAGATGTTGGAGAAGGGGATCTAACTGATGGCATAGGTTCTAAGTTAAAGGCATGATGTTTTCCTTCATCCTTCGCCATAGTCACTAGCAAACAAGCTTATGGGAGAGACTAAGAGGCCTCAATCACTAGAAGACAGGACTATGGGAGTGGCTATAGGTTCAGTCACATGTATTTAGTTTTATGGGAGTGAATAAAGGATTTGAAAATATTTTCTCCACATTCCTCACATTGATCAGAAGAAAATTAGCTTGGAAATTCCCATAGGCTTCAATAATTTTTGAAAAATTTGGAAATGGTTCAAAAAGGTCCTCTCATGATGTGAAAATGTAACACCCTCCTCCCACATTTACCCAAGCTAATCAGTCCACTGGTGTAAACATGTGATGAGAGGCTACTATGATATGATTCAACTTCCCAATTATAGTTAAGGAAGTGGAACTAACATGACAATACCAATATTACCTTACAGGCATGCTACAAAACCTTCAAGAGCCAACCAACCCTTCCAGGTGACCAACACCTTAGACAACTTGAAATTTTACTTATCAAGACCCTCATTCGCTCCCATGACAAGCCATGCATGTGACTAAGTACTTCCATTGGCTCCCACAGTAATGCATGCCAGCAATTATGGAGTTTTTAGGCATTTTTGTGCCAACTACCCCAGATTTTGAGCCACTTTTTCAGGGCTTGGTATCAGGCCACTGCCCATAACTTCATGAAACTTTCAAAAATGAATATTAACAATGGAATAAGGCTAATAATTCAATTAGAGGTACAATTACTTGATATGACCCATACTAGCCATGACAGGCATTTCGTCAAACATGTCACAAATATGTAATCTATAGGTCATAACAATAGATCTGAGCATAGTGGTCTCATAGTTATCTAAGAATCATTAAGAAGAATTAATGCCTTCTCAAAATAGTTTCATTATCATATATTAGGTCATATATTCATTTTTCATTCTTTTTCTAATAAAAACATGATAAGATCCCTACATCAAGTTTGTCATAAAACATACTCACAACCACCATATAACCAACATAAATAACAATGATATAACAGCCATAAAAACCACATATCAACAAGTATATTTACCCATAAAATACAAGAGGAAAAATATATTATTAACATATGTTATATGAAACTAGGTTTGGGACTTCCATGTACCACCCCACCATAGATTGGGTTGAACTAAATATTTCTTGCAGCCAAGCACCCTTGTGTCATATTCCAAGCGTGAATGTTGGATCTCATGGAATAAACCGAACAAAACTGAACCAAGGTCCAGAGGTTGAACCACGTCCATTAGGATAATTTAGAGGTCTACAATGGGCCTCCTAAGGAAATTATAAAATAATAGTGGAAATAATAAAATAAGATTACATTACATCATCAAATTTTAGAGGGAAAAAAGAAAAAACTATATTTTCAACTCGTATTTTCAACTTATCTCGCTGGTCCGGATTTATGTGGGAAGGAAATAAAATACAGAAATATACATAAACACAAAGATGCAGCAGAAATAATTCTTTAATTCATTAATATCAAATAATAGAAATATGCTTACAAACATAATGGAAATAAAAATAGCTAGGGTGCTAGTAGCATATCTCTGAGAAGAGATGTGGCGGCTATAGACCTCTGAACTGTGTTCCAATTAGGCTAGAGGGCCTATTTATTATTTAGAAACAATGGAGAACTCTAAACGTCCAAAAACCTAACCCTAGGAGATGAAGTGCCAAAACTATGGGCCCCGTTTTGGTAAATTGATGTTTCAACTTCCCGAGGACGTAACTTCGGCATACGATCTCCATTTGACGCATATCATACCTCGTTAGAAAGATCTATCTGAGGAGTAAACCTTTTGATGTTAGAAACATTGGCCCATGAACCCATTTTTCTCCTGATTTTCCCGAAAATATCGTTTAGGGCCTCAAAATAGCTCTTGAAGTTCAAGATTTGAAAAATTATTAAAAATAGTAAGTTGTGTTGCAACTTAAAAACTCAAAGAACTGATTGTGGGGGTTAAAATGGAATATTTGGGTGGCCACTAATATCCACCTGGATCATTAAGGCCCCAAAACGACTCCGGGAGTGTAGGACCCGAAAACCTGCTAAAAATAGTAAGTTGTGTTGAATGTGAAAAACTGCAAGAATTGATGGCGCAGATCCAAATAGAATAGGTGGGTGGACATCGATATCTACCTGGATCATTCCTCCCTCCTTAGGAAGAAATGGTGCCCATTGTGTTGAGATCCTCCATGAGATGAGGCAAATTTTGTTGAACTGGGTATTAGATTTGTCGAAGATTTCATGGACCTGCGGGCAGACATGCTAGATGCATTTACTAATTTTTGCTTCTTTATCAACCTCAGATAGTACATGTGTGGATTCTATATGTGTAGTTGTAGGAGGTATGGCAACATCGGGCGGCGGTGTGTCGGGGATCAGATCAATGGAGTGCTTGTCTTGACAATGTAGAGGAACCTATGTGAGTGAGGAGAAAATGTCCTTGTATTCCTCCATGACTTTGTCCATCTGCTACAGCCGTACAAGGGAGCCCTGTTACAAGGTTTTCACCACAATATTCTTCTTTCCTTTGAGAAAGTTGTAAGGAAAATAAATTTCCTAGTTTGAGAAACAATCTTACTGTGTTGTTTTGCAGTAGTCAAAGTGATGAAAGGAGACTGTACTACCTCCGATATCCTGTACAAGTTATTTCCCAAAGTAATAATAATAGCACGACGCCTAGACTCATAAACAACATGTTGCCTCCACAAGTATGGTTGTCCCAATAATAAATTAGCTACATCAAGAGGAGCAACATCACATAACACCTCATTCGTGAATGGCTTGATGTTTTATGGAAGGCGACACTGTTGGTGGATGTGGATATCTCTCCTTGGGTGAAGCCACCCGATGGTATATGGTCGCGGGTGTGCTATGGTCGGTAGGCCGAGCCACTTCATGACCTTTGCTGAAATGAGGTTCGTTTGGCTTCCGCTATCGACAAGGAATCACAGTGGAGAACCCTTCACCCACATCTGCAAATGGAAGAGGCGCTCCCCCTCGTCTAGGTCCTCGGGATCCTCCCTCTGTATCTTGGTGGTGGAAAAAATGGCACTGGGATATGCATCAATGATTTGTTTCCCTTTGTCATTACCTTTCTCTGGTTCTAACTCAGCATCAGAAAATGCATCTGATTCAGGTGCCTTTAGTTCAGCCACCAATGACTATTTGGCCCGACACTCATTGTGCTATGGGTGGGGCTGTTATGAAATTCACACCACTTCCCCGTGTCCTTATTTGGATTTTTAGTGTTGTTCTAAATCACCCCACTTTGGCCTTTCCCCTTGTTCTGTGGTTCGGGGGCACCTTTCCTTGGATTTGGATTTGCATATCCAAAGTCTCACTTCTTCTGCTTAAATTTATGCTCGATCTTGGCAGCATAGTGATATGTCATGCCAAGCGATGTAATGTTGAGGAACTCCATTTCCTCCTGAATGTGTTTGTGTGGACAGTTGTGGTACTTGAGCACCAAAGGTCTCTCTGAATCTTTAATACCCAACTTTGTGTGCAAGGTATGGAACAAATTCATCAGTTCGTGCACATCTTGATCACTTTGCTACCGCAGCACGGTCCATTGAATGTATTTGTCATCATAGCCCCCCATGGGGTAATATTGTTCCTTGATGTCATCTCGAAACAAATTCCAAGTGGGTGTGGTTGAGAACATAGAGGGTTCCCCTTCGTCCTCTTGCTCATAGTAGGTTTCCCACGAGTCTTTGACATGGGGAGCGGCTTTAAGGAGTAAAAAAATAATATTTTCTCAGTCGAAGAAATCATGGACAGAGAAATACCCTTCTAGAAAATTTAACCATCTATCTATGGAATCTGCATCTATCTAGCCTTCAAATACATGAATTTAAAAGTTTACCTGTATCTTGAAGGGAGTGGCACCTCCAGAGTGGCTATTGGATGCAGATGCGTCGTAGGTGGGAAATCGTTGAAGGATCTGAGAAAAGTTATCCATCATCACGTTCCTTTGTTTCTCGACGGCCTCCTCGAGAAATATTTTGATAGGATCTCCTGCTCCCTCATCTTTATTTTCTTTTGCCATGGGAGGTTGTCATGGTTTGTAAGGCTGATCTTGCAAGGGTTCAACCATATGGATCCCTAACTCCTTATACCCTGACCGCATTGGGGACATGCAAAGAAAAATAGAGAAAGAATAGACCGCTCTGATACCACTGATCCGGATTTATGCAGGAACACAATAAAATACATAAATATACATAAACATAGAGATGCATCAAAAATAATGCTTCATTTCATTAATATCAAATAACAAAAATATGCTTACAAACATAATGGAAATAAAAGTAGCTAGGGTGTTGGTAGCGTATCTCTGAGAAGATATGTGGTGGCTATAGACCTCTGAACTGTGTTAAATTGATTCTCAAGGACCTATATATTATTTAGAAACATTGTAGAACTCTAAACGTCCAAAAACCTAACCCTGGGAGATGAAGCGCCAAAACTATGGGCCCCATTTGGGTAAATTAGTGTTTCAACTTCCCCGGGACATAACTTTTGCATACGATTTTCGTTTGATGTGTATCATACCTTTTTAAAAAGATATATTCAAGGAGTAAAACATTTTATGTGAGAAACATCAGCCCTTGGACCCATGTTGCTCTCGGTTTTCCCAAAAAACGCCATTTAGGGCCTTAAAACGGCTCTGGAAGTTTAGGACCCGAAAAACTACTAAAAATAGTAAGTTGTGCTGCAACTTAAAAACTGAAAGAACTGATGGTGGGGGTTCAAATGGAATAGGTGGGTGGCCATCAATATCCACCTGGATCATTAAGGCCCCAAAACGACTCCGGGAGTACAGGACCCGAAAACCTGCTAAAAATAGTAAGTTGTGCTGAATGTGAAAAGATGCAAGAATTGATGGCGCGGGTCCAGATGGAATAGGTGGGTGGACACCGATATCTACCTAGATCACTCGCTATGGGTTTACTAAAATTTTTAGTGGAAACACTTGTTGGATGCAAAATTGATTCCTCATCCAATGAATACCCATGTTCCACAATTTCAATGCACCCTGCTACATGAAAAATGAGAAATATTGAAAAATGTTATTGCAATCATTTTTTTCATGTAGAAGGGTCCATCAAAAGTATGCAACATGGGTACTCCTTGGATGAGGAACTAAATTTTTCATCCAACGAGTACTCCTACTCAAAATTTGAGTAAAAACTTAAGGAGATAAGTTTAAAATACAAGTTCAAAAAGTAGTTTTATTATTTTATTATTTTTTAATATTTTTACTTTTTACTCCAAAAATGGTGAATCGTCTCTCATGGTTGACATCATCATCTTGAACCCTATTGGTTCTTATAAAGTTTATTTTGGTTGTACATTTTTCTTAGGAGGCCCATTTTAGACCTCAAAATTCCTCTAATGAACCCTAAACCATTGATTCCACCGCACAGTCAGACATCACTAACAATCACCAAATCGGTCTCTACCCAAGTTTTCCAAGGCTCCAGAGTGTTTATTCCAACTAGGGCTACCAGGACTAGTAACTCAACCCACAGCTGTCATTGGGCTTCCAAACCATTTGTCCAACTAGGGCTTCCAAGACTAGAAGCTCAACCCACCAAGGGCTTCCAGTGCATTTTTCCAACCAAATATTTTAGGACAAGTAACTCGACCCAAGCTTTTACAGGGCTTCCAGAGCATTTTTCCAACCAAGGATTCCAGGACTAGTAACTCAACCCACCAAGGGCCTCTAAAGTGTTTTTCCAACCAAGGATTATAGGAATAGTAACTCAAACCAAGTTTTTACAAGGTTTCCATAGTGTTTTTCCAACCAAGGATTACAGGATCGAACCATAGCCATAAGGAACATGAGAACCATCTAGAAACCAAAAAAAAAAAAAAAACCCACAACACGATGGTTATCAGGGAAATGGAAAGGCTAGGTAAAACCAATGCCAATCCAGGAAATCCTTCATGCCAATGACATATCATAACCAAAAACCACATGCATGTGCCATGCATGCCAAAACTAGCAAGGAAACCATACATGCAACTCAATACCTATGAATCAAACTCGTTGTAGTTGTTGATCCAGATGTCCTATTTCCCTTTCCAACTTTCCCTTTGTCTTGTTGCTCCAAATCCCAAGTATTCCACACTCCTCCAAGAGTGCTCCAAGAAAAATCTAAGTTTCCAAGAGTATGAGAGAGAGAATAGAATGAGAGCTCCACCCAAACTCTGTCAAAAAACCATGAATTGATCCTTAGAAGCCTTTTTTTATTGAGGCCTTCTTCAATTCCCATTATTTTCCTTCAATTTCCCTCATGCTAATTTGTGACCTTTCACCTTCCTTTTCTCCTATTTTCTTTTATTTTCATAAATAAATTCCAATTAATGGCTCTTTTCCTTTTCAAAGCCTTTGACATTGCATTTTCCAATTTTCCTTAGCCATAATAAACCAAATGAACACCCATACCAGGATGTTTTTCTAAACACTCAGCTTGGAATACGTGTCCCATGACCTTGGTCATTATTTTTCCTTTATTAACTTTATTACATGGATATTTAACCATATTTGTTACAAAACTATCCCTCTTGGGGGAACACTATTCTCGATGTTTAATGCCAACCTATAAACCAGAAACCATTGAAAACAATAACATACTGCCCATGGGTATTTATAACACAACTTCTTGTAGTATTTATAATGACCACTTCTAAAAACATGACAACATATTTTTTATTGGAGATTTACAACACATCTCATTACGGTATTTATAACAACAACCACATAAAATTATGCACATTTTCTTCAACCAGCAAATAACCATAATGTTTATGGAGCTTTATAAATCCATCTCAATACAATATTTATAATAATATACACATATGCACATTTTCTAAACCCGTAAATAAAAGGATACAGTGCCTACATCCACAAAAAGGGAATCTGGAGGCTCAGACCTCCACCCTCAAAAGTAGCACCAGGATTCCCCTCCATCCCATCCCAGGAATTCCAAAATCCACTGCCAAATTCAAATCTACATCCAATGTCCAATGCTACGATCATGTGATTCTTGTTTCCTCAATGAACAGTTATCGGCTCATTATTCTAGGGAACACTCCCAATGTGCATCTGATTCCATTTGGAAATTCTAATGACCAAAAAAATTCATTCTTGGCCTTCCCATCACTGCTACATAGTCCCTCGAGAAATTCTTTCACCCCTTTCCATACAGTCACACACCTTCCAAGTTCTGCGAGCATCCTCTTCTCTGCTACATAATTCCTCGGGCGACCCCTCCCTTGGAAAGGTTTCCTCACATCAAAAGCTCCAAAAACCAAGGCATATTCTTGCCTCAAAGCCATCATACCAATCATAGAATGCTCATGGAAATCAATGGACACTATTGGGTACCAATGTCCCAAAATGGCCCTGCTCCTGAAGTGCTTTACCAACATATTGTTGCATGTTCCAAATCCTTTTATCGTTGCTGCTAATTCTTGCAGTTAGTTTTAACCACCCGACCAGACATTTTCCATGCTTTCCTGTACCAAGAACATACCTTCCATTATATTCAAAATAAATTTAAATTAAAATCTTACCTCATTGGTGGCCTGTCAATAAGGTACACTTGAAATTTTGTTCACTTCTTGTCATAACAAGTCAAACTAGTTGTTTGATCAAATCATCATGAATAAACATATCACGTCTGGTTAGCTCAAATGTAACCAACATAAATCGGAATCCTAAATCACATGTAATCATCATAAATCAAAGCCATAGATCATATGCATAATAAAATTCAAATAAAATATTGTTATGTATCCCACAATCGGTCCTTTTATTCTACCTTTATCCTTTCATCTTTCTATATGCACACCAAATTGGTTTCCACAACCAGTGCCTTCTCTTCAACCATGTACACACATAAAAACACACACGGCATACAATACCTTACAATACATGCACCTACACTTGATATACAACACATACACCTACACCTAGCTTATAAAATAGCACATACACCTGCTTTTATTGTACGACACAACACATACATCTGCATCCGGTGTATGGCACAACACAATACATACACCAATACCCAGTGTAAAACACAATATATATACATAAACATATTAAAACAAAATTAATATACATGTCATGATACCACGACTACACAATGCACATATGCAGTACCACATGTACACAAAACAACATATGCAACATGCACACAATACCACATGTGCACAACACAACATGTACAACATGCACACAATACCACATGTACAACAGTGCCATATGTATAACATGTACATATAACCACATGCACAACGTGTACACAACACCACATGTACATAGCACCACCTGCACAACGTGTACACAACACCACCTACACAATGTGTACACAACACCACATGTAAACAGCACAACATGCACAATATGTGCACAACACGGCATGTACACATCACCACATGCATGAAATTTACACAACACCACTTGCACACTACACCACATGTACATGACACCACATGCACACAACGCCATTTGTACATAGCACTGCATAAACAACATGTACTCAACACCATCTATACATAGCACTACATAAACAACATGTACACAACACCATATATAAAAAACACCACATGCAAAAAATTTCATACGTATAGCATGTACAACATATATATATAAATAATACCACACATCCAGATACCACACTTTCTCTATCAGACAGCCTTGATTCCAGTTCCTTTCCATCATCCATGTTTGTCCCAACATGTCATAGATTACACTTGTTTCATTTTGTTAATGTATCCCTCAGCATTACTCATCCATAACATAAACATAAGCATAGTACAAGCATATAATATCAATTCATATCCACTGATACTAACCTTGTAGATATTTCAGGGTTATACTTCCCACTTGATTCCTTATAAACCAGGAAACTTCTTCATGTCATTCACTTGCATAAGCAAGCATTCCTCTACAAGAATGATTCCTAGTGACCCTACCATACAATGACATACATACATAAATATATACATATAAACATCAGCATAAAAAAATCATGATCCCTCATGACCTTGTAAAAAAATGACATACATACATACATGTACACATATATAAACATTAGCATAACCATGATCACAAAATAATTACCATATATCATAATGTCTAGGTAAAGAGAACTCCCTTTATTTGTGCACAACATCGAGAACAATTATTCCCAATATAGTCAAAGCATCTAATATCTTAGATCCATTTACTTTACTAGTCCCATAACTTTCCTGCCACCATACATTTAAAAAAATGGACCCAACCAGTCCAACCAACTATCATACTCTTGCCTTCAGCTACCCTTATACATGCACCAAGCTTCATCCAGGTCTTACATTACCTGTTGAGTTCCATCCAGCTCTTCCCGAACTCCATTAACTTTCCTTTTTCCCAAACCAATTCCCAAGACCCTCAAAACATAAAAGGAAAGAACAAGAGATCCAATAAGAATAAAACCATAAAAACCAATAGAAATACAACACCACAAACAAAGTGGCAAGACTTTGCACCAGACATAAAAAACTACAAGTCAAACACAAACAAATCACAAGGCACCAAAAGTGAAAAACTAGCAACAAACACCATGAACCCCATGGGTTCCCAATGCTTCCAAGGGAAATATCAATTTGAACCTTCTTCAAGATTTCATGGTAGTCTCTTTTCCATTCAATTCCCTGCATCATACTATCATAAACACATAATCGTCAGTGCATAGATAAATATAACAATATACCATTTATCTTACCTTGTTGTGCCAAGCATGTTTCCTTGCAACTAAACATGTACACATGTCATCTCTCAAGGGACTCCAATTCCCTTGATGGATCCAACTATAACTAGAAACCAACTGTTATACATGTCAAATACATGTTCATGAATATATCACATATCCACATAATTTCACATATGTTGTCCTACAAATGTTCACACATGTCAGTCACATGTTCCAAATATCAAGGCATCATGTCTACTAACTTGAAATAAACCTTTACCAAGACTAATATTCATTTCATAATCAACGGTCAACTCACAATCATTAGACATAATTCTACAACTATTAGCTACTTATGCTCAAGTACATATCAGTTGTTCTCAACACATATGTGTTAGTGAAGCCTCTCAAAACAGTATCATTCCTTCATGCAATCTTATAGATACAAACTCATATCATGCAACTATTCAAACATTCAAACAACAGATAGATGGAATAATAGACACCAAACACTCAAACACCAAATAGACGACATAATCAAACATTCAACCACCAAGTAGATGGCATAAGCAAACTCATACCTTAATGTATCTCAAGGGAGGCTATCTTGTTTGCACAATAAATCTAGATTAGCACGACATAACTTCACAACATATCAACTCAAACATAAAAAAGTTCATGATGTCCATAACAGTAACTAACTAACATTTTCACAATATAAAGTCATAAAAAAAATTCATTCATGCATAACAATCGCATATGCACAGTCAGTATAGATTAGCATCACACAATATCACAAATAGGTTGACTCCGACATGAATTTCGTAGCCCTAACCATATGTATAGGCTAATCCAAATTAGCAAAATACATATAACATCAAGATTAGTTTCAATGACCATAACCATCATGCATATGACCACAATCATATTTAACAACAAGTTACTATCCTTCATAAGTAACTGACACATGTACATGTGATCACACTAATTAATTGACATCTAATATACTTGTAACCACAAAAACCATAGACTAACAGACATTTACATAATGCTAATTCTTATAACAACCATTGACCATCATACCTGCGCACCCACCATACGAACATGTATGATGATATACTCTCACCCCAACATTTGGTGCTACTAACTGGTCCACTGGGGTAAACATGTGACAAGAGAATACTATGATATGATTCAAATCCCCAAGTACAGTTAAGAAAGTGGAACCATTAGAGGAATTTTGAGGTCTAAAATAGGCTTCCTAATGAAATTATAAAATAATAGTGGAAATAATAAAATAGTATTATATTACATCATCAAATTTTAGAGGGAAAAAAAAAAACTACTTTTTCAACTCATATTTTAAACTTGTCTCCCTGTGTGTTTACTCAAATTTCAAGTGGGAACACTCGCTCAATGTAGAATTTGATTCCTCATCCAAGGAGTACCCAGGATGCATACTTTCAATGGACCCTGATACATGAAAAATGCGAAACACATGAAAAATGTGATTGCAATCACGTTTTTTTATGTATTTCTCATTTTTCGTGTAGCAAGGTCCATCAAAAGTATGCAACATGGCTACTCCTTGGATGAGGAATTAAATTTTACATCCAATGAGTACTCCCACTCGAAATTTGAGTAAAACCTTAGGGAGATAAGTTGAAAATATGAGTTGAAAAAGTAGTTTTATTATTTTATTATTTTTTAGTATTTTTACTTTTTTACTCCAAAAATGATGAATTATCCCCCATGGTTGACATCATCATATTAAATCCTATTGGTTCTTCTAAAGTTTATTTTGGTTGTACATTTTTCATAGGATGTCCATTTTAGACCTCAAAATTCCCCTAGTGCAACATGACAAGACCAATATGACCTTCCACACATGCTACAGAACTTTTAGGAGCCAACCAACCCTTCGAAGTGACCAACCCCTTAGACAACTTGAAATTTTACTGATTTGAACCCTCGGCCACTCCCATTACAAGCCATACATGTGACTGAGGACTTCCAATCACTCCCAAAGCAAGGCATGCCAGCAACTGTGAAATTTTTCAGGAAGTTCTATGCATGCGACCCTGGATTCTGAGCCACATTTTTAGGGTTAGGTCTCAATCCACTGCCTAGAACTTCATGAAACTTTCATAAATGAATAATAATAATGGAATAAGGCTACTAATGAAACCACTAGTACTAGTACTTGATCTAACACCTACTAACCATGATAGGAATTTTGTCAAACATGTCACAAATATGTAATCTACAGGTCACAATAACAGATTTGAGCATGGGGGTCTCATACTTATCCTAGAATCATTAAGAAACATTTATTCCTTCACAATAGCTGCATTATCATCTCTTATGTCATACATTTATTTTTCATTCATTTTCTAATCAAAACATGATAATATCCATACATCAAGTTCGTTATAAAACATACTCACAACCAACATATAACCAGAAATAAGAAGGATATAACACCCATAAAAACCATATATGAACAAGCATATTTCCTACAATTACAAGAGGAAAATAGATCTTATTAAAATATGTAAGATGCAACTAGGTCTAGGACTTTCGCGTATGACCCGACCATAGATTGGGCCAAAAACCAAATCTTTCTTTCAGCCAATCACCCTTGTGCCATATTCTAAGAATAAATGTGGGATCTCATGGAATAAACTAAAAAAAAAACAAAACCAGGGCTTCCAAAGGCCAAACCACCTCAACCCCCAACTAGTGATTCCACCTCACGGTCATACATCACTAACCATCACCAAATCTCTCTCAACCCAAGTTGTCCAAGGCTCCAGAGCGTTTGTTCCAACCAGGGCTTCTAGGACTAGTAACTCAAACAATAGTTGTTGATGGTCTTCTAGAGTGTTTATCAAACCAGGGCTTCCAGGAAATAGTAACTCGACCCACTAAGGGCTTCCAGAGCATTTTTCCAACCAAGACTTCTAGGACTAGTAACTCAACCCAAGTTGTTACAAGGTTTACAGATAATTTTACCAACCAGGGCTTCCAGATTTTGTGTCCATCCACAGCTTCCAAGAACTAATAACTCAACCCATAGCCTCTATTTACTTCAATTTCCATTATTTTTCTTCAATTTCCCTCTGTTACACAGCATTTTGTCACCGTCCCTACAATCCCTCGCCCTAAATATTGGAGGGTCCTTCCCATGACCTGTGAGTAGTGTCATACTCTGCAAACACCTTCTTTGCATCCTTCCACATAAGGACATCATTTCTCCTGTTGAACATTTCCTCAAAAATCCCACAAAAAACTATGTTTTGGCCTTAGCGCGGGTAGCCAGTTCATCCCTCGCGCCAATGTGAATGATGTACACTAGAGCCCGCGCCACCTGGTGCTCTGTCTCTTTATTTTGCCCATGCTAGCTGTTTTGGGAATTTTTTTTAACAAAATAGAGGCGAAAGTTTCCTTTAACCACCTCAGGGATAAGTCATAGGAAGTGGTTAACTTGATGAGCCACGGATCTCCCTCTTTAGGTAGTGGTTTCCTCCTCCCATGGAACACTCCTTGAAGATAGGTCTCTCTTCCATGATTATAAGGATCCTAACCTCTCCCTCTCCCTCTATATAAACAGCCTTCTCCCTTTATGAAATCTAGCTGAACATATAGCCAAGAAGCTGAACTTGGAGAAGAGATACTATAGCTGAGTAATTGCTATTGAGAAGGTAGAACCAAGGAGAATTCCATATAGAGAGCCCCATCTGAATTCCTGACGAGCCTTTGTGAGACGCGCTCCACTGGAACCCTGTTGGAGGAGACCGCAACATCAAAGCTTGGTTGTACTCTTCCTTTCCTTCATTAATATACCCATCTATGGTATTGGTTCCATCATTGTGTTATGTTTATCTGATGCAATTGATTTAGTCTTCTTCGATTGATTGATAGTTACGAATGTGAAATAGTATGTTGTACATCATCTTTGTTTCTTGTGTATGTGTAGGTATCTGGGCGTGAAAGCGAGCAGATCATGATCTGTCAAACCGGGAGCAAGAGGCAGCCACTCTTTCCGACGACAACAATAGTGTAGGACCTCCGGTAAGTCATCTATCGAATCTCCATCCATTCTTTAACTAGGAATTGATATTATAGTGTGTCTCGTTTGTGGCTAGACCCACTCTAGGGCTAGTGGGATCGCCTCTATCCGCAGAGGGGATTTACCTCAGCAACAAATTGGCGACTACGTTGGGGAACAGTGAGATTTTGTCTTCCATCCATTAGGTATTCTTCTTGGTCTTTGCCTGCTTAGCTTTCCTTTTCTGATTATTTTTGCTGAGTCTAAGACCCCTGTTCAGCCCTAGAGGATCAGATCTGACCTCTATTTTTCCAAATTTTCCTTTTACTAAGGTTGGCTTGATTGGCGCAGTTTCCAGTCTGACAGTAGCACCCACTCGCGCTTTTTGCCAGTTCAGCACCCGCACCATCCCCTGTTTGGCACTGATTATAGCTAGACAGTCGCGCCATTCCCTATAGGTATTAGGGTTTGCCCTATTTTGGATTTTTTGGTTAGTGCTTGTGCTTCTGGGTTATTTTTTGGCATGTTTTGAGTGCTTTGGGATTGTTTGTGACTGTGAATAGCCTCCTTCCTTTGGTTTTTTGTCCATTTCTTATTAGCATCATAGCCTTAGGGTTTTCTAGTGCTTTGGTATGTTGAGCCTCCTGTAGGAGCTTCGGTCTTTTGTTTCACAACAGCCTTCATTCCTTGTTTGATTGCATTCATCTCCCTTGATCCATTTGAGTGATTGCATTTGGTGAAATGAGTCTTGCCTCTTTCATTCAATTTTTGCTTCTTGTCACTCCAAGCATAGCTCACATTGCTTGTATGGGTCTGTTTCGACATCTTTCTTCGATTTGAGAGATGCAACATTGGTTTGAGTCTTTGTCTTATTTTCTTTTGAATTGATCGAATTGTTTCGCTTCGACTCCGGCATTGATATTCTCGAACTAGTGTGAAGGTTTTTTTTTCATGTCGTTTAGTGCACTGTTTTCTTTGTTACATTGAAAATCCAAAAAAAAAAAATTGTGCTTGCATTCTTGTTTGCATTGTGGAATTGGAAAAAATTTCGCATAACTAGTATTGGGCATTCTAGGAAAGATTTCTTGTTTTCATTAGCTTGCATCAGATTCTGTAGTGGATGCTTCTGTGTGTTCTCATTATTTTCTATCGCTTGAAAACTCCTAAACCTTCTCATAGATATCTTTTCATCGAACGAAATGGTATTCTATGGCATGTAGCTTGCATTCAGGGATTTGTGAGATCCAAGATTTGGTAGGACCTTTGAATTGAAACATAAATACAAGATCAACTTAAAATTTATTCAATTAACCTAAGGCAACATTGAAACTTAACGAAACATTTAGTGGTCTAAGTTAGAGATGTGTTCTGGCGTCTTTAAACCTAAGAGTTGTCCCTTGCCATCTGGCTTCAGACAGCGCTAGTACGGACTTGTGCTCCCCGTACCCTCGAGTATATAAAGGGAGACCCCTCTAGGTTGCAATCCTTTTATCCATAGGAAGCGGAGTCTGCCACCTTGTAACCGTGATACACCGAACACAACATTCGGGGAGACTACCTACATGTACGTCAAGTCCTTGGTTAATTCTTCTTTCATTTTATTACCAAGGTGTATATGGAAGTTCACGAGAACTTGGTACACCCTTTTACCTAGACTACCTAAGCAGTCATTTTCGATCTTTACTGACTCCATAAATTTGAAAAGATCATCGAGCACTTTTCCTTTCACACTCGCTTAAAACTAAAAGAGACTAGAGTCATCTTTGACTATTTCTTGACTATTAAAACATGAAACAACAAACTTTTGGTTTCAATGTGGTAAAACAAACTACCTACGATTACACACCCATTAAATTTTGATTACTTGGCCTGTCTTTGTTTGCCTTAGTTTTGATCCAAGAGTCTTCATTTTCAATCTTTTTCCCTCTTTTGGTGTGCTACAGTCACAGTGGCAGAACCATCGATTTCGTCTACTAGAAGTCCTTTCTCGGACGATTCATCTGAAAATTCACAAACCTCTAGGTCTATTGAGCTTCAGCAGCCTATCATCTCGTCAAGGTACCCCTTTGGAGAACCAGTTGAGTTCCATTGGCCTCTTTCAAACGCTTGGTTTGGGTATGGAGTCGGGGAACATTTTCTCCCTCTTAAATCGGGATCACCATTTTTGGCTGCTATCATACCTCCTAGCCCCCATAGTCTTTTGCAAGATCTCAAGGTGGATTCAGACATGGACTCATCTGGTCCTAATGGAAGTGAGGATATTCTAGTTTTTGATGAAGAATACAAACTTTTCCCAGAAGACATCCATCAAGAGCCTACTCAATCTTCACCATCAGTGTCGCTTCCAGCCGGATATAGGTCTTTGGGTTAGATTATAGTCGGTATTGCCTCCATGGCAACATCAACTCTGTCAAGGGGGTCGGTTCTCCGTCATTAGGGATGTCACCGACAACACCTGTCTCGTTGACGCCTTTTGTTACGTCTGTCCCCACTAGGCCTACTTTCTGCGTGGTTGCATCGGCACCGGTTGTCACCGCTCAGTCACTAGGAGTTTAGACTTCGGTAGAGACTTTGATTTCCATGGAAATCCCTAACAACCTTTATTTTGAGGAGTATCGGCTAGCTGTTCAGCAGCAGAGCTCCCAGACTTATCAGTCCCCTCAGGATCCTTATCGGTCTTATTTTTCTCATTATGGTGCAGATGGTACCCCGATTTATTCACTTCCGTTTCAGTATGATGAGCAAGGAAACCCTATATACTTGCCTGCTCCCGAGGCTTATCAATTCCTTTCCGATTTTAGACCTACCTTGCATGTGCAACCCTTTAACCAACAAGGACAACCCTTTCATGGACAACCTTTGGTTCAGTAAGGGTATGCTTATGACCTACAAGGACAACCCTTTCAGAGAAAACCTTCAGTGCAGCAAGGGTATGCATACGATCCACAAGGGAAACCCTTACAGGGACAACCTTTGGTCCAGCAATTAGGATTATTTTACGGCCCACAAGAGTAGCCTTACAATCCTCAAGGTCAATATTTACAAGCTCATCCTGTGATCCAGCCAGGGAAACCTCAAGGACCATTTGGGCAACCGGTATATCAACCCATACCTTCATACAGTACTGGGGAGTAGATCCATCCATCTCAACCTTTGGTGCAACCGCAACAGCCATGTCTTCCAATTGGTCCAAATGTTGCACAACCAGAACCATCTTATGGTCCTGCTCCAGGTCAACTTAGATATCAGGTGCCACCTGGCCCACCACAGCCATCAAGGCAACCTACTCAGCAGGGGAAACCTGGCGGCCCTCATCAGTCAAGTCAACCTGCTCAGTCGATCCAACCTGCACAGCCCATTGTAATATTCCAAATTTGGAACAGCTAGCAAGGCATGACTGGAAAACGCATTTTCCAGGAATGGCTGCTACAAAATTTGAAACCAAGACCTACATCTCTTATATCAATGTATCTCAGACCAAAATCCAAGAGGAGGCTCAAAATAAATCCCTCTAGGTGGGTTAAACAGGTCTCCCACACCTAGTTGTCTTGTAAAAATGCCCGATGAAGGGACTGCAACAATTGCAAGCACATATAATGGAGCAAGAACGTTATTTTTATAAACATATGCACATGAAGATACAGATAGCCAAAAAGTGTATATTATAGTAGAAATGGTATACAAATCCTTGAGGAAAGAGTCACTCAAGCAAAGCAATGCAACCTCAATGGGACATATACATCAAAATAGAGAAACACTGCTACACATGTATTTTTGCAGGCTAAGAGGATGCAGTTTATAAGAGACATTGCATCATACTAAATAATATGGAAATATATAACAATTTATGGCTCAAGAAATGAGGGGGGGCAAGCTCTCAACCCTTGAAAACAATAATACAATAATCCTAAGAAGGATTGGCTGAAATATACAAAATGGAAAAAATGCCAGAGTTGCTGGGCAACAGCTACAACTCAAAACTGGAACTGGATGGAGATGGCTGAATATGATGATAAATATAAAGTATACCTCCTCCAATGGATCTTCCAAGTGAAAGGCTGATCCTATCACTGAAGATCTCACCCTCCAATCAACACTGCAAACCCTCACTACAAGTACACTCTGGAAATAACGCAGTCACTGAGGGATACAGTGTTGTAGGTGGAATAGAATGTGTTGCCCAAGTGCCAAGATCTGAAATAAGCTCTGAATCCTTCCTTACTAATCTCCCAAAGGAAATAAGGCTCCCTCCTCTGAAAAACAAGCCAAGGAATGGTGTTGTGGGATCCTCCACTACAACACCCTGCAACATAATGCTACACTTAAGTAGAAATAATGTTGTAGCTGAAGGAATGGCTTTGGCCTTGAACCTGGATGTGGAGAAAGGAAGTGCAATCCCTCAATAGGCCTCTCAAGAAAGAGAAGGAATCCTAAACAGGAATCCCTCGTGCTAAGCAGCACTGCAACTCAGCTAAACAGTCGGAGACTGAAAATAGTCTAAGCAAACAAGAAATCAATAATCATATGCATGAGTAACAATGGTTGCCTTGCCCTCATTTTAAATAATTGAGAGCTCCCTCTCCATGGGTCCCACTCTCTAGGTTTTCTTCCATCAAGGAAAATTTCCTCCTCTTTCACTGTGTTGTCCCACAAGATGCTTTCCACCTCCTACCTCTGCGTTGTTTGACTTGGTCAAACTTGACCTTGTCTTCTTGCAAATGTCTCCTTTCACACATGAGGGTGTGAAATCTAGTTCCACTGATGATCCCCTTTCATACTAAGATGGATTTCATCCATGTTTTTATTATTTTTGGGCATCCTCACCCAATTATTCAACTCATAAGTGAAATTAACAAAATTTAATATTCCAATTTATTGAAGGCAAAATTTGGAATATTACAGTCCTCCCCTCCCAAATGTTTCTTGTCCTCAAGCAACTGCAAGGATAGAACTGAGAAGTTGCTCCCAAGGCATGGAGACTGAAAAGTGTTGGGAAAACATCTTCCCCAAATGGATCCTCCATCCCCAAGCAATCATCCATACAAAATGAGTCACCTCCCAACATGGTAACTCTTCAAAACTTCCTTCCACCTCAAGCTCCGGAAATGAAGGTGGGCTGAAAATATGAATATGGTAAGCATCATAGCCTACCCCATGCTGTCCTCCCCTCCATTCATGATGAGTGTAGAGTATGTGTTGATCCTGGGCTACAAAAGTATTGCCCTCAAGTGGAAAAATGAAGAACAATCCTCCAAGGATCTCTCCTCCAACATTGAAGAACAAGCTGGCCCAAAACAATATATCCATGATGAATAGGACATGGTCATCATAGAGTATCCCAGTGAGAATTTTGCTACAATTTTTACATGATGATGCACGATACAAACAATATCTCAAGAGGACACAGCATAGTCTCATCCACTGCAATTTTGGAAAATAACAAGGCAAGTAAGATACAAAATCCATCACATCTACTAATGAATAGAAAATCGCTGAATGTGTAAACAATACATGATCAAACACGTTCCCATGGTTATACAATGGATAGCTATCAAACTCATGGCCCACCCTGAAAGAGAACAAATGTGTGGCTGTGGTGGCCATATCTCCTACCATGCTCCCATTAGAACATGTAGTGCAGAAAATGTGGGAATCCTCTCCCCTCAAGGACACATCCAACTCATGTGTCAATATCTCAATCATGATCTCAACAAGAATAGAAACAATATCAGAAAATTAAGGCATGATCAGTGCTAAAATGAAGGATATACTGAAGGCTTCATGTGGTGCTTGAAGATACCAACAGTCTCCCAAGTATGTACAACGCAGTTTTACAAATTGTTGCTTCAGAAAATCATAAGGCAAAATGTTTTTTGTTACATAGTTAATCATGTATGTCATCATATGGTAAATGTTTGGGTGCAACAACTGAACATACATGTGATGATAAAACATTTTCCCAAGGCCACATAAAATATGGCTGCCTCCATCATATAGGTTGGCCCAACATTGATCATGGAGCAATGTGAAAAGCTTGCCCTCTTGTGGAGCAATGCACTGCATAGTAATGGTAAGAGTATGCAAATCAATAAATGTAAAAAAAAACTTCTTACCAAATGCCGGAAGTAAGATGGTACATGGATCCATGAGTGAGTCCTCCATATTTTTTTGGCATGCTATGAAGAGGAATGAACCATGTGCTGCAAGAAAATCATCCTTCTCATGCTTGGAACTCCAAGTCAAGAAGAATATGGAATAGTAATAGATGTCTCCATCCACTACTCTATCACTCTCACCTCCTCCTTGTTCACCAAGTGAATCCAATTTGAAGTGATCCTGGGGACACTCCATCCATAAGTCCCTACTCTCAAGTGACAGTGTTGTGAGCTTATGCAAATAGGCTCCTGTCAATACAAAGCTTTGTTCTTTGACATGCTCCTTGTCAAAGACTCCTTTAGTAATGCTACTGCAAGTATGGAATACCTCCCAAGATGGAAGTGCTTCCAAATAATCCAAGGCCAAGGAGTAGCCCCTTTGCACCATGAGAGTGCCCTCTTCTACTCTTGCAACATCACGTAACATGTGAGAGCAATTTTTCCCTTGCTCTCTCAAGCACAACTCAAGCAACCAAAGTGCTTGTTGTCTCCTTATGCTCCCATCATACAACTCAGGTGATGAAGACATAATGAATGATATGTGTGTCAAATCAACACCATGCATCCCTGCTCCATGTTGCCCAATGATGCAAGCATCTTTCCATCTCTCCTCCATCCCCATCCCCTTAGGAAAAGGATATGCCAGGTGATGGCCAAACTCCTTCAAGAGGAGCCAGCGCAGCCAAGCCTCCTGTTGCCTGGTGTCATATATCTACAAGTAGCCTCCCAGCTCCTTGCTTATCAACCACATCCACTCAACCAATTTTGGATGTCTCCTCATTCTCTTCCCCTTGGTACTCCTCTCATGAGGGCTACCATCTTCCCAAACCAACTCTCTCTCCTTGCATTTCATGGAAGTTCAAAATGCAGCTCTTTGGAGACCTCTTAGAGAAGATCTCTCACCCATGACTATGTTGAATCAACAAGGATCCAAGTATGATGAAGGTAACATCTCCTCTCCACCATTGTTTGAAAACGTTGGTAATCTCTCCAAGGATGCAATGGCTATCTCATACTCCAACTTAGGGATGGTTTCATGGTCTTCCATAGGAGTGTCATGGTTTGTTTCATCCTCCAAAAGTTCACACCCCAACCTCAAGGATTGTGTGCAACTCAACAAAGGTGCATGAGGATGATGGTTCATCTCCTCCTTGAACCATTTGCACAATGCATTGCAATCATGTTTCTCTAGATTAGCAATGGGATTTGACCCTTGCTCATGTAAAAGAAAATTTCCTCAACTATCAAAAGAATTTGCTGCAACAATAGATAGTGGAAATTCCTTCATACCTCGATGAGATTTTGGAATATCTTGTAGGGCTGCAAGAGTTCCTTTCTCCAATGTGTTGGCTGCCCCAACTGTTGCTGCACAACATTATTACAAGTCTCCTAAAGTGGTGGTGTGAACTTTTCCTCCTTTGTTCTTTCTCCATCAAAGGTTTTGATCAACCTTTGAGTGAAATCTGAAAAAAAATTCACCCTTGCATGGCTTAAGTGGCTAAACCACCAAACATAGGCTCCACCCTCCAAGGGCAGTGGTGCAATTTCAACAGCTTCTTCCCATGCTACAGGATGTAATAGGAAAAATGCCTCCAACTTCCTCACCCAAGCTTTTGTTGTAGATGACCCATCAAAGGTAAACAACAAAAATCTATTGCCTTTGATTTCTCTTCTGTTGTAGGGTCTCTTCTCTTCCTTCAACTGGATGAAATGTGGAAAATATAGAGTCTCCTTGAAGGATCTAGGTTGAGATTTGTACTCAACAAGATAATCACTTAGAATCTGATGATCCAAGTGTCCTTCATGATTGTCTCCTTCTCGATGAGAATAGGAAGTGCATGGTCCTTCCTCTTCCTCTTGCTCCTCCTCTTTGGAGAGGCTCTTCTTATTTCTGAACACTGATGAGAGTAATCTCATCTTCTTCATAATTTTGATCTTCTTGGGCTGAGACTCATAGGCTGAGCCAAGAATTTTTCTCTGATACCACTGTAATATTCCAAATTTGAAACAGCTAGCAAGGCATGACTAGAAAACGCATTTTCTAGGAATCGCTGCTACAGGATTTGAAACCAAGACCTAGATACCTTAGATCAATGTATCTAAGACCAAAATCCAAGAAGAGTCTCAAAAGAAATCCCTCTAGGTGGGTTAAACAGGTCTCCCACGCCTAGTTGTCTTGTAAAAATTCCTGATGAAGGAACTACAACAATTGCAAGCACATATAATGGAGCAAAAAATTATTTTTATAAACCTGAGCACATGAAGATGCATATAGCCAACAAGTGTATATTATAGCAGAAATGGTATACAAATCCTTGAGGAAAGAGTCACTCAAGCAAATCAATGCAGCCTCAATGGAACATATACATCAAAATAGAGAAACACTACTACACATGTATTTCTGTAGGCTAAGAGGATGCAGTTTATAAGAGACATTGCATCTTACTGAATAATAATGGAAATATATAACAATGTATGGCTCAAGAAATGAGGGGGAGAAAACTCTCAACCCCTGAAAACAATAATAAAACAATCCTGAGAAGGATTGGCTGAAATATACAAAATGGAAAAAATGTTGGAGTTGTTGGGCAGCAGCTACAACTCAAAACTGGAACTGGATGGAGATGGCTGAAGATCATGATCAATATAAAGTAGACCTCCTCCAATGGATCTTCCAAGTGAAAGGTTGATCCTATCACTGAAGAACTCACCCTCCAATCAACACTGCAAACCCTCACTACAAGTACATTATAGAAATAATGCAGTCACTGAGGGATACTGCACTGTAGGTGGAATAGAATGTGTTGCCCAAGTGCCAAGATCTGGAATAAGCTCTGAATCCTTCCTTTCTGATCTCTCAAAGGAAAGAAGGCTCCCTCCTCTGAAAAACAAGCCAAGGAATGGTGTTGTGGGATCCTCCACTACAACACAATGTTACACTTGAGCAGAAATAACAATGTAGCTGAAGGAATGGCTTTGGCCTTGAGCCTGGATGTGGAGAAATGAAGTGAAATCCCTCAAGAGGTCTCTCAAGAAGGAGAAGGAATCCTAAATAGGAATCCGTCCTGCTAAGCAGCACTGCAACTTAGCTAAACAGTCGGAGATTGCAAATAGTCTAAGCAGACAAGAAATCAATAATCATATGCATGAGTAACAATGGCTACCTTGCCCTCCTTTTAAAAAATTGAGAGCTCCCTCTCCATGGGTCCCACTCTTTAGGGTTTCCTCCATCAAGGAAAATTCCCTCCTCTTTCACTGCATTGTCCCACAAGATGCTTTCCACCTCCTACCTTTGCGTTGTTTGACTTGGTCAAACTTGACCTTGTCTTCTTGCAAATGTCTCCTTTCACACATGACAGTGTGAAATATAGTTCCACTGATGATCCCCTTTCATACTAAGAGGGATTTCATCCGTGTTTTTATTATTTTTTGGCCTCCTCACCCAATTATTCAACTCATAAGTGAAATTAACAAAATTTAATATTCCAATTTATTGAAGGAAAAATTTGGAATATTACACCCATTCACCCTGCTCAGCCACCCCTCTACTCTATGCTGCAGCCGAATCAACCTTTGCGCCTGACTTATCCAACTCAGCAGGGCCCTACTTATCAATATCCCGTTTGACCCCAAGGCGGTTATTACCCTCAAGTTCAATATCGACCAGTATACAGCCCGCCTCAAGGTCCTGCTTATTACCCTCAACTGCCAGGCTATTCTTATACTCCACAGAAAAATCCTTATGCTGCTCAATCAGGACCCTCGTATACTCAGAATCAGTATCCTGGCCTTCAACCCCCGTATCTTGGTCCTCAGCCGCCATATCAACCAAATTATCCGACTTATACACCTTATGGTCTGAATCCTCCGGGACAGAACCAATGGGGGAAGAGTTATACTCAACTAGGATGGAGTATGGGTACAGGTCCTTATCAAGGACCTGCTATGCCTTTTAACCCTCAATTACCTTTTCTTGCCACATTGGAGTTATCGGATGTTTCCAAATTGACAAATGGCCCAATTCTTCATAATCATTATTGGCCTCTGATTCCAACAAAGGTTCCAGGTGATTGTCCCAAGTTTGAGGGCAAGTTTGGGGAAGACCCCCAAGCACACGTCATGACATACCATTTATGGTGTTCTTCAAATTCTTGGGTGGATGACTCTGTTCGACTCTATATTTTCTAGTGCACTCTAACCAGAGCTATTGCTAAGTGGTGTATCGAACTGCCTCGTGGCATCTTTCAAGATTTCAACACTCTCGCTATGGCTTTCCTTACTCATTTCCAATTGTTGATTCGTTACAAAGCTGGGACGCATCTCCTAACATCCTTGAAACAGGACCAGGCTACCCATATCTCAGACCAAATTCATGAACGAAGATGGCATCGTCACCTAATCAAGTTTGAAATTCCTGATCAGCTTCTTACTCATTGGTTCACTACCTTTTTTGTCAATCATATTGCAAAAGACATCACCATGGGGGCATGTGTAACCGAGGAACAAGCCATCGCTCGTGCCCAGTACCTTGATTTAGTGTACTCTCAATCAGGAATTTTGTATGACATCTTGACTGAGGCTCCATGACCTGGGACCTCTAAAGCGCCGGCTACCCCATCAGTCGACGGCGTTATTGGTTCTGTGTCTCAGAATTCACGCAAGTCTTCCAATGGGAAGCAGAAATAAAATTCTTCGAATAATTCTGCTCCTCAGGCTACCCCAAATTCTGGTAAAACATTGGAGGTCAACTTCATTTAGGCCAATCCTGCAAACAAGACTTCCAAGGGGAGAAATAAATGCAAAGGCAAGGCCAAAATCGATGCCCCAAAACTGGAATCGTCTAAACCTCGTGCTGATGATGGTTCACAGCAAAAGCTGAAGTATCCCTATTTGATTTGTGATGAGGAACGCTACACTAAGGATTGTCCTAGACGATCTAAGGTTAGTCAACTGCTCAAAGGCACTAAGGGAACTCCGACGGTCCTTAGGGAACCTTTCCCATCTCAGCAAACCTAAATGGTTGAGCAACCTCCCCCATCTTCATCATTTGGCTCTCAAGTTTTCATGATGAACAGTTCTGCACCTATTTCTGTCACTACTCAGTCGAAGGATTATGCTGGATCATGCTAGGCAGCCAGGAAATAGGTCGTTGATGGTCCTCCTCCCCCACATGCCTCTGGTCCCCTTGAGATTGAAAGGCCCAGTGCTAAACTCGTTGTACAACCACCTTCTAAATGTGTTCTTCAAAAATCTTATTATAATCCGAATGCCCGTGCTGCTCAGCATTACGGTATTGTTGAGGACTTAGCACAGGTGCCATCCACGATGTCTGCATTAGAAGTGCTTCAGAGTTGTCCATCTCAACGGAAAACGTTATTATCTGCGATTGGTGGGATTGATCCTATTGATTCTAGCCTTCTCTCTTTCGACTTAGAGAATTTTTTCCCCTGACTTCCGCACCAGATTATGCTTGTCATACAAGTTGAAAATAATGGTCTCAACATCCATAGAGCCATTGTGGACGAAGGTGCATGTACCTGTGTCATGTCATCTACTTACTGGAAGGCTATTGGCTCTCCAGCCCTGACTTCGTCACCAAATGCCCTTGAGGCATTTGATGGAAGGGAATCAAAACCTTTGGGTGTTCTTGCTAGCTTTCCAATCACGCTGTAAGGAAAGACGGTCAACGTTGAAGTAGAACTCATTGACGCTAAACTCAATTACAATCTTCTACTTGGTTGCAGTTGGACTCACTCTATGCTGTGTGTTCCATCCACCCTTTTTCGACTTCTAAAGTTTCCGCACGAGGGAAAAATCATTACTGTCAATCAGTTGTCATTCTTTACCTCGTCTTTCGAGAACAACGTGCCATACGTGGATCAGATTCCTTCTCCCCCTGACAGTGTAGGGCCGGGTTTTTTCAAAGATCCCGCTCTCATGGGTATCTTTCCCATTCCACCACCAAATACCATTCAAGTTAATATGGTCTCTCGGTCAAATGACCCATGGATCGTCCCTTTACCTGAACAGGTTGATTCATTTGGGGATTCAATGCCGCTTAGTCTAATTGAAATCAATTATTGTGAGCTTACAGATGCATCTGATTCTCCCCCTTCTGAAGGTGCTCCTTTGAGCATGTCTCTCGATGTTTATTCCCAATCCCCCTGGCTTGGCGATGCGAATTTGCCTGATCCTCTGAAAGAAGTGTTTCCATCCGATGAAGCTATAATGGAAACCATGTCTCTCGAAGATCTACCATGGAGAGATGGGCATCATCGTTCCTCGTTTATGCCTAGCCTCAGGGCAATGTCTAATTATCTTGAGCGTTTTGCATCTCAAGTTCCTTCTCCGCCACTTCAAATGCCTATTTTGATTCATGAAGTCTTCGCTGAAGGTAACTTGGGTAACATTACTCAAACGGTGCCTATCGACATTTCCGTGAAACTGGGGATTGTCGAGAAAATCCATGTGGGAGTCACTTGCTCTTCCGAGGAAGTCCACGTGTATACTAGCCTCTTTCATGAATTTCGTGAGGTTTTCGCCTGGTCTTATGAAGAGATGCCTAGAATTGACCCCAGTATTGTGGTGCACGAGATTCCCACCTACCCAGCTACGAAGCCTGTTCGCCAACGTCTTCATCCAGTGCATCCTCAGAAAGCTACCGCTATCAAAGATGAAGTTGAAAAGCTTCTCAAAGTGAGTTTCATTTATCCAATCCCTCTAACACAGTGAGTTTCTAACATTGTTCCTATGGATAAGAAGCAGGGAGCAATTTGCGTCTATGTTGATTATCGCAATATCAATCAGGCCTATCCTAAAGATAACTATCCCACCCTTTTCATCGATCAGATCATTGACGATTGTGCGGGGAGTGAGATTTTTTCCCTTATGGACGGATTTTCTGGCTATAATCAGATCAACATTCTCCCGTCCGATCAACACAAGACCGCTTTTATCTGTCCTTAGGGAACGTTCGTGTATAAGAAACACCCTTTCGGCTTGAAGAATGCTAGAGCTATGTTCCAGCGCGCGATGTCTTATGCCTTTCACGATATTCGTCATATTGTTCAACCATACCTGGATGACCTTCCAGCTCATTCAGCTATGTGAAAAGACCACCCAGACCATCTCCGCCAGATCTTTCTTCGTTGTAGACATCACAACATTCGGCTCAATCCGCATAAATGCGTCTTTTGCGTCAACTCCAGTAGACTTTTATGGTTTATCGTATCTAAAGACGGAATTCACCTTGACCCACTTAAGGTTGAGGCTATTGTTAATCTCCCCTCCCCATCCTCCTTACACCAGCTCCAGAGTCTCCAAGGGAAAGAAAATTTCTTACGTTGTTTTAACCTGAACTACGCCGAAGTAGCCAAAGGATTCACACGACTTTTAAAATAGGACATCCATTTCTGTTGGAATGAGATTGCTCAGCAATATTTTGATATGCTTAAGACGTTGCTTGTCAATGCTCCTCTATTACGTCCTTCGAATTACCGTCGTGATCTCACCCTCTATCTAGTTGCCGCCTTCAATACGATCGCCATGTTTTTGGTTCGAGATGATGGTGACGGTAACGAGCATGTTGTTTACTACTTGTCTTGGAACCTTCTCGACCCTGAAACGCGTTACGCACATGTCAATAAGTTAGCACTGGTTGCGGTTCAGGCTGTCCAGCATTTTCGTCATTATATCCTTTTACGCACAGTGACTGTGATTTCTGATTGTAACCCCATGACCTATATTCTGTCTCAACAGTTGCTGGGGGAGAAATACTCGAAGTGGGTCGTTATCCTCCAAGAGTTTGATTTGGTGTTTACTTCCACCAAATCAAAGAAATCACTCGTTTTCACTGATTTGATTTGTTCTCTCTTCTCCTTCTTCTTCCGAGGATCATATTCCGAAAAAAACTCTTTTCTTGATTAGCACCCTCGATCCGTGGTACGGTGATATCATCATGTATCTCGAAACTTCTACTTTTAGGTCTGAGTTAACGAAAGATGCCTGACGCCACATTTGGCATCAATCGCAACCTTATCGCATTGTCGAAGATACCCTATATCATATCGGAGTCGATTCTATACTCCACCGAGGTTTGAACCTCGAGGAAGTTGAGAAAGTTTTAAATGACTCCCATAGCGGCGCCTATGGTGGTCACATGTCTGGTTATGCCACCGCATAGAAGATCCTTCTTGCTGGCTATTTATAGTCATCCATTTTTAAAGACTGCATTGTCGCAGTACACAAATGTCATGCATACCAAATATATCAATGCAAGATGCGTGCACCACCTGTTCCTTTACACCTTGTCATTACCGTTGGTCCTTTTTCCAAATGGGGCATCGATTTTATGACGTGTAACCCTCGTTCGATCGGGGGGCATGCCTATATTATCGTCATCGTCGATTATTTTACAAAATGGGGGGAAGTAATGCCTACACTGGCTGCGGACGGTAAGACAGCGGCGCAATTCATATTCAATCATGTTATTGCTCGGTTTGGTGTCCCTCAAGCCATCGTTACCGATCATGGTTCTCATTTTCGGGATTATATGATGGCGGAGCTGACGTCTAAGTTGGGTCTGCGTCACGATAGCTCAACACCTTATTACCCTCAAGCTAATGGCCAAGTTGAAGCTGTAAACAAAGTCCTTGTTACAATGCTTCAATGAACAATTAGGATCCATAAATCAAACTAGCATCTCATGTTGTTTTCAGTTCTTTTGGCTTATTGAACATCAATTAAGAGTGCGATCGGATTTACCCTGTTTTAGCTGGTATACGGTTTGGAAGCCACTCTTCTGATTGAATGTGAAATCCCTTCACTCAAACTAGCTATGGAATTACTGCCTAATACTTTGCCTGAGGAAGAAATTCTCCTCTACTTAGAGATATTGGATGAAACTCGTTGCTTATCTGCCTTGGTCATCGAAGCATAGAAGAAGCGAGTCAAAGCTAATTTTGACCAAATAGTTTCCCCTAGTTATTTTATCCAAGGTGACCTCATTATCCTATAAGACGAAGCTCATGAAAAGCTGGGGGCAGGTAAATTCCAACCCATGTGGCATGGGCCCTACATCGTCAAACGTGTGTTACAAAATGGGGCTTATGAGCTTATTGATTATGAAGGTTGTCCCTTATCACAGCCCAGGAATGGGTTGTACCTGAAAAAGTATTATGCTTGAGTCATTCATGCATGATATGTGTACATAGGTGATTTTTTAAGTTTTGTGAATGCTTTGGTTTGATGTGCTTTGTCATCTTTCTTCTGCTTATTGGGTCTTGTTTTTTATGCATATGTCTATTTCCCCTTATGTCGGTTTCGCGGATGGTGTCTCCCGCAGTACCAGGAACTTGTCTTCAGCAGCCTGGGTAATTTATGATCCTGTTGGTGAATTGATTAACTTACAAGGTATTTTTCTAGGACCAACAACAAACAATGTCGCTGAATATAGTGCTTTTTTGGAACTATTAACCAAGGTAGTTAACCTCGATATACGCACGTTGCTTGTGAATTTGGATTCGCATCTTGTTGTTCTTCAACTTAACGATCAGTATTCGGTTCGAAACCCATCCATTTTGAGATTGTATTTGCGTATTCGTTTACTTGAAAGACATTTTGATTTCATTACATATCAACATATACCAAGATGAATACATTAACAGATGCAATAACTAACATTGTGCTAGATAGACATTTGTGAAATTTATAAAACATCATCATATATAAATAGACCCATGTAGAAAAGAGATGTATATATATCGACTGTTTGCAACGTGTGCATCATAAAACCAAAAAAAAATATATGTCTATTTCAGTTACATTGTGAGACAACATGTCTCTCAAAAATGTGTGGAAATAATAGCCTAAGTGCCTAATCGGCGTGGTGCTCATGATAGCACGTCACTGCCTGTACCAAGCACCTCAGCAAGCGGTGGATATGACTCGGCACCCATACAGTGTGCCTCCGATAGGCCCGAGGAAAATCATTGAAACGAACATAGTCTACAATCCCACGGGTGATCCCCTCTAGGTTCTGTACTATCTCCTCGTCACTGCCCTCACCATGAGGAGTGAAATCATGAGGATTTCACCTTGCTATCGGTGACATACCTATAGGATGCTCTAGGCCAACATATGCATACATATAAGGGTAACTGTCAGAACATGCATATATACCAAAAAATCATAAACTCATGAAAATAAAAAATGAGTCTCACCTAGCTCTTTGTCCCAATCCTCTCCCTCCGGGAGCGGGAAGTCTGGATCACCGGTGAAGTATGTGCCAGCGTAGGGCCAATCCTCCACAACAATCAATTTTCGACAAAGCCAATCAAAAAACTCTAGGACATCTGTTGGCCACCCCTTGCTCTAGGCATCAGTGCGGCCCATCAGGCCATCCGTGGTTCTCTGGGTGGTGGCATCGGGACAATAACCTCCTGATGCTGGAATATGGGTAGCCATTCCAAGAATAACGATACCAGAATCAATCCATAACCAAACTTCTTTAGTTTGGTCTTCTTGCACTTAGTGAGTTGTCTCTTGATGTTGATAGTCACGGCCTCGGCCCAGTTGAAGAGAGTCGGGTTCATACACTTTGAGGCAAGGAGTAGTTGTGTCTTTGTGGCCTCATGCGGTGCTTGTGATCCTGCAGCCTACGTGATAGTGTGCATCACTACTCTTAGTGCCAAATTAGGGATGGTTTGGATGTCCACTTTGCCACTCCTTGTTCCTTTTTGTGCCCTTCGGCACACCCTGTCAATTACCATTGAAGGACGGGTACCGGTCAAGATAGGGACTGCACCTTTGCACGACAATCCAATGATAAAATACACATCAAAGACTTTGAGTTCAAGCTCTTGATCCCAAAGCACAAACTTTTCTTGATCTTCGTCCCAAATGCTTATCAAATATTGAAGCAATTCGGGCTGAGCCCAGAGGCACGATGTCAGGAAGAATTTCTTCAAGCCACAATTTCTGAGGGCGTTCATGCATTTTTCATTTTCCATGGCCTGTTCATCCTCCTCACTATGTTCTCTCTCTTTCCACTCAATTACCATCTTTTCTGCTTGGTACCTGCACACATTGTTCATATGAGCATTGTAAGTCTCCTTAGGCATCAAAATTTGTAATCAAATGGTTGCATTTTCTTTAAATTGAGGCGGATTTTGGGTTGTGCAGTTGGCGCAACTGTTTTGCTAATAGTCGCGCCAATGGGCGCAACCCCTGTTTAAAAAGGAATCAATTGGCACGGGTCAGTGCCTGAAACCCGTGCCGACCGCAATGCCCTAGATTTAAAAAATCCTCCCCTAAGGGAATCAAAATGACAATTAAAGGTAATAAAATTTAGCTCAAAAGATGGCAAATGGTGTCGGCTCTTACCTAAAACTGACGGAATCATGATTGGTTCATTGGATCGCTCACAATCATCGCCACAAGATTGCAAGGGAAATGGGTCACTGTTGCTCTGAAAAAGAGGTAAAAGTAAAAAGTAAATAATTTTTACCACTTATGGTCTTTTATAACTTTTCAAAACCTTAAATTAGGTTTTAAAACATGTTTGTCAATTATTTTATCATATTATTTTCGAGGAATATGTTTAACACGCGTCATTTTGTGCAGCGACAGGTTCTCACATGATTATGACGAAGAAACGAGTTGTAATTATACTTTTTCAAACTCGGTAAAAACACGAAAAAGTCACCACTAGAGTCACCTTTTAGCTCTTTTCTGACTCTCTAAAACTGAAAATATTGTCGAGACGCTTGTCGTTTTGAACTCGTTAAATTGGCTGCGAAATGAAATCTACCCAATATACGTTTACCCATTTTTTCGAGCTGGGATAGATTATTTATGAAAAAGGATTACCTTAGCTGATCGCGACTAAGAGGTTCTCTTAGACACAGTTTTCTACCTTTTCAGATCTGTGAGACTACCTACAAAAAGGGACTCCTGGAGTTTTCTTTTCCGCCTTCTTTTCAAACTCTCTAAACATGAAAATATGCCTAGTTCTCCCTTTGTCAGATTCATTAAAACTGATGACATCAGACTCTTTCGTCATGACGTTACCTGAGTTCCTCCTTCCTAGGGCTCAAAAAATGTACCAGGTTGGATTTGTCGAAAGGAAAAAATTACATCGCAAGCATATGCTATCCCCTTCAAGCTTTTTTTTCAAAAATAATTGGGGTACTTGCCAGAAATGGTGGGGGAAAATGGAACCAGATTGTAGTCGTGTTGGCAGTATGTCGCTCTTGAACATGGCACTTGTCTGCATTCGTGTCGGGTTGGGGACATCTCACTTTGTCATTTGTTTGCCTCCATGGGTTTGGGTAATCTCTTTTGACCACTCATCTGCTCTTTGCCATGTCACCATGACCTCATATCCCTTGATGTCAAATACTACCAAATCCAGTGTTGTGTCGTCGATATGTTCAAGAGAATTTTGCCTCTGAAGTTTTCAATCTCCCTCTGATTCTCTGTTGGTATTTATTCACACACATCATATTCCTCTGTCTCCTATCGATGATGTGGAAACATTATGGCCCACCTTCGATCGAGGTCACTTCCTGTCGACTCCAGCTCATTATCCAAGAAGTTGATCTAGAGACTCCCTTCAGGTACCTTGGAGCCTGCATGCCTCAATGGTAGGTTCTTCACATTCGACGCAAGGTCCACATCATTGGCCTTCGATCGACTGACTCTATGGGTGTTCGAAGTCAAATCACTATTCACATTCCCTGGATTGTACCTTTCGTACCTTGAGAGCCATTTTCATTATTGGTGGTGTCTCTCATGTCTGTTAATGGCTTTCATCATTGGCTTGTAATTAGACAATTTTCTTGCATGTTCGACTTCAGTTCACATATTCACATGCTCGAATTTGTACTTTGTTCGAGTTGAGATGGAGCGTAAGACCCTGGGTTTTGTCTAATGAAATCTAGGCTCCGAGTTCTTTATGGATTACTATAACTTATTACATGACTCTTCTGATTGGATGGTTGCGACCATACCTGAGTCTATTTGTTGATCCCTACTGCTGGATAGTTGTGTCCATACCTCGAATCTCACTATTTATGTACTCTATTATGGATGGTTGCGCCTATGCCACATGTCATGTATTAGATGTATCAGTTGTATTCATACTTGTAGGTTTTATGACAGCAGTGTTTGGGTCGAACGCGTTCTCATAAAGCATTTCAGCCCTCCCTCTCTCTCGGACCTCATGCTTTAGGGCGCATTTGTTACACAACATTTTCTCACCGTCCCTGCAATCCCTCACCCTGCATATTGGAGGGTCCTTCCTGTGACCTGTGAGCAATATCATACTCTGCAAACACCTTCTGCATAAGGACATCATTTCTCCTGTTGAACATTTCCTCAAAAATCCCACAAAAACCTATGTTTTGGCCTTGGCGCGGGTAGCCAGTTCATCCCTCACTCCAATGTGAAGGATGTACACTAGAGCTCACACCAACTGGAGCTCTGTCTCTTTGTTGTGCTCACGCCATCCATTTTGGGAATGTTTTTTAACAAAATAGAGGTGGAAGTTTCCTTTAACCACCTCAGGGATGAGTCATAGGAAGTGGTTAACTTGATGAGCCACAAATCTCCCTCTTTAGGTAGTGGTTTCCTCCTCCCATGGAACACTCCTTGAAAATAGGTCTCCCTTCCATGATTATAGGGATCCTAACCTCTCCCTCTCTCTCTATATAAACAAGCCTTCTCCCTTTATGAAAGCTAGCGGAACATATAGCCAAGAAGCTGAACTTTGAGAATAGATACTATAGCTAAGTAATTTCTATTGAGAAGGTAGAACCAATGAGAATTCCTTAGAGAGAGCCCCGTCCAAATTCCTAACGAGCCTTTCTGAGACGTGCTCCGCTGGAACCTTGTTGGAGGAGACCACAACGTCAAAGCTTGGTTGTACTCTTCCTTTCCTTCATTAATATACTCGTCTATGGTATTGGTTCCACAATTGTGTTATGTTTATCTGATGCAATTGATTTAGTCTTCTTCGACTGACTAATAGTTACGAATGTGAAATAGTATGTTGTACATCGTCTTTATTTCTTGTGTATGTGCAGGTATCCGAGTGTGAAAGCGAGCGGATCATGATTTGTCAAACTAGGAATGAGAGGCAACAACTCTTTCCGACAACAAAAACAGTGTATGACCTCCAGTAAGTCATCTATAGAATCTCCATCCATTTTTTAACTAGGAATTGATATTATAGCGTGTCTCGTTTGTGGCTAGACCCACTCTAGGGCTAGTGGGATCGCCTCTATCCACAGAGGGGATTTACCTCACCAACACCCTCTCATGCAAATCAGTGACTTTTCACCTTCCTTTTCTCCTATTTTCCTATGTTTTTATAAATAAATTCCAATTAATTCCTCTGTGTTTATTCAAAGCCTTTTCTATTTCCTTTTCCAATTTCCCTTCTCCGTAATAAACCAAATGAACACCGATACTAGGATGTTTTTCCCAACATTCAGCTTAGAATACGTGTCCCATGACCTTCGTCATTATTTTTCCTGTATTAAATTTATTACATGGATTTTTAACCTGGGTTGTTACATAACACATTTAGTGCACAAGTAGTGGTCTTAATGGATTTATTTGATCCAAATTGTGCACCTTTGATCCTAGCCCCAAGCTCAATTTTTCCCTACATGTTTTATATACATGATCTTGGAGTATATGTTTCCTACATGTTTACATGTTTATCATTTACATTCACATGATATATGTTAAGTTGTTAACAAGTGTGTGATTCAGTAAAAGTTTAAATTGGTATAAATCGTATATATATCACACCACTGATTCACCCACCCCCCCCCCCTCCTCAGTAGTGCTCAAAGGTTTCCAACAACTACAAGGGCTAGTAGACTGGTTCAAGAATCCCATCTGTGCACCAGATGAATTTGAAGAGGGAAAGATGTCCAACATTTCATTCACCATCAAGGTATACATATCCACCAAACGAGGCATAATCACAGAAATATCATTGCGAGCACCATGTTCCTAAGAATAAATTTCCTCCTACAAAGCCTTGTTATAAGAATATAAGAACATTTCACTTGGTCATATTCTGAGATGCCTAGTATCATCCCTTCAATCGTGGATAACCACATTGACACATGGTCAGATGCCCACCTAGAAAGGAAAAATAAGCATCTGTGTAACCCTTCTAAAGTGGGATCCATTCGACAAGAAATATATAAGCTTCATAAATCGTGTTTCATTACCCTGTCGCTTATACATCTTGGGTTTCCAACCTTGTACCCATCATAAAAAAAAAGGTTATTCTTCATGTTTGTACTAATTTTTGAGATTTAAATAAAGCATGTCCCAAAGAGAACTATCCAACCCCCTTTATTGACCAATTTATCAATGCATGCGTAGGACACGAATCCTTGTCCTTCATGGACAACTTTTCCAGATATAACCAAATCCAAATCCGCCACATGGATCAGTATAAAATAGCCTTCATGACCCCCTGGGGTACATTCTCCTACCTGTTGGGGAAAATACTAAGAGGGGGGGGGTGTGGGGGGGTTGAAACAGTATTTAAAAATCACAATAATATTTTTCTTCTCTAAAATATGTACGCGAATTTACTAAACCCAACTCGCATATGTATGCCACTGTTAAAAAATATCATTATTAATCTGTTTAACCTAAAGATAATGTAAGAGATTCACCAGGTATTTGATAAGCAGTAAGGATGTTCATTAAGAACAGAATAAAGCATCACACGTAAGCAACACACATGAACACCAGGATTTAAGGTGGAAACCCAATGTGGGAGAAAACCATCGTTGATGTCATCTCAGTCTTCAATCTTAGTAATATCAAAAGCTTATTACATTCATGTACTGGTGTAGACTCATGCCAGTACAAAGGAACCCACCTGCTGAAGGCTGCAACCTTCACTCATTTTCTAGCGCCTACTAGAAGGGAGCTCTAATCCCCTGATCTTGTTTACCAACAACCACTGGAAGGGAGCCTTTACCCCCTTGATCTGATCAACAACTACTATTGGCAGGAAGCTTCGACTTCCTTACTGAAGGCTCCAACCCTCATCACCATCCGTGGACCACGTTTCATAATTTTTCACACTAAATCCACTTGCTTTAATACATCACGGGTTGTAGATCAAGTGAAGCAAACACTTACATAAATCAACTAGAATAGTGAGATCATTATAACCAGAACACATAACTAAACTCACAGTACTACATCAACATAGAATAAATTGCAACCCTTATCATTCATATGCCAAAATGTATACACGACTTCACTTAAGGAAACCTAGTTTTATACGTGTTTTTCTATTGAGAAACCTGCGTATAGATATTAATATACCAAAAACATGTTATTCTAAGTCAACCACATATTTTACCAAAGTTATTCTAAAAATATATTGTTAGCTTACAAAACCCTCATACAATTAGAAATATTAATAATCTTTTCAACCAATCAATCATGTAACCAAATTCAAGCAAATCTACTTCAAACATTATCATTAAACCCAGATCAACATAAAGACATCATTGACAGACAACAGATATACAACAGCACTGATCAATTTGATCAGTATTTTATAAACAGAAACCCTTCCTTTATGTATGTGACTTTGATGAAACTAACCAGCATGTATACACGACTTTACCGAGACCAACCTGCGTACATATCTGCAATTTTTGACCTAAAATTACGCAGCTCTTCAGAACTTCAGAAAGACCCAGATCATGATATTCAAAGATAAAAACATGCGTCAATACTTAGATCTAGTCAATCCATGAGCATATCATATAATGCAAAGTCATTTCAAGTCTCATGATCCCGATCCATCATTGTATTCATTATTGCATAATTATTTTAGATCTATATGTCAACTATGGCCCTTACAATGAAAATATACTTCAAATTGAAATATTCATCAAAAACCCTTTGACATGCACACTTTAACACTTTGATCTTCTCCTCTTTATATAGCGTGAACCTTAGCCAATACCATGAGCCAAAACCACACTAGTGTTGGTGGCAATATTGGATGGGTTCGAATAACTGTTAATGCACTCAATACTCTGGGCTAATACCATGGTAAATACCCTTGGTATTATTAAATTAGTGCTCCAGCATGTACGTGACTTTGCTTCTTTGTACTCATGTGTATATGCGACTTTTCCTTGATGAACCCTCGTATATTTGTTCAAATATTCATCTTTCCCAAACTTGTTATTTTGGCCTGCAAGCCTATGTCCCATCATTCCTGTCACCTATGAACTCATCTAGTTACCATATACCTTTTATGCTACAGGTGGGTTTCCATCAAGGAAAACACATGCATCATATTTCCAATAATTTCCCCCTTTGGAATTGATGTCAACCATGTTGGTGTTTGGTCACCATAACCTGTTAAATACCTGTTAGAAACATCAACATAAGCATTATTCAAATACCAAGATACTCTCCCCCTTTGACATGATTTGTTCTATAATCACCATGCTTCCACCGAGCACATGCTAAATCTTCAGAATTATTTTCAATGAAGTACATGAATCTTTAAATAAATTGATTAGGACCTTTCCTATCACCAAGGACTCATACATACATCACTCACCCAACCAAGTAGAGTTACATATTTGAATCAACCGTCCAACCAAATGGGTTTACATATTTGACACATCCACCCAACCAAGTGGGATTACATATTTGACATGACCTTAAAATTCCATATATGGCTAAATGTGACAATATTTACATCATAGGTCTCAACATGACCTTTACATCAAATTAAGGATATCACTTTTATAACCAAGACCAAAATACCTGAATAGTAAGAAATCATTGAACATAATTTAGCAACCATAATGCCAACAAAGCATTATACTTTGCAAGGCTAATGCTCCCCCAGAACCATCCAGAACAATAATATCTTCAATTCCTCTCTTCAATCACTTTTTTGCAGGATGAGGTGTTTCAACCTCCATTCCCTTATGTTCTTCAGATTGACCACCATTAGCCAAATTTTCAATTTATGGTCTTGATTCGTGTATATAGGGAGCATAATAATTATCTATCCTTCTTTTTTAAATAATATGATGAGGGTCATAGGGACATTTATCCCATTGATGAAGATGCATGTCTTGAAGCATTTTCTCAAATTCCTCCATGGCTTGTCTATTATTAACAATGAAAGGCCCAACAGTCTTGGGAAACTTGAATAAATGTCCCTTCTTTGCTAGCACAAAATTAAATTGATCTACGTTCAAAATTTTTCTAATGAACTCTAAAGAAAAATATCTCATTGGTACAAAAAAAGGAAACCTGTAAGTGGAAACATCTACTCCATATAATTTGATCTTAACATAATCTTCAAACTGAAACTAATCTCCCACTTTGAATTCCTTGTTGATTTGTAGAATGGATTGGGCTTTTGGAAAGAGGCATGGTGGAACAGAGTTTTTTATAATGGAATAGACAATTGACATGAAAGAAGCAATGAAATATGAAAAACCTTCATCATTAGGGTGACTTCTTACATTTTTTATCCACTTTATTACCGATTGCTTCTTTTTGTGTGGATCCATTATGTTCAAGCCTAAATGCATGAATTTTTATACATTAAAAAAAATGAACAGATAGATCAATAGAGATGGAAATATGAAACAACCAGTAAGTTTTATATTTGATAGTTGAGAGTTCACTAAACCCTCCCAGAAGGTTGGTATATCAAGAAAAATTTCAGGCTGCATGACTAAATTAAACATCCTTGGAATAGCACGGTCAATAACAGAAGTATTTTCCCTTTTCATAATCCTAGCAATTACTTGTAACATTGGCTTGACATCTTTAGCAAAGATTTCTAGGGGAAACTGAGTTGGTTTTAGAGATAAAGTTTTTCATGTTGGCAAAAGATAGAATGACAACTGGGCATAATATTTTCCAAACAAATTTTGAAATATAGGTAACAGGGTTTCTTTAGAAAATGAAGTAGAAAATTTTGAACATGGAAAATCAAGATCCTGTTGGATTAATAAAGCATAGCTTGAAAAATATTTCCCCCAGTGAATTCATCACAAAAAATTTATGAGGATACATGGAAAAGACCAACTAGGTGATAAATTTTGGATAAACATATGTATGAGGGATTATGGCAGAAAATAGACCTAATTTTATAATTGTAGAGTATACAGGGGAGACTAATTGGCCAGCTAAGATGTCTTGGAGGAGTTCCATTAGGTTTAACGACCAGACATGGTCGAAGATGTCTCTTTATTTTTCCATGAGGGGAATGTGGGTTGCAGAACCTTCCCTGGTAACTTTCTTTGACATTTTGAACAATTGAGAAGGGTATATATAGTGGATAAATACATGGATAACATTGGTTGACACTAGAGACCAAATTTATGAGCTAGAGAACATGAATGAGCTTATGAAATCTTCGAAAATTTTGAAAAAATGAGTGAGATTTTAGCACGAAAATGGGATTTTATGGGTGAACATGAAAAACATAATTAAATGAAGAGGTTATGAGTGTATGGGATGATGAAGTGATGACGTGGATGATGTGGTGGTAATGATATGGTGGTATGAGTTGAGGTTTCATTGACGTGGACAAATTGTGCTCGCTTTCCATAAACCTCAATGGCATCCCCTTACCACTAATGGGAGCACCCATGGTAGTGAGTGTGTCCATCAAAAGGTGATTTCGCAAAAAATCTCCGTCATTGATCATGGAAGAATGGTTTACCCTGTAACTTTTATGAAGGCACCGATGGTGATAAACTTTGTGCATGTTTTGATGTCGAGTTTTGGCATGTGGGGAAGCCCTGACCTCACCGTCGACATCATGTGCCAAACCTTCCCTACATTTAATCCTTTGACATTTTGACTCTCGTTGGCCCCCACCAAATTAAATGTATTATATGGTACTGCACTACATCAACATAGAATAAACTACAACCTTGATCATTCACATGCCAAAATGTATACGCAACTTCACTTAAGGAAACCCGAGTTTATACATATTTTTCTATTGAGCAACCTGCGTATAGATCTTAATATACCAAAATCATGTTATTCTAAATCAACTACATATTTTACAAGAATTATTTTTAAAATATATTATTAGCTTATAGAACCCTCATAAAATTAGCAACATCAATAATCTTTTAAACCAATCAATCATGTAACCAAATTCAACTTCATCATTCAACCAAATCTACTTTAGACATTATCATTAAACACAGATCAACATGAAGATATCATTGAAAGAGAATAGAGATACAGCAAAATTGATTAGTTTGATCAGTATTTTATAAACAGAAACCCTTCCTTTATGTATGCGACTTTGATGAAACGAACCCGCATGTATACACGACTTACCAAGACCAACCTGCGTACATATCTGCAATTTTTGACCAGCGTACATATCTGCAATTTTTGACCTAAAATTACACAGCTCTTCAGAACTTCAGAAAGACCCATATTTTGATATTCAGAGATAAAAACATGCGTCAATATTTAGATCTAGTCAATCCATGAGCAGATCATACAATGCAAAGTCATTTCAGGTCTCATGATCCTGATCCATCATTGTATTCATTGGTGCATAATTATTTCAGATCTATATGTTAACTATGGCCCTTACAATGAAAATATACTTCAAATTGAAATATTCATCAAAAACCCTTTCACATGTACACTTTAACACTCTGATCTTCTCCTCTTTATATAGCTTGAACCTTAGCCAATACCATGAGCCAAAACCACACTAGTGCTAGTCGTAATATTGGATGGGATCGGATAACTGTTACTATGCTCAATACTATGGGCTAATATCATGGTAAATACCATTGGTATTATTAAATTAGTGCTCCATCATGTACGCAACTTTTCTTCTTTGTACTCGCGTGTATATGTGACTTTGCCTTGATGAACCTGCTTATATTTCTTCAAATATTCACCTTTACCAAACTTCTGATTTTGGCCTGCAAACCTATGTCCCATCATTCCTGTCACCTCTAAACTCATCAAGTTACCATATACTTGTTCTGCTAAAATTGGGTTTCCATCAAGGACAACACATGCATCATATTTCCAACAATCTCCCCCTTTGGAATTGATGGAAGCTATGTTGGTGTTTGATCACCATAACTTGTTAAATACCTGTCAAACACATCAACATAAGCATTATTCAAATGCCAAGATACTCTCCCCCTTTGACATAAAGGGAAAAGGGCGGGCCATATGATTTTTTCTATAATGACCATGCTTCCCCTGAGCACATGATGAATCTTCAGAAACATTATCAATGAAGTATATGACTCTTTAACTCAATTGAGTAGGACCTTTCCTATCACCAAGGACTCATAAATACATCACTCACCCAACCAAGTGGGGTTACATATTTGACTCAACCATCCAACCAAGTGGGTTTACATATTTGACACATCCACCAAACAAGTGGGATTACATATTTGACATGACCTTAAAAGTCCATAAATGACTGAATGTGACAATCTTTACATCATAGGTCTCAACATGACCTTTACATCAAATTACAGATATTGCTTTTATAACCAAGACCAAAAGACATGAATAGTAAGAGATCATTGAACATAATTCAGAAACCATAATGCCAACAAAGCATTATAATCTGCAAGGCTAATGCTCCCCCTGAACCTGTGATACTTTTTCATTGTCAACAACTCATTCATCAAAGCATCTTCATAAATTAGATAAATATCAATGAGAAAATAATAACTCAATACCATATCAATAGATTGTACCCATCAACATCAAACCAATCAAATCATAATTGTCAACAACATGTCAGATTCTGTTCTTGAGTCTGTCTCACTGTTTTTCTATCAAAGAAAAACATACACAATTGTATGCAAAGAAACTCATGTATATACGCGACTATACTTCATGAAACCCACATACAGAAATCAACCTTCTAAATTTTCTCCTGTAAACTGAGAATACTAGATTAATAGCAAAGTGAGGCAGAGACAACTCCCGTTTTTGTCTGAGATATTCAAATGCTTCTCTAGGGAGAGGTTTAGCAAAAATATTAGCAACTTGTTCTTTGGAGGGAACATACTCCAATTTAACCTTTTCCTCAAGCACTTGTTCTCATAGAAATTGATACTTAATAGGAATATGCTTGTTTTTGGAGTGCATAACAGGATTTTTTGGAATACTAATAGCACTTGTATTATCACATAGGAGTGAGATGGATGGAGAGCATTTAATTTGAATATCTTGCAATGTATTCATCATCGATAGAATTTTTGTGCAACAATATGTAGCAGCAACATATTATGTTGTCATTGTAGATAAGGAAATGGAACTTTGTTTCTTGCTGAACCAAGATACCAATCAGGTCGCCATATGAAATGCAACTCCACTAGTGCTTTTCCGATCATCAACATTTCCTGCCTAATCCACATCTGTGTAAGCATGAAGAGTAATATCTACATATTTAGTATACCATATACCAAAGTCTTGGGTTCCTTGGATATATTTGAATATTCTATTTACTTCCGAAAGATGTGATTCCTTTGGATTTGCTTGGAAACATCCAACAATCCCAACTGCATGCATGATATCTAGTCTAGTACATGTTAGATAAAGCAGACTTCCAATCATAGACCCTTACTCTAGTTGGTTTACTGTGGGAGAAGTATCATGAGAACTGAGGCTACATCCTGTCATCAGTGGAGTACATATATTTTTGCAGTCTTACATCCCATACTTCTTCATAATTTACTTGAGATATTTTTTTTGTGAGAGAAATAATCCGTCTTTTGTTTATTTCACTTGTAAACAAAGAAAATTTGTTAGTTGCTCAAGTAAATACATTTAAAATTCTTGTTGCATAACAGAAGAAAATTTTTTACTCATATATTCTTCATTACTCCAAAATATGATTTCATCAACATAAAAAACGATAATTAGCAGTTTATAATCCTCAATTTTTCTGTACAATTTGTTGCCTGTGGATTCTTTTGTGAAGCATTATTGTTGAAGATACTTGTCAAGATGATAATACCATGCTCGTGGAGCTTTTTTTAGCCCATATAAAGCCTTTTTGAGTTTGCATACAAAGTTTTCATCATTCCCAAAAATGAATCCTTCTGGTTGTTCAATATATACTTCTTCTAGATCTTCATTAAGGAAAGCAGATTTTACATCCATTTGATAAAATTTGAAATGTCGAAAATTTGAAAAGGCAAGAAACATTCTTATGGCTTCAAATCTGGCTACTAGTGAAAAATTTTCTTCAAAGTCTATGCCTTCTTGTTGATCATTACCTTTACAAAAAAGTATAGCTTTGTTTCTAATGACTTCTTCATTTTCATTCAACTTATTTTTTAATATCCATTTTTTCCCAAGAACATTTTTATCATGAGGCTCTGCAACCAATTCCCAAGTATAATTATTTTCAATTTGATCAATTTATTCATCCATGGCCTTAACCCAACATTTATCTTTACTAGCTTGATTTACATTTTGTGGTTCAATGGTGGATAATAAAGCTAGATAACTAGGAGATCCTACAAGGGTTATTCTTGTTTGTACCCGAGATTCCTTTTCTCCTAGAATTTAAGTTTCTGGATTATTATTTTAGACATACCTGGAAGGAGCCTTTTCTTTATCTGACATGTCTTTTTTTCTACTTCATTAGTTTCTTCTTCTATATCATTTTGATTTGATGTGGGAAAGAATTCATCATCATAATCATCCTCTTTTTTTGTTGTTACCTTTTTGGGAACTGTGTGTGCTTCACCAATCACAACATCAATACATTCAAAAAAAAATTGAAGTCTCTTATTGTAGCATTTGTATCCTTTACTTATAGATGAGTAACCAAGAAGAATTCCTTCATCTAATCCAGCTTCAAACTTACCAAGTTTTTCATCATTATTTTTTATGAAACATTTTCTTCAAAAAACTCTAAAATGCTTTACAGTGGGAGGCTTACCATACCATAGTTCATAAGGAGTTTCACCACTATTCACACGAACATGAGCCTTGTTGAGAATATTTATTGTGTTATGTGCAGCTTCACCCCAAAAGGTGTCAGCAGTTTCAGACTCATCAAGCAAATCACGAGCCATTTGTTGAACTGTTCTATTCATTCTTTCTGCCATGCCATTTTTTTAAGGAGTTCTGGCTACAGAAAATTGTCTTTATGCCATGGTGTTCATAGAAATCAAAGAATTTATCTTATATTTATACTCTTCCTCGTTCATATCTAAGGAATTTTATTTTTATATCTAATTAATTTTCAACTAATGCTTTGAAGACCTTAAATTTATCAAATGCTTCATCTTTGTGTTTCAATAAATCAATCTATCACATTCTAGAAATATCATCAATGAATAAGATGTAGGTTTTAACCCTGTACAGAAATTATCTGCAAACGAATCTTAAAACAGAAAATAAACAATAGCGAGAGCATAAAACATAAAATAGAGAAGCACAGAGATTTTCCCCTGGATTCCAAATCAGAACGACCAACTTGACTTTTCATTATATTCCTTTTATTGTTACAACACATATATATACATGTCGAGGCATACATAAACCCCAATCCATTAACCCTGGATTAGAACATAACCATAGTTCCCTTGAAAAGATCTACAAAATACCAGGGGCCAAAAACCATCATGCCCCAAAACCATGTGCAAACCCATGCACAAAACCATGGGTGGGTCCGCCCATCGGAAAATAAGGACCAAAAAAAAAAAAATATGGGCCGCTGCCCCGGACCCCGACAGGGGGGGCTATTGCCCCCCTATTACCCCCTCACGTGTGACTAGTCATGGAAAGAATATAACACAAGCCCAACATAAGATATATTATTGTTCTCCACGAGGTGAATTTTTCCTTACAGTTCTACACAAATAAGTATGTATAAGTTCAAGAGGCTTACTTGTTGATCCTTCTTTAGCATTGAATTGAACTATGGTTTTCTTACCAAATTGACATGACTTGCATATGGTACTTTCTGGTAGGGTGATGTTGGGTAGATCATGAATAGATTTGAGCATACTTGATTTGATTATTTGAGAAAATCTTAGATGTCCCAACCTTCTGTGCCATAAACCAGTTTTCCTCAACTTTTCCTAGATAACATTTTTCTTGGCCACCTTTCAATATATACAGATTTCTCGAGGTTCTTTTTCCTTTTATTATGGTCTTTCTTGTGTCAAGTTCACGAACCACAAATTATTTTGATCGGAAGACCACCTCATTTCCTTGGTCACACATTTGTATAACACTGACCAATTTATGCTTTAATCCATCAACATACATAACATTACCATCTTTCACCTTTTCTTTTAGAAAAACAGATCCTTTACCCTTAATGGCAGCAGGGGAGTCATTTCCAAAAGTGACATTATTTTCTCTCTCTAATGCACTGTATGAAATGAGTTTATCTTTATCACCTATTATGTGTTTTGAACATCTGCTATCAATGTACCATTGATTTTCATGTCCTTCTAGAAATAATGAAATGACTCATCTTTCTAAGTGTAAGTCCTTCTTTTTCCATAGCTTAGAATTTTTTGACATTTGCTCTTTTTGATATGTTGGTTGTAATTTTCTCCTAAATTCAAATTCCTCGTGTCCAAAGTTATTGAAAAATGAGAATTCAATTTCATATTTAAAAGGAGAGAGATTAGTATAGTTATTCTTCTTGATTCCTGTCTCATCATTTTGTTTTCTTGTTTCTCTAGTCATGATGGTTTTGTATGCAACACATTGAGCAACTTTGTGACAAAAATTATGACATGAGAAACATTGTCCATTAAAGAATAAATTTTTGTGATCATATAACCTTCTAGTGATGTTTACCTTTTGACTTATTCTTATTTTATTGTTCATCCTTGAATTAGAGTGAACATGATTTACCTGTGAAGTGTCTTTATTCTTCTGCTGGAGATTGAAACTTTGCTAACTAGATTTTGCTGCATTTAGATAGCTTCTAATGGTGGATGAGGATTTTTTTTTGTCTATGATGTTTCAAAAATGTATCCAAGATCTATCCTCATAGGAGGAGAGCATTAAGCCTTGATAATTTCATCTAAGGTTTCAAATCCTTTATAAAATCTAAGATTTGGATTTTTTATTTTCTTAATTCCCTTTCTTAGACTTACTATTTCACATTCTAACTTCTCATTATGCTTCTCCTTTTCTATGAGTTGATTCTTTAGAGTATCTATGGCTACTTTGTTTTTTTTCAAACATATTTTAATTTGAGTAATTTCTTCAAAGAAATATTGTTCTTCTAAATCATCCAAAAAAAATTCATTAGACTCTCTAGTACTTCTTTCAAATGCCATTAGAAGTTTAAGATCTTGATCATATTATATGTCTTCACTATTTGACAAGCCATCACTATATTCATGAGTATAATAACTTTTCCTATTGTAAAATTGTTTCCTATTTCCTTTTGCAATATCCTTTCCCTTGTGATGGTTATATTTATAAGGATATTTAGCAGCATAATGACCAACTCTACCACAAGCAAAACATTTGAAAGGAATCTTACCTCTGAACCTTCTGGTACCAAGTTGAAGCTTCTTTAAAAAAATTACCTCATCTTCTTCTGATACATACCTTGATTCCTTATGTTCTTCCTTTTCCTTTCCTTTTGCAGTAACTTTAAATGCGACGTCTCTGACTTCTGAGGGACCTCCTTTTCTCATTTCAAAAGAAGTCAAGTTCCCGTGAAGTTGAACAACAGTAAGAGTCCGCAGATATTGCTTCTCTTTAATGGAAAACACTTTTGACTCAAATTTAGGAGTTAGAGATCTTAAGATTTTCTCTACTAAAGTTGTGTCTTTTATGTCATCATCTAGATTTATCATACGATTTACAATATCATATAGACATAGAAAGAAACTTGCAATACTTTCATCATTATGCATTCTAATATTTTCATATTGAATTTTGAGAGATTGGATTTTAACACTTTTTACCTTATTATCGCATTCATAGCTTAGGATGATTTTGTCCCAATTTCCTTTGTTGTATTTAACTTCATAACTTTGACAAATTCTAATTCATTCAGGCTTCCCAATAATGCATTGACAAATTTCGCATTGGTTGTATATTTCTTCTTTGTTGCTGCATCTGTGAGAATTGCGGCTGGATATTAGTAGGGCCCAAACATCTGCTCCAAGAGACTAAAGATAGGATCTTGTTCTTGTCTTCCAGAATATTAAATTATTTCCGTTAAAGAGTGGCGGTATGATAGATTTTTTTCCATATTGGTTTCTCATCTTGGTAGATCTTCCTTCAAGAAATCAAGCTTCTTCTGATGGACCTGCTCTGATACCAATTGTTCGGAAAAATACTAAGAAGGGGGGGGGGGGGCGGGGGGGCAAATCAGTATTTAAAACTCACAATAATAATTTTCTTTTCTAAAATATTTACACGACTTTACTGAACCCAACTCACGTATGTACGCGACTGTTATAAAAGAAAATAGTGTATGCTTAGTAAACTTGTAAAACAGCTAATTCTTTATCTTTTTAACTTCACCATAATGTAAGCGATTCATCAGGTATTTGATAAGCAGTAAGCATGTGCATTAAGAACAGAATAAAGCGTAACACATAAGAAACACACATGAACATTGTGATTTAAGGTGGAAACCCAATGTGGGAGAGAACCACTGTTGTTGTCGTCTCAGTCTTCAATCTTATTAATATCAAAAACTTCTTACATTCATGTACTAGTGCAGACTCATGCTAGTACACAGGCACCCACCTATTGAAGGGTACAACCTTCACTTGTTCTCTAGCTCCTACTAGAAGGGAGCTATAACCCCATGATCTCGTTTACCAACAACCACTAGAAGGGACCTTCAACCCCCTTGATCTGATCACCGGCTACTACTAGCAAGAAGCTTCGACTTCTTTACTAAAGGCTCCAACCCTCATCACCATCCATGGACCATGTTTCACAAATTTTCACGCTAGATCCACTTACTTTAATACATCACAGCTTGTAGATCAACTGAAGAAAACACTTACATAAATCAACCAGAACAGTGATATCATTGGAACCAATACACAAAACTGAATTCACGATACTACATCAACACACAAAATAAACTGCAACCCTGATCATTCAAATGCAAAAATGTATATGTGACTTCACTTAAGGAAACCAACGTGTATATGCATTTTTCTATTGAGCAACCTACTTAAAGATCTTAATATACCAAAAAAATGTTATTTTGAATCAACCACAGACTTGACCAAAGTTATTCTGAAAATTTATTGTTAGCTTACAGAACCCTCATACAATTAGCAACATCAATAATATTTTCAACCAATCAATCATGTAACCAAATTCAAATTCATCATTCAACCAAATCTACTTCAAACATTATCATTCAACCCAGATCAATAGGAAGACATCATTGATAGAGAGTAGAGATACATCAGAACTAATCAGGTTAATCAATATTTGTAAACATAAACCCTCCTTTATGTACGTGACTTTGATTAAACGAACCCGGGTGTATACGTGACTTTACCAAGACCAACCTTCATACAAATCTGAAATTTTTTACCTAAAATTGTGCAGCTCTTCAGAACTTTAGAAAGACCTAGATCATGATATTCAGAGACAAAAACATGTGTCAATACTTAGATTTATTCAATCCATGAGAATATCATACAATGCAAATTCAATTCAGGTCTCGTGATCCCGATTCATCAATGTGTAAATTGGTGCATAATTATTTCATATATATATGTCAACTATGGTCTTTACAATGCAAATATGCTTCAGATTGAAATATTCATCAAAAACCCTTTCACATGCACACTTTAACACTTTGATCTTCTCCTCCTTATATAGCTTGAACCTTACCAAACTTTTAATTCTGACCTAGAAACCTTTGTCCCATCATTCCTTTCGCCTCTAAACTCATCTAGTTACCATATACTTGTTCTACTACAAGCAGGTTTCCATCAAGGACAACACATGCATCATACTACCAACACTACCAAATAATTCCCTTTGGCCTTAAAAACATTACAGCAAAATTTGAGGGAGCCATGAACTATATGTTTCAAGATATAGCTCATATCATCTTAACCTATTTGGATGACCTCACGACCCATTCCAAAAATATCTCAAATCATCTGGAAGAGATTCCCTAAGTTTTTCAGAGGTGTCAAAAATAAAACCTCTTCTTGAACCCCATCAAGTGTGTCTTATGCGTTAGCACTAGAAGATTGCTAGGATTCATAGTCTCCCAGAAAGGCATTTGTGTCAACCCCCTGAAGGTTCAGGCCATTCAAGAAATCCCACCACCTAAAACTTCGAAGAAGTTACAAAGCCTACAAGTCAAGGCCAACTACTTACGAAGCTTTGTTCACAACTACACTACATGTGCACGTCACTTATTTCATCCCCTTCATTAGCATGTCCCACTCTAATGTAATGCACAGGCCCAATAATAATTTGAAGATTTAAAAGAAACATTGTCTCAAGCACCTCTTATCAGCCCACCTGACCATACCAAGGATTTCACACTCTACCTTTCATCATCATAGGTATCCATAATTGGGGTGTTAGTCCAAGTAGGTACTGATAATAGGGAGCACATCATCCATTACGTTAGCAAGAACCTCTCGGGTCTTGCTTTGAAGTATGAGCCAGTAGGAAAAACATCCTTAAGACTCATACATGCCATTGAGAAACTACGACACTACATTCTGTTAAAAACTTCCACCATCATAGAAAATATCAACCCTATGCGATACTTTCTCACACACCATATGATGAACTATAAGTACGCTCAATGGGAGGTTATCTTACAAGGGTTCAACCTTTAGTTTTCCTCCCCAAGAGGAAAAAATATGTCATTCTTGTAGGTTTCATCATTGATCTCCCCCCTGAATCCCAAGGGTCCCCTGTCAACGACTCTTTCCCGAATGAACACGGATTCGTTATATCTACATACAACCCTTGGTATGGTGACATCCTCCTCTTCCTATGAACTCATAAATTCAACCCTTAGTGCACTCCCAATGATCATAGGCACATTCTTCACCAATCCTTGTGTTATCTCCTCATTGGAGACATTCTCTACCACAGAGGCATCCACATCATTCTTTGTTGAGAGCCTTCCATTAATGAATATGAACAAGTATTAAATGAATGTCATAATGGAGTCGATAGCTATTTCCTGAAAGATCATTTATGCCCGCTACTTCTAGCCTACACTTTTACACGATTGTATCCAAGAAATCAAGTGGTGTGAACCTTTCCAATGATAATCCCACAAAGCCTGAGCTCCCCCAAATCTTCTACATCCAAACATCAGCGCTGGCCCATTTTCAAAATGGGAATTTACTTCATGACTTGCAACCTGAATGGCCACAAATACATAGTATTCATCGTCGACTACTTCACTAATTGGGTTGAAGAAATGCCCACATTCAACAACATTATTGATACTGCCACCATATTTGTCTTTAACTATGTCATCACATGGTTTGGTGTTCCCAAGGAATTAGTCTTGGACCATGATAAGCACTTCGAGAATGATATTTTCCAAGAATTTTCCCAGCTCCTTTACTTTTCACATGAGTTTGCTTCCCCATACCACCCCCAGTCCAATGGAAAGGTAGAAGTTGTCAATAAATTCCTAAATACAATGTTACAACGCATGGTGAAAAAACACAAAACCAACTAGCATCATATGTTATTTTCCACCTTGTTGGCATATAGCACATCGATAAAATCATCCACATGATTTACCCCTTTTCACCTAGTATATGGTGTGGAGTTCATATTCCTTATACATGGAAATATTCCTACCCTATGCATTACCATCGACCTTCTCCCAGACACTTCACCCCTAGAAAATCGGTTAGTACAACTGGAACACATCGAAAAAATCTAACGCAAATCCCTCTAGCACAATGAAGCCCATAAAAAGAGAACCAAATCCTCTTTTGATCGCAATGTCACTCCTTGAACATTTAACAAAGGATATGTTGTACTTCAGTATGATGTAGCCAAAGAAGCCTTGGGACCAGGAAATTTTGAGACCTTATGGCAAGTGTTATCACCCAAAAATTTTCAAAACATCATTGTGTCATGTTTGTTTTTGGTCATGGTTCAAATTAGGTTTAGAAGTTAATTTAGGATTTGGTTAAGGGTAGGTTAGATTTTTATAATTTCAAAGGTCATCACTAAGTTTAAATAAAGTCTTTTAAAGGTCCATTCATTGTCAAAATACCCATAATTTCCATTTGGGAGTCATCCATAAATTTTTGGGTCAAACTGTGCAATTAGCCAAGAATCCATGTTTTCGTAGCGCCACTAGTTCAAAAAAGTTGATTTGCGCTATGAAAGCGCTAATAGTTTCGTAGCACAAACTGAGAAAACTACATTGCAGGCGCTACGAAAGCGCGGTTTCTTAACCGTCTTGTCATTTGAGCTTGAAATTGTCAGAATTTGTTGGGAAATGGTAGGTTAGTGGTATGATAGGTCAGTTAATTATGAGATTCGATGTACTTACCCATGCTGCAGTCATCATTGTCATGATAGGGCATGAATGAGGCATAATTTAGTTATGAGATGACATTTAAAATTCAAAATCTTGCTTAATTGGTCATACACATTTCTCTTGCCTCCATTCAAATGTCTAAGCTCTGAAGTGTCAAGCAAAACCTGTGGCTGTTCAATACAAGTTTTTCTTCATCCTAATCAAGCGAGGTTGTTTTTTCACATATTCAAACGAGGCTGATTCAATTTTTCAAGTGAGGCTAAAAAGTTTTCTGTAAAGCATGGCAGAGGAAAACAAAGTCCACAAAGGGGGTCACTGCTTAAGATATGAGCCTGAAAATATGAAGGCCATAGTTGAAGACCCAGTAGTGATGGAGGCATTCAGCAGAGTAGGTTGTCTTAGGTTTTGTGAAAAGCTGCAAGGTTGCCACACAAAGGTGTCTAAATAATTTGCCTTGCACTTCAATGGAACAACTACCAAGGTTGGGATGCTAAGTGTACCAATTACACCAGAGATTATTGCTGTTGTGAAAGAAATACCAAGGGGTCAAGAAAATTGGTTCAAAAGTTTCAAATTTGATATGGAGCCATGCAAAGAATTCATGAAACCTGAGTATGGAGATATGGACCTCAATAACGCTATCCCTAGAAGCTGCATCAAAAACACTTATGCAAAGCTATTGCTCAGAATCCAGAGATATTTTACATGTGAAGGAAGATATCATAAGGTCTACACATATCATTTCACGCTGCTTCTACATATCACAGGTAATATTTCACTTGGTTTTCCCTTCTACATGCATAGGAGTCTTGATAAAATGGCTGATAAAGTACAACCTAAATCTGAAGGCTGTGAAACATCTTTGTTTCATCATTGTTTGATGAAGTTATTGATTTTGAATGAGCTTTAGAATATAGGAATGGATTGGTCATCCTTTTTGTTTATAAATGGTTTTGAGTTGGAAATACTAACTCCTGCTATAAACCCTAAAACTAAAGGAACTCCATCACTGCCAGTAGCAGAGTCTAGTCAACTTATGGTTGCAAAACCAAAGGAATTTGTGAAATTGAAGCCAAGGAAACAAGTTGAGAAAAGGACATAGCAGACACAAGTGCTTGATACACCAACTCCATTACCTACAAAACATAGGTCAAATATTGTCAAAGAGGAAAAACAGAAACAAGATGTCAGCAAACAGGAAATCAAAAGAGTAACAAGAAGCCAAGCAGTGGAATTAAAGGGGAAAATAGTTGCTACAGATACAGAGGACAGCCCAGTGATAAAGGAGAACTTAGATGACATCCCGCATGCAATTGACATAGAAGAGACACCCATTGTGCAAGCTAACTTCATTGGAGAAGATGAGCACAAACAGAAAAAAAAACTAAGTCTATAAAGAAGCTTGAGTTTGAGGGCGAAAATGCAGCTTTTATCTTTCAAGCTAGAAAGCCTTTAACTAGGCATGCTAAGAAACTTAAGGAAGTTGAAGAAACTATTGAAAAAGCTAAAGCTCCTGAAGAATTGGTTGATCTCTCAACACATACAGAGAAGAATACAGCCAGCAGAACAAAAGAGGGAAAAGAAGAAGTGACAAGGAAAACAGAGTTTCAACATCTCGAAGAGAAGTTCAGGTTAGAAAACCAAGAAATTGTTGTGATGAGAAAGAGGGCTAGAAAGCATAGTATTGAGAAAGAAAAGTTCAAAATAATGAAGGAACTATGGGAAGGTAAAACTGGTTCTATGTCTGAAACCCCAAGTAGTGCACAGCAGTTTCTCACATGGACTGTCCCAGCAATAAAGGAAGCCAAATTTGTCAAAGTAATAAATACTCAGTTGAGAGCTAGTAACAGGAAACTTAAAGGTAAAGTGGAAGACTTGGAGCAACAAATGAAAGTGATTCAAGATGAGTTAAAGAACAAAGGTGCAAAATGACAATCATTAAAAAGTCAAAAGCTAAATCAAGTGAAAATTAAGAAGGAACCTCATGAAAACTATGTTTTTCAGTTCATATGGATTTTTGATTTGATGAAATCAGTGTTATTTTGAGTTTTGGCACATTTAGAGTTTTCACTTTGAAAAAAATTGAACAAAACTGCTCACTCAGCAGTTTCATAGCGCAAATAGTGTAAAAAGAGTGAAAAGCACTATGAAACTGCTATAGCAGCTTTTTTCACTCTTTCTCATAAATTTTTGAAGGGAAAAAGTATGAATTATGACCTGAAATTGCTAGGGAGGATTTATTAAATGATAATGAATATAATCCTGGAGGAAAGAAATCAAAATTTTGAATAAGAAATGGTAAAATATTTGCGCTACAAAATTGTGTTGTTTTCGTAGCACAGTCCATTACAGCTCATTTGAATAGTGTAAAGATGGTTTGGGACAGTTGGAGCTTAGGGAGGATTTTTGGAAGGTGTTACTTCAGTTCCTAACAGAAAATAACCTCGAAGTTATGAACTCATGATGGTTAGAACATTTCAAAACTGCAAAGGACCCTATGCCTAGAAAATAGGGGATTGTTTCCTACTTTGATGGAGGTCAGCATTATGGTCATCAAGATTTAAAGCCGATCATCTAGATTTGACCAGGTGTTAATACATTTGGCAAAGGATGTAATTTAATTAAGATAAGGTTGTTATAGATAGATGATTAAGAGTTTGAATCCTATTTGTAATAGGACTGTTTAGTAGATTAGTTGTCCTTTTGTAATAAATACCATGTCATATGGTTAGGAAAGGTGTCAAGAGTCAAGATTTTGATGTATATAGCATCATATAAGGTTATCTTATGTTGTAAATGATCTATAAAAGATCAAGAAGTCGAATATGCTTAGGGTTGGACATTTTTAGCAAAGGACTGTGTTTATTGTAAGTGACTGGTTTTCAGCTTAATATAGAGATTTCTACTTAGCCAACTTGAGATTCATAAATAGTTCTAGTGTTTTCTTTTTCTAATTTCATATTTTTACTATCCTATGGTAGTGGTGTTTGTTTATGTTACTCAGAATTCATCTTTGACGCTCTGACTTCCTATATAGACAAACTAACTGTGTTTTTTACAGTTTCAATCTCTTGACTAAACTCTGATATGCCTCAACTTCCATGCTAAGTAGATTGATTGGTTTTACTGAAACTACTTTGACTCCATAAGCCCAATGTGCACTTTCTGATGTGACTTACAACCAATATCTATCATTTATCTGCTTATTACCCCACATACAGTTAGCCATCTATAATTTATATCCAAATCATTAACCCTTGAGAGAGCCCTCTTAGGTTGAGGAGGCTAAGACTCAATCAAAAGATTGGTTTGAAATAGTTGCATGAGATTGATTTTATTAGAAGCCTATCAGGTCTAATTTTGTGATAACATTTTGGTGTGTCTGCTGGGAGCCTGAAGATTATATTTTCCCGAAATTTTGAAGCTGAACTTCTGAAGGTAGCAGGAGCTCGGGAAGCTTTTCGAGGCTGCATCTACCTTGGTGACTCCATTCTGAATTTATATGATCAAAGGTGGCTTTGAGAAGGAGATACATGAGGAGTAGTCCTGACCCAAATCCACCTACCATCATGGAAAATTCAAACACCATTTCTAGAGGCAGTAAAGGCATTTTTGAAATATCAGGTACTCCATCACATTCGAAATCCTTGTCCTCTGAAATTTTAAGAAGTCCTAAAGATAAAAGAGTTGATGATAAAATTCAAGAGGTTTTTTTTAGATTAGAAAGTGAAAAAGAGCTAGTTGAAATTATCTTAGACTTGCATAAGAGAGGTATTGATACCTCAACTCTAGTAACATAGGAATACAAAAAAAAGTTTTGGGAAGTTGTTACTTCTGAGTTGTTGTTGGAAAAAGAGTCTTTAGATTAATTGAAGGAGCTTGATCCTATTGAAGTCTCGTTTAAAAGTAAAGTTGATTTACCTCTTGAAAAATTTATTTCAATTGTTAGTGGACCACAAAGACCAAACAGTCCTCCTCATAGCAGTTTTTCATCCTCTATTTATGCCATCCCTAAAGCTACTACAGTCCCTTTAACCATGGCTGGAAATGTACCTCCTCCACCTGTTGCACCTACTAGATATGCCCCTCTTGTTCTTCCAGCTGTCTTACATGACCTCCCTAGCAAATATGCTGCTAGAATCAAAACTTGGGGAACTGATGAAGACATTACAGCAAAAGAACAAGTGGACCAATTTAAAGATTTTATAGATAGGGAGGAGGTTGATGATGAATATGTTAAGTTGAGGTTGTTTGCTCAAAGTTTTACTGGTGAAGCTAGGAAATGGTATAAAGCCCTTACTCCTAGAAGTATTCATAATTGGAATGATTTTGAAGATACTTTTCTGAGAAAATGGGGAAATAGAACTAATCTAGTACAAGCCCTCACTGAGTACAGCACTCTGAAGAGAGTTGCTGATGAATCTGTTCAAAACTTTTCAAAAAGGTTTAACAAGGTGTATGACTCTATTCCTCCCCATTTAAAACCACCACAAGCCTTAGCTCAAATGAGATATGCTGAAGCTTTTGACTATGAGTTTTCTATACTGCTGAGAGAAAGAGAATCCCCTTCACTTGTTGAAATGCAAAATGATGTAGTGAAGGTGGAGGTTAATTTAATAGCAGCTAAAAAATAAAAAATGGGTAAGACTAAGTTGAAAGAAGAAGAGAAGCCTTCCTCCTCTACCTCTCATGATAAGCTGGATTCAATGATGAAAACAATGGAAAAGTTGATGGATAGATTGGCCCTTGGGAATACCTCTAATCCTCCTACACAACATGAGCCTCAATTTAGAAACCCTCAATTCAGGAGACCTCGGAATTAGCAAAGGCCAAGGGAAAACAAAAATCAACAACCTGATCCTCCAGTGAGACCTCCTTTCCAACAGAACTTGGTTGATGAAGAAGATGATTCTGAAATTCCTGAAGAGTCTATTAATTGTTTTGATGAGGAAATGTCTGGAATTTTCTTGACTAAAGAAGAGCATGATCAATCATACCAAAGTAATCATGGAGAGGAAACATCAAATTATCTAAAGGGGTATCAACATGCTATTTTTGAGATGCAAAAACAATACAATCTCAGAAATAGAAATGTGCCTATCATTGCAAAAAAAACACAGCCTAAGAAAGATACATCTAAGGTTGCTGATGGCAAGAAATATGCTCCTAAGGTAGCTAAAGGTAAGAAAGATACACCAGTTGTTCCTCCTATCAAAGAAGCTGAAAAATCTGTTTCTATTTTCAGTCTTGAGAATGAAATTTCTAAGATTAAAATATCATTCCCTTTTGTTGAGATTCTCAAGATAAATGAATATAGAAGCAGGATTGTCAAAATGTTGAATTCACAACCAAGTGCTGTTGATATCTTGAATGTATTAGAAGATCATCCAACCATATACTTGGGTCCAAGACTAGAATATGAATAGAATGAGGAGGTGCCTCCTTTTTATGTGAGCCTTAGCATTCACGACATGACATTTCATAATGCTATGTTGGATTCAGGGGCCTCTCACAATATTATTCCAAAAGTAATCATGGAAAGAATGGGGTTAGAAATAACTAGGCCATATAAATACTATTATACTTGTTTTCTTTCAATTCGAAAAGAGTTCAATGCATTGGTTTAATCAAGGATGTTGTTGTTGGTCTAACACAAATGCATGCTAAAACTGTGGTCATGGACATTGTGGTAGCAAACATTCCACCGAAGTTTGGTATGCTATTTTCAAGGTCATGGACAGCGAAAATCAAAGGTACAATGCAAATGGACCTTACTTATGCCACCATTCATGTTTTTGGTGAGCAAAGAAGATTGTATCGAGAGACAAGAATGGCCTACATGGTGAGTAGTAAATACAAGCCCCAAAATTTTCCAATTTATGCTCTTGATACTGAAATTGGTTCTGCTATTATTTTCAATGAGTTGACTAATGAAGCAGAAGAGGAAAGGGAAGAAGAAATCAGAGTTCTGAAATTCAGTAGTCTGAAAATTAGCGAATAGAAGATCAGAAAATTAGTGATAAGGAGGTGGAAGGTTGGTGGTCATTGCATTTTGACAGATCAACAGGCAGATGAGTAGGAGCAGGGATTTGGATCACAATTCCAAGTGATGAGAGTAATTTATTTTCCTATAAATTGAAATTTGATTGCACGAATAACATTGCCGAGTATGAATCCTTGATTTTGGGCATAGAGGTTTTGAAAAGAATGAATGCTCAAAACATTTCTGTTTTTGGAGATTTAGAGTTAGTTATTAAACAAGTTGAAGGTGCTTATCAAACAAAAGATATAAGGATGAGGGCATATAGGAAATTTGTTTTGGACATGTTGGAAAACTTTCAAGCTTATTCATTCATGGTCAAAACTAGTGAATAAAACTCCATTGTTGATTATCTTGTTGTCTCTACAAGTCTTTTCATTATTCCTATGCATTCCATAGAAAAATATGAGGTTGAGATTCGCCATAGACTAGCTATCCCTCATAATATTACTCATTGGCAAGTTTTTGAGGATGATCAACAAGTGAAGAGCTTTATTGAGCTGAAAGAAGAGTTTGAAAACATACAAGTAGATCATAAAAATATGCTTGCTGAGTCTAAAGGGAAATCTGAAGTTTTACAACTAAAGGAAAATTCTATACCAAAGGGACTCATACCTCTTGAGAAACTTTTTGATCAGAATGATGTTTTTAAATCACCTAAGATACAAGCTGATGATGAAGAAGTTGAGAGTTGTAACCTTGGTACAGTAGCTATGCTAAAAATGATTAAACTTTCATAGTTTATTTCATCTGATATGAAGTTTAAGTATATTGAAATGATGAAGAGATTTATAGATGTGTTTTCTTGGAATTATGCCGATTTGAAAGAATAAGACCCCACTATTATTCATCATACTATTCCCATAAAATAAAATGAAAAGCCTTTCAAGTAGAAGTTAAGGAGGATCAGTCCACTTCTCATGCATTTGATTGAGAAGGAGGTCAAAAAACTCTTTGATGCCAAAATCATTGTCCCAATCAGATTTTCAAATTGGCTTGCAAACTTGGTTCCAGTTAGGAAAAAGAGTGGAGAAATCATAATATGTATCGACTTCAAAAATTTGAATAAAGCCTCTCTGAAGGACAATTATCCTCTCCTGAAGATGGACCAAATTTTGCAAAATATTTTTGGTTCTCAGATAATGTCTATGCTTGATGGTTTTTCAGGTTATAATTATATCCAGGTACATCCTGATGATCAGGAAAAAATAGCCTTTACTACACCATGGGGTACTTTCATGTACGCCAAGATGCCATTTGGTCTCATGAATGCAGGAGCAACTTTTCAGAGGGCAATGGATATTGCTTTTTCTGAAGAGAAGGACAATATGGTGGTTTTTTATCTTGATGATATAATAGTCTTCTCAAAGAGGGAAGAAGATCACTTGAAACACCTAGAAAGAATTCTGCTGAAGTGTAGAAGGTTTGGCATCTCTCTAAATCCCACCAAAATTATTTTTTCTTTAACTTCAGGTAAATTACATGGACACATAATTTCTAAATATGGGATTGAGATTGATCCAAACAGGGTCAATGCAATTCAAAAGGTGGATTTTCCAAGAAGCGGGAAGGAGATTCAATCTTTCTTGGAAAGGTAAATTTTGTAAGGCAATTTGTTCCTAATTTTGATGAGATTGTGAAGGACATAACAAGGATGCTGAATAAGGGATTTGACATTAAGTGGACAGCAGAAGCAAGACACTCATTTGAGGAAATCAAAAGGGCACTCACACAAGCACCAGTATTGATCAATCCAGATTTCTCAAAATAATTTCTGGTTTTTACTTTCGCATCAGAGAATACTATAGCTGGAGTTCTACTACAAAAGGGATAGCAAGGTATTGAGAAGCCTATTTATTTCTTTAGTAGGACATTAGCCAACTTTGAGCTGAAATATAATATCTTAGAGAAGCAAGTCTATGCCTTGGTAAAGGTTATCAAATATTTTAGAATTTATATTCTACATTCTCATATTGTGGCTTTTGTTCATAATACTGTTGTGAAAGACATCCTCACTCAAGCCGATCCTAATGGTAAGAGGGGAAAATGGATTCCTAAACATTTGGAATATGATATAGAGATTAAGCCAAAAAAATTGGCCAAAGGGCAAGGCTTAGCAAAACCGATGGCGTAGTCAAACTTTGACTGTCTTGACATAAACATAATCGCGGAAATATCAGAAATTCAAGATGAGGAAGAAGAACTAGTCCCTATTGAAGAAAAATATATCACTTTAGATTGGTACAAGGAGGTTTTTTTTGTCCTACAACATCATAAAGCACCTACTGATCTAACAAATTCTAAAGCAAGGTTTGTTAAGCTAAAATCCTTGAGATATTTTATTTTTGACAGAAATCTGTTTTGGAAGGATACCAGTGGAATTTTGCTGAATTGTTTGCTGGAAGAGGAGGCTGATAAAGTAATTGAGGAGTTCCATAAAGGAGATTGCGGAGGTCATCATTAATGGAAGGCCACAGTGAACAAGATTCTTAGAGCAAGGTATTATTGGCCTATAATGTTTAAGGATGTCCATAAAAATATTGTTGCATGCCATGAATGCCAGATTTTCGAGGGTAAGAAGAAGCTTGTACCTTTACCTTTAATGCATATCTATGTGGAAGCACCATTTCAGCAGTGGGGGCTAGATTTTATTGGAGAGATTCATCCATCATCATCAGGTCAGCATCGTTGGATTGTTACAGCAACTGATTACTTCACCAAATGGATTGAAGCAATCCCAACTAGGCAAGCAAATGATTCTGTGATTATTTCTTTTTTAGAAAATAATATATTGTCTAGGTTTGGTTGCCCCATGAATATTATAACTGATAATGCACAGGAATTTAAGTCTAAGAAGCTGATCAATTTCTGTCATCAATATCATATCACTCTTGAGCATTATACTGCATACTATCTGCAAGGGAATGGTCTTGTTGAATATTCTAACAAGAGTATTGTGAGGATCATTAAAAAGGTGTTGCAGGAGAATAAGAAGGCTTGGCATTTAAAGCTGAACTATGCCTTATGGGTTGATAGGATATGCACAAAAAGGTCAATTGGAACCTCACCATATGAGTTGGTATATGGGGTTGAGGCCATTTTTCCTACATCTCTAGGGGTACCTGTCATGAAGTTGATTCAAGGGTTACAAGAGGAACCAAATGCAGTCCAGAGGAGAATCAATCAGCTAATAGCTTTGTAGGAGAAGAGAAATGAAGTTTATAACATCAATCAACAATCTCAAAATGGAATCAAGAGGACATTTGATAAGAAGATCAAGGAGGAAAGTTTTCAAATTCAAGATGAAGTGTTGAAATGGGAGGCTAGAATTGAAAAGAAACGAAAACATGTTAAGTTTGAGAACTTGTGGAAAGGTCCTTTCAAGATAGCTACTTTCCATGGGAACAATACTTACATACTACAGGAGATGGATGGAAAATCATATGCTAGAGGACCTGTCAATGGCAGTTTTTTAAAGAATTACTCTTCCTGAAATCTTATTGATCATTCATGTCATTGTACATATTCCATTTTATAAGTTTTTCTGCTAATAATGACAAGATAAATCAGCAAGCTTGAGCTTGAGGTGAAGGCCATTAGAGCTTGAGGAGAAAGCTTGGAAATTTCAAAGTTTTTTCTGTTTTGGTAAAGAAAAAGGATAGCAGAATTGCAACTATTGGTTCTTAGTGTACCACAGGGGCACACTATCCCAAGTGGAGCCACTATTATCACCAAAAAAATTTCAAAAAATCATTGTGTCATGTTTGTTTTTGGTCATGGTTCAAATTACGTTTAGAAGTCAATTTAGGATTTGGTTAAGGGTAGGTTAGATTTTATAAGTTTAAAGGTCATCATTAAGTTCAAATAAAGTCTTTTAAAGGTCCTTTCATTGTCAAAATATCCATAATTTCCATTTGGGAGTCATTCCATGAATTTTTGGGTCAAAACTGTGCAATTAGCCAAGAATCCACGTTTTCGTAGTGCCACTAGTTCAAAAAAGTTGATTTGTGCTACTAAAGCGCTAATAGTTTCATAGCACAAACTGAGAAAAATACACTGCGGGCACTACTAAAGCGCGGTTTCTTAACCGTCTTTTCATTTGAGCTGGAAATTGTCAAAATTCGTTTGGAAATGGTAGGTTAGTGGTATGATAGGTCAGTTAATGACAAGATTTGATGTACTTACCCATGCTGCAGTCATCATTTTCATGATAGGGCATGAAAGAGGCATAATTTAGTTATGAGATGGCATTTCAAATTCAAAATCTTGCTTAATTGGTCATACACATTTCTCTTGACTCCATTCGAATGTCTAAGCTCTGAAGTGTCAAGCCAAACCTATGGCTGTTCAATACAAGTTTTTCTTCATCCTAATCAAGCAAGGTTGTTTCATCGTAATCAAGCGAGGTTGTTTCATATAATCAAGTGAGGTTGTTGTTTCACATATTCAAGCAATGCTGATTCAATTTGTCAAGCGAGGCTGACAAGTTTTCTGTAAAGCATGGCAGAGGGAAAGAAAGTCCACAGAGGGGGTCACTACTTAAGATATGAGCCTGAAAATATGAAGGCCATAGTTGAAGACCCAGCAGTGATGGAGGCATTCATTAGAGTAGGTTGTCTTCGGTTTTGTGAAAAGATGCAAGGTTTCCACACACAGGTGTCTAAATAATTTTCCTTGCACTTCAATGGAACAACTACCAAGGTTGGGATGCTAAGTGTACCAATTACACCAGAGATTATTGCTGTTGTGACAAAAATACCTAGGGGTCAATAAACTTGGTTCAAAAGTTTCAAATTTGATATGGAGCCATGCAAACAATTCATGAAACCTGAGTATGGAGATATGGACCTCAATAACGCTATCCCTAGAAGCAGCATCAAATACACTTATGAAAATTTTTTGCTCAGCAACCAGAGATATTTTACATATGAATGCAGATATCATAAGGTCTACACATATCATTTCAAGCTGCTTCTGCATTTCAAAGGTAAGATTTCACTTCCTTTTCCCTTTTACCTGCATAGGAGTCTTGATAAAATGGATGATAAAGTACAACCCAAATCTGAAGGTTGTGAAACATCTTTGTTTCATCATCGTTTGATGAAGTTATTGATTTTGAATGAGCTTCAGAAGATAGGCAGGAATTGGTCATCCTTTTTTTTTATAAATGGTTTTGAGTTGGAAACACTAATTCCTGCTAGAAACCCTAAAACTAAAGGAACTGCATCACCACCAGTAGCAGAGTCTAGTCAACCTGTGGATGCAAAACCAAAGGAATTTGTAAAACTGAAGCCAAGGAAACAATTTGAGAAAAGGACAAAGCAGACATAAGTGCTTGATACACTAACTCCATTACCTACAAAACAGAGGTCAAAGATTGTCAAAGAGGCAAAACAGACACAAGATGTCAGCAGGCAGGAAATCAAAAGAGTAACAAGAAGCCAAGCAGTTGCATTAAGTGGAAAAATAGTTACCACATATACAGAGGAAAACCCAGTGATAAAGGGAAACTTAGATGACATCCTGAATGCAATTGACATAGAAGAGACACCCATTGTGCAAGTTGACTTCATTGGAGAAGATGAGCATAGACAGAAAAAAGCTAAGTCTGTAAAGAAGCTTGAGTTTGAGGGTGAAAATGCAGCTTTTATCTTTCAAGCTAGAAAGCCTTTAACTAGGCATGCTAAGAAAATTAAGGAAGTTGAAGAAACTATTGAAACAACTAAATCTCCTGAAGAAGTGGTTGATCTCTCAACACCTACAGAGAAGCATACAGCCAGCAGAACAAAAGAGGGAAAAGAAGAAGTGAAAAGGAAAACAGAGTTTCAACATCTCGAAGAGAAGTTGAGGTTAGAAAACCAAGAAATTGTTGTGATGAGAAAGAGGGCTAGAAAGCATAGTATTGAGAAATCAGAGTTCAAAAGAATGAAGAAACTGTGGGAAGGTAAAACTGGTTCTATTTATGAAACCCCAAGCAGTGTAGAGCAGTTTTTCACATGGACTGTCCCAGCAATAAAGAAAGTCAAATTTGTCAGAGTAGTAAATACTCACTTGAGAGCTAGTAACAGGAAACTTAAAGTTCAAGTGGAAGACTTGGAGCAGCAGTTGAAAGTGATTCAGGATGAGTTAAAGAAAAAAGGTGCAAAATGACAATCATTAAAAAGTCAAAAGATAAATCAAGTGAAAAATAAGAAGGAACCTCATGAAAATTGTGTTATTTCAGTTCATATGGCTTTTTGATTTGATGAAATTAGCAGTTTCAAAGCGCAAACAGTGTAAAAAGAGTGAAAAGCGCTACGAAATTGTTGTAGCAGCTTTTTTCACTCTTTCTCATAAATTTTTGATGGGAAGAAGTATGAATTATGACCTACAATTGCTAGGGAGGATGTATTAAATGATAATGAAGATAATCCTGGAGGAAGGAAATCAAAATTTTGAAGAAGAAAGGGTAAAAGAGCTACACTATGAAAAATGCTATGAAACTGTGTTGTTTTTGTAGCACAGTCTATTACAGCTCATTTGAACAGTGTAAAGATGGTTTGGGACAAATGGAGCTTATAGAGGATTTTTGGCAGGTGTACTTCAGTTCCTAACAACAAAGAACCTCAAAATGATGAACTCATGATGGTCAGAACATTTCAAAACTACAAAGGACCCTATGCCTAGAAAATAGGGGATTGTTTCCTACTTTGATGGAGGTCAGCATTATGGTCATCAAGATTTAAATCCAATCATCTAGATTCGACTAGGTGTTAATGCATTTGGCAAAGGATGTAATTTAATTAAGATAAGGTTGTTATAGATAGGTGATTAAGAGTTTGAATCCTATTTGTAATAGGATTGTTTAGTAGATTAGTTGTCCTTTTGTAATAAATACCATGTCATATGGTTAGGCAAGGTGTCAAGAGTCAAGAGTTCGATTTATCTAGCATATGATAAGGTTATCTTATGTTGTAAATTATCTATAAAATATCAATAAGTTTAATATGCTTAGGGTTGGACATTTTTAGCAAAGCACTGTGTTTATTGTAAGTGACTGGTTTTCAGCTTAATACAAAGATTTCTACTTAGCGAACTTGAGATTCATAAAGAGTTCTAGTGTATTCTTGTTCTAATTGCATCTTTTTACTATCCTATGGAAATGGTGTTTATTTATGTTACTCAAAATTCATCTTTGATGCTCTGACTTCCTATATAGACAAACTGAATGTGTTTTTTACAATTTCACATGTGTATCTCTTGACTAAACTCTGATATGCCTCAACTTCCATGCTAAGTAGATTGATTGGTTTTACTGAAACTATTTTGATTCCATAATCCCAATGTGCACTCACTGATGTGATTTACAACCAATATCTTTCATTTATCTGATTATTACCCCACATATATTTAGCCATTTATACTTTATATCCAAATCATTAACCCTTGAGAGAGCCCTCTCAGGTTGAGGAGGCTAAGCCTCAATCAAAAGATTGGTTTGAAATAGTTGCATGAGATTGATTTGATTAGCAGCCTGTCAGGTCTAATTTTGTGATAACAAAAAGGACCTTACATCGTCCAATATTTCCTCTTAAAAGGCATCTACATGTTGGTAAATCTCGATGGAACTTGTCTCAAAGGCCTCGTAAACATGCTCTACCTTAAAAAAAATATTCCCATAACCTCACTTGAAGCCTTATAAAGTAGAAGCATGTACCTTGACTTATTTTTTTGATGATCACCTCATCATGGATGTATTCTAAAAACCATACTCTCATCATGTGTCGCATATGGATCATTCGCTAGAATACCACCACCAGTTTGTTGATGGTGCTTCTCGATGGTCACAAAATATTGTTGTAGTAGTCTAGGCCATATACTCCCCCAACCTTACGCCTCTCCTCCAGAATGGACTTTGCATTGGGTCATTCACCAATAATCAAGTTGAATCAAAACTTCAAGGTATGTGACCTTTTATTTTTTTCATAAATACCTACATGCACAAAGGTTAGCATGTGGCTTTGATCATATCACATTTTCACATAGACCAAGAAATTAAAATCATATATTTTATCACATTTCTAATCAAATCCTGTATTGGCATGCATCACATATATATCGTCATTGAGACACGTAAACCATAATAAATATATCCATCAATAAAATGAAAAATACATCACATGTATACACACATAGCACAATGAAACACCACGAGAGCCGCAAAAATACTCATGTATATACATTATCCGAAAAATATATATGTACATCTGCTGGTCATAGCCATATAAATGAATCATCAAAAAAGGGGAGCATCCTCATAATGGGTGATTCCCCTATTACATGTCAATTATACATCTAAGGTTGGGCCCCAACACCCCCTACACCACCTGTTGGAGGCCCTCCTACCTCACTCGGTGTCAGATCCAAGATTGGATAATCTATAGTCGTCTATATTGCCAACTAGTGGAGGACTAGACATGGTTTCATATATGATGCCATTGTCCTCTCTATTTCCTTCTCCCCCAACATCGCCCAACCATCATTGTTCATCCCTTGGAGTAGATATGTCGCGCATTCCCAAGCATTCTTGGCAGCTTTTTCTCGCACTCACAGCCTCTCAACCTCCCCCTGAGCATTGCAAACACACCCTCCTCAAAGGGGCAACCTATCTCCAGACATGCCCTCTGAACTGGCCTCTCAGGACCCTCATCTGCTCTGACATTCCTCTGCACCCACCAACTTTCCCAAAGGGTACCTACGCAGTACAACATCTGCAAGAAAACATGCATGGTGTCAACATAGAAATATATCATAAAACCCACACATATAAAATGTTGAAACCATGCTCGCATACTTTCTGGGCCCCAAGAATCACCTAGGGTTAATCCCGTCTCTGCGTCTCCTTAGAAATCCATGCCAGCATAGGGAAACTCAATAATGAGCTAAGGTTTAGAGTAAAACCAACCCTCAAAAGTGGGCCTCCAGTATCTCCCTACCTCCCAGCCACCTTCCCGCAGCATCAAATGAGCCTAATGTTGAACCCATTTCTCTCTAGGTGGCCTGGGAACCATTATTATCATTGGTCGCATCATCACTACTCTCTCATCAAGAATGTTGCATACCATGTTGTCGTAACAAAATTTTCTCACCTCACGCAGGGCGACCTATGACATTTGTGTCTTCATCCTCCAATGGAGGAAGCCAACCCAATCATAGAATATTTTTTCTCGTATCCTCTCTAGCACTACAATTTGAGGACCTAAAATATAGTTTGGGGTCGATGACCCCAACAACTGTAATATCATGGTTGTTTTCTCCTACGTCAAAAGATACAAAATAGAGGCAATATGGATGCACCCATCTTATAATGGATCATCACCATTGCGGTACTAACGCTGTAAAAAAATATACATCCACCTTTGTGGTGAATGCAAACTCTCGGCCTCGAATATCAAAGACCTTCCTATCTAGCTGTCATCGTTTGATCACGAATTGCAAGAACTCTTCCTGCAACCTTAGCAACAGGTTTTGAACATACTTTAGAAACACCCATATAGCTAGCTACACTTTGTACTGAGCATCACCAGCCACTATAGTATGTAAGCATTACCAATCCCGTTCACACCATGTCATAACCATCCTACCCAAAAGCAAAATAAAAACCAAAAAAATTCAACCCCACAGCCAAAAAATTATCTTTTATCATCACCACACCTTTGTTTTAAATACATATGCATGATCGCGCATCTATTACCCAAACAGAGGCATGCCACAGTGCATCTTTTTCCTATACATTCATGCTCACCATGCAACTGTCATTTCCATACCTAATATGACCTCAGTCGTGGCACCTCATGCTTGTTTCCCATACAATCATGCATGTCACGTGATTATTTCCTATGTATTCATGTGTTTCGTTCAAATATCACTTGTTAAGTTGTGAGGTCTCCAGCCCAAAAACTTCACAATTTTGTCCCTCATAGTTGTGCATATCATACGACTATGTTTCCTTTACTAGTGTTCCTTCGTGTGACGATCATGCAATTGCTAACTTAGTTTCCTCTTTTCTTTCCTAGAACGATCTGTATAGGCCATCATGTATAGCTTGCCTACCCTAGGCTACTAAATTCACAAAGGTGGGGTCTTGACCTCTTACCTGTCTCTCCTTGCGTGCTATGTGAGTGCTATGGATGATCACTACAACTAAAAAAACTCGTAGGATTTCTTTGGATTCCACATCAGCAAGTAAAAATGTGGTGGAAATATGGGCACTACATTGTTATATATCTACCTCTCTGTCATTCTTCCAGAGGTCCATTCAAGAGATCACAACCTCCTTTCACAAAATCATTAGTGACATTCAGGTTAAGGAATATTCACCTACATCACGATACCCTTTGTTCCATTCAGTTGACATCTTCATTTTTGGGCTTGTTTTTTAGGTCAGAGTAGTCGTCAAATGCACCTTACTATTATTTTCAATACATATTTTTTAGTTGGACCTAGTTTTCATATTGTTACATAAATATGTTTTCACTCCGTGTATTGGCTTTTGAAGCTGCAAGTTTCTAAGTTGTCTCCTAGTAATTCAAGTCCCCTGATGCCAATCGAAAATTAAGGTATCATTTTTCACTCAACATGATAAGCTTCCTCCAAAGCTTTGCATATACTAACATTAGTTCTTTGAAAGAAACCATAGGGTCTTTCATCACGACCATGTTTACCATCAACCCTCCACTCGCACATGGTAAACATCGATGATGGCTGATAGAGCCTCACCCACATGGATTACACCAGTTCATATAACCCTTCACACTATCAGTATCCATGACCATTTTCCCAATCCAAGGATCTGTTTTCACCCGCATGTCTAAGAATATCATCCTCCTACCTCTCTTTTGTGCTCATTTCTTGCCACCCTCACTCATGGGCCACCTCTCTTGTTTATTTATTGGATTGAATTGAATTCACCCCTGCATTCTACACTTGACCTACCATTTCTCTGTATTGTAGTAGACAGTTTGCATCATTCCATCCACCTTGTTGTAACCCTAGAGACAACCTCTAGTTGAGTAGAGGTTAGTGCCTAGGACATCTGTACAAAAACATAATGAAATTTGTTGTCCCATTATGATAGTTCAGAAGTGTATTTTATATGTAATGTTAAGGGAATATTCTTGGGATAAAAGAACCTTTCAAGATGGCCTCACTGACAATGAAAATGATTTAAAGTTGTATTATGGTAATGGAAATAAATGATAGAAGGTGCATAATAGAAGGCTACTACTATAGAATATTTCATCTTAAACGTTAGCAGAATATATCAGAGACATAAAATTTAACTTATAGAAAAAAGGAGTGCATTTTAAGGTTATTTAATTTAAATATTATAGGTACTGTAAGTTTAGTAAATCTGTATCATAGAAAACAACCAGCAGCTTCATTACTCTTTTCCAGAGAACAAATAATAGTAAATGACTTACAATGAACAGTAAAAAATATCAAATTCAAAAGACTGCTTGTAATCACATTGAAAGATTTATTTAATCTCCAAGAAAAGAAAATAACATTACACGGAAATTTTCCTTCTGAAGTCGAAAATTCAGAACCCCAAATGGTTCTCTAGAGTCTTTTTTTAGGTAACATTACAAAGGTGGCAGTTATAAAAACTGTTAACTGTCACATACTTCTAAATCTATCGTATAAATTACTTTAGGTCATATTTGGTCCTTCTAAGGACTTAAAATTTTAAAAATTAAAAAAAAAAAATTGAGTCAACATTACAAAATACAATATCTCAAATATTTCGTGAAGTAAAACAAGTAGCCAATTTTCACTGGAAAACTTGTGGTCCCTGTGCATAATCGCTTGTAGAAGGTACATAATCTATTGTTGCTGTTTGAAACATCCATTCTCTGCACTCTTTCCATACTAACAATTCTGGACTTAGGCATTTGGAAAACCTTGCATGAGTCATTCTAAAATTGGTGATCTGACTATAAGTTGGTTGCTCTGTAAAAAGAGTTTTAACTAACCAAATCAATTGAAAATATTTGTGGAGGTAATTAACAATAGTATGCCCCTTAAGAACTGTTGTTTTCTCATGTGAATAACCAATCTTACTCTTTTCTTGTACCAACAAAGTCTCATATGTTTCCCATTGGAAAAAAATTCCCTATTGATCCCAACAAGAGGGAAATCCTGCCCTGATCCTTTTATCAAAATTTTTATTAAATCTTAGAACAAATTCCTTTATCTCTCCTAAATTTTCCTCTGTATTTTTCCTATATAAATTCTTTTGCACCATTTTATTTATTTCCAACACTGGCTTTGTCCTGTCTTCAACTTGCATAGTTCTTAACTCCTTAGGTGATTTGGAATTAAGAAAATCAATCATTTTCTTCGCTAGTTGGGAAGTTCGTTGGGATTTCTTTTTGCGAGCAACAAAAGTGCTTTCTAGGTCTCTGAAAATACACTTCTCTTCTGCTATAATCAAAATATAATCCAAAATATCCTTTACTTGTTAGATGATTTCATTCCAAATTATTTATCTAGCTTGAATAATTGACATATTTCCCTTTACCTTCTCTTTCAAGTCTTTGATCTCATTACAAGTTGTATGATAATCTTTCTGGTATTCTGGTGCACTATCTTTTTCCATAGTCAATTGTCTCTCTTCAACTTTTAGAATTTCCTTGGTTTCATTGAGATTATTTTGTATTTTCTTCATTTCATCTTCTAATATTTTGGATTCAGTCATAACCCTAGTTATATTATCAATTGGATCTTCTGAATTTGGTTGTACTAGAATGGTGCAGACATGAGTATCCATATTTCGCTGCAAGCTAGCATTCAGTTCCTTCAAGGTCGCCACTTCATTATATATCTCTAGTAATTACTTGGTTAGAAACTATTTTTCTTTTTCAACCTGGGCTACCTCTAGGACCATAACATATTCAATTTCATGCAACTTTAATTTCAACCTAAACACTTGGATTTTGGATTCTACCCCCTGCAAAATCTTATGCATGACAGATCTATCCTCGGGATTTACCCCAAGATTGAAAATTATTTTTTTCAATTCTTCATTTTGAGTATACAATGATATGGATTTTTCCTTTTCTAGCTTCAATTGATTGATTATCTTCCCCAACAAGGCCTTTTTTTTCTTGTTTCTAGTGATTTTTTGGTCATATCACTATATATTAGTTATCCATTTTCCCTGTGCATATTGATTTTGTCATGAAATGGAAAAAACCTTGCATCCACAGTTAAATTCAAATTTTACAACCTATTGCTAAGGAAACAATCAAAGCAGAGGGATGAGAAAAGGACAATTTAAGTTGGTTTCTTTCCAAATCCATGGCTAATAAAAAGTTGGTGTGATACTCCAATACTGATTGGCCTTCGAGCTGAGATGAGAAATTTTCCTTAATATTTTTTTTCTTTTCTTAAAATTTACCATATAACTCCTTCAAAATAGAAATAGAGCTTAGTTTAGTGTCTTTAGGAATAGGAGAAGAAGGTGTGCATATCACTTCTCCCAACTATAATTGGAAACCAACTGCAATAGAGGAAACTTCCACCAGAGGTTCTGATTCTCTTTCTTTCCCGTGTAGTTTTGATTTCTTGGAATTGTGACTAGTTTCACCATCCTGATCAATAGTATCTTCAATTCCTCTCTTCAATCGCTTTTCTAAAGGATGAGGAGTTTCAACCTCCATTCCCTTATGTGCTTCAGATTGACCACCATTAGCCAACTTTTCAATTTATGGTCTTGATTCATTTATTTAGGGAGCATAAGAATTCTCTATCCTTCTTTTTGAAGTAATATTATGAGGGCCATAGGGACATTTGTCCCATTGATGAAGATGCATGTCTTGAAGAATTTTCTCAACTTCCTCCATGGATTATCTAATATTAACAATGAAATGCCCAACAATCTTGGGAAACTTGAATAAATTTCCCTTCTTTACTAGCACAAAATGAACTTGATCTACATTCAAACTTTTTCTAATGAACTCTAAAGAAAACAATCGCATTGGTACTAAAAAAGGGAACCTCTAAGGGGAAACATCTACTCCATATAATTTGATCTCAACATAATTCTCAAACTGAAACTAATCTCCCACTTTGACATTCTTGTTGAGTTGTAGAATGGATTGGGATTTTGGAAAGACGCATTATGGAACAAATGTTTTTATAATGGAATAGAAAACCGACATGAAAGAAGCAGTGAAATATGCAAAACCTTCATCATTAGGGTGACTTTTTACAGTTTAGATCCACTTTATTACTGACTGATTCTTTTTGTCTGGATCCATTATGTTCAAGCCTAAATGTATGATTTTTTCTACATGAACATAAAGGAACAAATAGATCAATAGATATGGAAATATGAAACAACTAGTAAGATTTATATTTGATATTTAAGAGTTCGATAAACCCTCCCAGAAGGTTGATATATCAGGAACAATTTCAGGCTGCATGACTAAATTAAACATCCTTGGAACAGAAAGGTCAATAACAGAAGTATGTTCCCTTCCCATAACCCTAGCAATTACTTGTAAGATTGGCTTGACGTCTTCACCAAAGATTTCTAGGGGAAACTGAGTTGGTTCTAGAGATAAAAAATTCCGTGTTGGCATAAGATAGAATGACAATTGGGCATAATATTTTCCAAAAAAATTTTGAAAGATAGGTAATAGGGTTTCTTTAGAAAATGAAGTAGAGCATTCTGAACATGAAAATTCAAGATCTTGTTGGATTAATAAATAAGAGCTTCAAAAATATTTCCCCTAGTGAATTCATCACAAAAAAATTCTGAGGATACATGGAAGAGACCAACCAGGTGATAAATTTTGGATAAACATATGTATGAGGGATTATGGTAGAAAATAACCCTAATTTTATAACGGTAGAGTATGTAGGGGAGTCTAATTGGCCAGCTAAGATGTCTTGGAGGAGTTCCATTAGGTTTAACAAGCATACATGGTTGAAGATGTCTCTTTATTTTTCCATGAGGGGAATGTGGGTTGCAGAACCTTCTATGGAAACTTTCTTTGACATTTTTAACAATTGAGTGGGGCAGACATAGTGGATAAATATATGGATACCATTGGTTGACGCTAGAGACCAAATTTATGAGCTAGAGAACGTGAATGAGCTTATGAAATCTTTGAAAATTTTGAACAAATGAGTGAGATTTTAGCACAAAAACGAGGTCTTATGGGTAAACAGGAAAAACGGAATTAAATAAACCGGTGAAGAGTGTATGGGATGATGACATGATGTTGTGGATGATGTGGTGGTGATGACGTGGTGGTATGAGCTGAGGTTTCATTGACGTGGATCAATTGTGCTCACTTTCCATAGCCCTCAATGGCATCCCCTTACCGCTAATGGGAGCACCCATGGTGGTAAGTGTGTCCATCAAAGGGTGATGTCACAAAAAATCTCCACCGTTGATCATGAAAGAGCAGTTTACCTGCTAAATTTTATGAAGGCACAGATGGTGATAAACTTTGTGCCTATTGTGATGTTAGGTCTGGTGGGGAAGGCCTGACCTCACCGTCGGCATCATGCGTTGAACCTTCCCTACATTTAATCCTTTGAAATTTTGACTCCCTACAGGCCCCACCAAATTAAATGTATTATATGGTCATGCACTATCTCAATACGAAAATAATTCCCCTTTATTTTAAAACAAAGTACCATCCTAAACAATCTTGTTTTTACTTCATGATATTTTTTGTTTCAAAATTTATAATTTTTTTCTTTTCACATTTTGGACATAGTGAAAACAAGATACAACACACCTCACCAACACCACATCAAGACCATCCATTAGGACCCCCACCCAAAGTATCAAACCCACATGTAACATCATGCAGGGCAACATTTCCTTGGGGAACCTGTGTCCATGTGTACATACCAAACCATTTTTTTAAATTCTTTTGGCAAGTGTACAATTTTTTTTGAAGGAACAAAATGCTCACCCATGTTTTTGTGTAAGTTACCTGGTGGAAATCCTGAGTCTCCCTTTATTGGAGCTATATTTTTATCTATCTCATATCCCTCTCCATTACAATCATTTTCTCACACCATACCATGACCATAAAAGAAATTACTTACCCCCCTCAGACCCCCTACTAACTCTAAGGGAACTTACTTCAGTACTATTATTTTGGTTGAAGCCACTTGCATCAATACTCCAACCTTGGGCAAGTTTTTGTATCCCTCACACCTTCAGTCCTCTCCATCATGTCTATGGACCCTTCCTATTACAAATAGTTTTACCAATTTCATAAATATTTCCGGGAATCATCTTTTGGGAAGATGACGCTTCATTCTATCGACACCAACACTCATCTTCTAGAATTGAAGTAGTACCTTGGTTACTCCCATCCTATAGCGATAATATCGGGTGGCATAGTGTGAACCATCATTCTTCCACTCATATCATCAGCCTCCCTGAAATTTAACCTCGGCATTAGTTTTAATGTCATGGTAGTATAGTACATCGGATCATTGCAGTTTCTCTTATTTAGTCGAAGATGCATGCATCCCATTGCTTCACCCTTCAGAAATGCCTTACATCAGATGCATGGGAGAATTCTGATCAGCCTATTTATCATAAACTCCCCTGAGGGAAAAATCAATTATATTCATCACCTATCAGCATGTCATCTTCTCGTCGCTAACTTGACAGGATGTTTTCCTATATATTTGTACTATGTCAGTCCTAGACACTTTTGTATCATCATTTCTTCAGGTTTTTTGTGAGTTCTGAGTTAAGGAAACATCCCTAATCATCTCCACAATGATCTCATCTCTCTCAAAAAATCTTGTCAAACCCATCATCATAACAACAAAATGTGATGCATTTCGGCTATACGCTTATTCCTAACCTAATAAATTACGGGGAAAATGTTAACATGGAAAAATTGTACACACATTTGTATAGGTTAGATGACACCCAAAATCAGACAGTAGCTTGTACAATTGAAGCTCTTCCAGCTGAAGACATCATAAAAACCAAAAAAATCAAAGGTTTTCCAAGGATCAACATAAAAAAACAAACCCGCGTGGGCTCTCCAAAGGCAGAAATTCAAAACTGCACATTTTTTTATTTGATAGTCACACGGATCACCCAAATTATGAGTTAATAGTCTGGGGCCACTTCACACAATTTGAGTTGGGATTCCCTGACATGTACCACCCAAGGATAGACATTTTTTAGTCAATTTGGAGATATTCATCCCCCAAAGGAAACCTCTTGTCATCTTATCAAGTCATTTTCTCATTAATCAGCCAATGGAGGGAAAGAGAAGTTCAACTTCTATATAAACATGCCATTGGAAAACCAAAGAGAAGAAGAAGTAAAATCATTGTTATGCTGACCAAATTTCCCCAAGGAAATCATGCATTCCATTATTGAGAGAGTTCCATCCTCATTGAGAGTTCTCTTAGCTTCTTTTAGAGAGTGAGTTTGCATAGGAGATTAAATAAAGGAGTTCCTTGCTGAGAGCTCTTAAGCACCATTTCCCAATAATTTCTTTTCAATTGTTTTCATATCTCATTTGTATCTCTCCTAACAACAATGAATAAAAGCTATTATGTTCTTATGTCCTTTCGTGATGTGTTAATGCTTCATTTAAGCATTGTTTCATGTTCTTTATTTTAGTTGTTTTTTCATCTTGTTAATGTATTTTTAGTATCTCATCCATTCTTTATTGATTCTTATTCAATCACTAACATCATCCAATTTTTTGAATGATCTTTGTAGATGACAACCAAACTACAAGGAAAGGTGTTTTGGGACCCTTTCTCAACAAAACACCTAATACACTATCAGAAATGGAACCAATGTTGTAACATAGCGAATATAATGCATTGTTACTAGTAGACAGACATCAAGTAAATACATGATAATCATAGATAAAGATACAAGAGACATAGTAATGGAGAACCATTGAAAGCACATAGATACATTCTTTATTATATTTCGAACCAAAACTAGTATATTGATAAACAAACATCTATATATATATATATATATATATAGAGAGAGAGAGAGAGAGAGAGAGAGATGTTTGTTTATCAATGTACTAGTTCTAGTTCGAAATATAATAAAGAATATATCTATGTGCTTTTGATGGTTCTCCATTACTTTGTCTCTTGTGTATATATGTGTGTGTGTGTGTGTGTGTGTGTGTGTGTGTGTGTGTGTGTGTTTGTGTGTGTTTTTGTGTCGGGACAGTTATGGAATTATAAATATTCGACCATATATGATACTTAATCCATAAGTATTTATCCTTGTGTTCCATACATGAGTATCGACTCGAGCTAGCTGGCTAGGCCAACTAGCCCTCTTTTCATCAGACTAGTTGGGTAGACCAACTAGCTCCTCCACCACACCCCCCTTAGCTTTTATTAGGTTGTGGAATGCATTATTGATTTTTTAAAACCAACATTGTAATATTCCTACTTAGCCTAACCTAAAATGAATATTCATTTTTGTTTTACTTTCTGTTTCATGAATAAATGAATAAAGGAGGACATGTAAAACTCCTAAAAAGACTAAATAAATCAATGCCCATGTGAACAAAGAGAAATCAGGGCCATGTAAATGAATCACTTGCAGGTGTGAAAGGGGTTTGAGTTGTGAGACTGGGTCAACCTTGACCAAATCTACAGTGCTATCTAGGTTCAATGTATCTCATGAAGGGACAACGCAATTCTAGAAGGAGGCCCCTCATGTGAAAGGAGCTAACTCATCAATTTGGTTTAGGTTTTGCAAAGGCTTTCATATTATAAAAGGAAGGGGAAGGCAGCAAGAGAGGGTTTTTGATTTATTATATTTCTGATTATCTTGTATGTTTAGACAAATAATATTCTCTGTTTTTTAGTAGAGAATTGTGCTGCTTAGCACTTGGGGTTCCTATGCAGGGATTTCACCTCTTACCTTGAGGATTCTTGGAGGAGTATTTACTGATTTGATCCACTATCAGGCTTTGGGCCAAGCTCTACTTCCAATTGCAGCGCAGATCCAGTAAGGGTTTGCTTTCTTTTGTAAGCTGCAGCAAGTGGGATTCTAGATCTACAGAGATCTAGCTTGTATTGGAGCCTCTTCTTATGGAGTGTGTCTTTTAACCTCCTGGAAGAGTTCCTCTACTATTTGAGCTTAAAATTTGTATCTTGGCATTAGGCCACCATTTTTATTCAAGCTACAACATAGTTTTCATTGAGGAACTGCATTATTTTCATTAGAGGTTCTGCAGGGTGTTTTGATCCCATTTTTTATGAGAGATATCTGGTGCTGGGCTTTGCCTTTCACTTCGGTGATCCATGGATTAGCTTGCTGATCCATGTTCTGTTTAGATCTGATATATTGTAATGTAAAGTCATCTTTAGAAATTTTTGAAGCATTTTGCAGATCTGCAACTTAAAACTCAGATCTACTCTTTGTTATGCATGATTTGGTCAAAACCCCAAGGGGATCTTATAAATAAGACTATCTAGTTTCCAGATATAAAATGCATTTGATGTTTTTTCCATAGATCTATCCTAGATCTGAGTTGTAATATTCAACTACTACAGCTCCTCAAAATAACGTTGTTAAGCCATTTTGGCAGTTTTTATATGTGGTGCAGCCTTCTTTTATGAAGATTTCTTGCTCTATTTTCTCATGTATTCTAATGTATATTGAAAGAGCTTCATTGTAATTATAATTTTCTACTGTATACTCATAATTTAATCATATTTGATGGCCTCCTACTCATACTATCCAAGACTGCGTTATTTCTGAAGCAGTTTGTTGTGCATAGTTGCAACCCCTCTTGTAGGGTGTTTTTCAACTAGACTAGGTGGTGGGAGATCTATTTACCACACCTAGTTTGATTTTTTTCTGCTCCCCCTTTGGATCTAGACTCCAGATATACTGATATAAGGGATCCAAGGGCTATGAACTCATTTCTGTACATAAATCTCCCAGGAGTGCGTTATTTCAGCAGGCTTGTTGTGCTATTCTAGATTTGGAATATTACAGTGGTATCAGAGCTCCTTTCCTGGCACAGCCTATGCTTTCCTTGGAGAATCATAGCCATGTTTCATTCAGAAGAAGATGAACCTCTTACTGAGAGGGATAAGAGGTATCAGAACAGAAGTCACAAGAAGTATGATTACACTATTGATGATCAAGACAAGGGTAATGCCCTTGAGACTGCAAGTGACAAAGAATGAGAAGAGTTTGCAAGAACTCTTTTGGTGGCCATGCAAGATATTTCCAAAGAGATCAAAGAGATGAGGATGGACAGAATGGGGGAATCTCCTCGGAAATTTCATCCAGGGAAAAGCTCTGACATGTCTCATCACTGGACTGGTCAACCAGTGAACCAACCACAAGCCCCACAAGCTTCAAAACGCTCCACTATGCCTACTTTCTCGACTGTGGAGAATGAAGCACCACAAGAGCAAGATTCCCTTGAAGATTACTTTGTGAAGTATGATTCTCAGAGTCAAATATTCAAGCACCACTTGAGTTTCCAAGATTTTTGTCACCTCAAGGACAGAAGAAGACGAAGGCAGCAGTATAGAGATGGTGGGTTCTTTCATAATCAGGATAGACACCACTCTATGGGCAGATTATTTTTGCCCGAATTTGATGGATCATCCTCCAGTTATGCCAAGGCATGGGTAGAAAAGCTGGATATTTACAATTGGTGGTTCCATGGGTTGTCTACATTGGGACATATCAATGTGACTACCTATTCTGAGTTTACTAGAAAACTGGTGGAGAGGTTTGACAAGAAGGATCCTGAAGCACCCTTCATAAGCCTTGCAAATTTGAAGCAATCAGGGGATGTAGAAACTAATATCTTTGAGTTTCTGAGATTATCTATCATGGTTCCTGATCTATCTATAGCAAGGAGGGTCTATATGTTCATCGATGGCCTGGAGGAACCTTTTCATGGGCTGGTTAAAGCTACCAAGCCCATCACTTTGCATGATGCCATTGAGAGGTCTAGAGACCTCCAAGATGCCTTGCCAAAAGCAAAGGCAAATTTCCAGAGCAAGACCCCTCACTCTTCTAAGGGGAAGGAAGGAAAAGTTGTTCCTTCCAAGGAGATCTCTTTGAAGAAACCTCTTGATATTGAACTCAGGAGGGATTTGAGAAAGAAGAGATTGTGTTTCACCTACCAAGAGTCATGGGCACCCGGACACAGATGTGCTGCTGGGAAAGCAAACTACATAGAAGTCTTCTCATATTTTGAGGAGGAAGATGAAGATGATGAGCCCAGGAGGGGTCACAGCACTGATAATGATGAGGAAGATCCAGCACCATTCAGAGATGGGAATGGAGCCTTTGCTCCAATAAGTGGGACTCTTGCATCTTTGAGGGGAGTACCTAAGTACTTGACCCTAAGAGTACAAGGTTCAGTCATGAATCAGAGAGTATCTATCCTGATTGAAAGTGGGGCAACCCACAACTTTATTGATGCTCATCTTGTGCAAAGGAGAGAAATCCCCACTGATACTTTTAAGGGATTCTCTGTCTTGGTCCCAAGAGATAGGGCCATGCAATGCATGCAATATGTTCCCTCACTCTCTGTCACTATGGGATCCTACACTTTGGTGGACCACTTTTTTGTGGTTGACATACTAGACACAAATATCATTTTGGGTGTCCAGTGGTTGATTACTTTGGGGAAGGTCACCACTGATTGGAAAGCTTTACAGATGGAGTGGGTGGACTTGAAGAGTGGGAAACCACAAATGATTCAAGGCATGAACACTTATCCTTCACCTAGTACTTCCACAAAAAAAACAGAGATGGATTTGCGCAGTGGAAGCAGGGATCTCACAGTCCCTTCTCTCATGTTCATGAGAATGCTGCAAGGGACATTCCTATCTATTCGCAAGCCACCTGGGGTGCCACCATATTTAGATATTGTGGGGAAGGCCTCACAAAGTGCTTCTCCAAATCTAGATCCAGGGAGGATTGGAGCAAGGAGAGACCAAGTTACAGCACTGGAGGGCTTGGGACAGCTCAAGAATGAGGGGGATCTTCTTCCTGCATCACTATCTCCCTCTCTCTTTTATGAATATGCATTGTGGGAGGAGAAGAATGGGAGGATCAGCCTTCCAACAAACAAAATTGGCATGAGAAATGTCAAAAGGGATATCATCAACATGACAAGAACTTCCATGGATGTATCAGCAATGCTATCATTATTGAGCAGTGTGGATCTATATTGGAAATCTCGATTGCTTGTAGAGTATTATAAATATCTCCACATAGGTATAATACTTGATGACATGCAGCAAGAAGGGGGCTACTTAGTCCAAGGGGGATTCATCTATTATCATGGTAAGGTCTTCTTGGCTAGAGCTTCCAATCTCAAGCAGAAGATCCTACAAGGAGAACATAAAGAAATCTTCCTCAGCCATATGCATTCAATCTATACCTTGATCATGAGGAGCTTTGATTGGGAAGGCATGAGAGAGGAATTACATCAGCACTTTCAAGAGTGCATTAGCTATGGAGGATTGGGGTAGCCAATGGACTCTTTGCAAGAGTCATCTCAACTAGCTCTTCCTTTGCTTGATAGGAGGGAAATTCTCATGCACAACTCCATGTGTATGAAGGACTATGATGGTAAAGGATCTGATCATATTGATGTTGATATTGATATTGGCCACTCCCTTATTGTGTAAAGGGAGATTCCTTCTCATGATGGGTGCTTTCCAAAGGCACCAAACTTACCTATTATCTTCAGCCATGCTAAGGTGACTCATGCAGCAATTGTGTGGTGGGAATGCCACTTACCACACCTTGATCTCATGTAGGCAGGTGATGCACTGCATTGGCATCACATGTGGGATTTTGACCCACCTCCTCAAGTTCAGATTTCAATTTGCATATATGTAGTCTTGCTTTCATACTTGGATGATATAGTTTTATTGTTTATGGGATTGTATGGACAGAAGATGGGTATCTTGTATGTACCACATGGTTTGGAACTTCTACCTGTACATCATGATACATGTTTTAGATGGAGCATTGCTCCAGCCATGTTTATTTCTGTTGAGTTTTTCACTCCTAGTGGGATGGACTATGCACATCTTATGTTGACCCTGGAGGAACAATTCATGATGTATTGGCTTGATGAGCACTTGGCTTATGATGAAGACTTGAGCCTTGATGATGCCATCAATGGAGGAGGAGAAGTACTATAGCTCTTACCCTATCAGTTGCTTGAGGACAAGAAACATTTTGGAGGGAAGGACTGTAATATTCCTACTTAGCCTAAGCTAAGAGGAATATTCATTTTTGTTTTACTTTCTGTTGCATAAATAAATGAATAAAGGAGGACATGTAAAACTCCTGAAAAGACTGAATAAATCAATGCCCATGTGAACAAAGATAAATCAGGGCCATGTAAATAAATCACTTGCAGGTGCGAAAGGGGTTTGAGCTGTGAGACTGGGTCAACCTTGACCAAATCTACAGCACTGTCTAGGTTCAATGTATCTCATGAAGGGACAACGCAGTTCTAGAAGGAGGCCCCTCATATGAAAGGAGCTAACTCATCAATTTGGTTTAGGGTTTGCAAAGGCTTTCGTCTTATAAAAGGAAGGGGAAGGCAGCAAGAGAGGGTTGTTGATTGATTATATTTCTGAGTATCATGTATGTTTAGACAAATACTATTCTCTGTTGTTTAGTAAAGAATTGTCTTGCTTAGAACTTGGGGTTCCTATGCAGGGATTTCACCTCTTCCCTTGAGGATTATTGGAGGAGTATTTGCTGATTTGATCCACTATCAGGCTTTGGGCCAAGCTCTACTTCCAATTGCATCGCAGATCCAGTGAGGTTTTTCTTGATTTTTTAAGCTGCAACAAGTGGGATTCTAGATCTGTAGATATCTAGCTTGTATTGGGGCCTCTTCTCATGGAGTGTGTCTTTTAACCTCCTGGAAGAGTGGCTCTACTATTTGAGCTTCAAATTTGTATCTTGGCATCAGGCCACCATTTTTATTCAAGCTACAATGCAGTTTTCATTGAGGAACTACGTTATTTTCATTAGAGGTTCTACAGGGTGTTTTGATCCCATTTTTTATGAGAGATCTCTGGTGCTGGGCTTTGCCTTTCACTTTGGTGATCCATGGATTAGCTTGCTGATCCATGTTCTGTTTAGATCTGATCTATTGTAATGTAAAGCCATCTTCAGAAATTTTGGAATCATTTTGCAGATCTGCAACTTAAAACTCAGATCTACTCTTTGTTATGCATGATTTGGTCAAAACCCCAAGGGCATCTTGTAAATAAGACTATCTAGTTTCTAGATCTGAAATGGATCTAATGTTTTTTCCACAGAACTATCCTAGATCTGAGTTTTAATATTCAGCTGTTGCAGCTCCACAAAATAACGTTATTAAGCCATTTTGGAAATTTTTATATGTGTTGCAGCCTTCTTTTCTGAAGATTTCTTGCTCTATTCTCTCATGTATTCTACTTTATATTGAAAGAGATTCATTGTAATTCTGATTTGCTGTTGTATAATCATAATTTAATCATATTTGATGGCCTCCTGCTCATACTTTCCAAGACTACATTATTTCTGAAGCAGTTTTTTGTGCATAGCTGATGCCCCTCTTGTAGGGTGTTTTTTAGCTAGACTAGGTGGTGGGAGATCTGTTTACCACACCTAGTTTGATTTCTTTTTGCTCCCCCTGTGGATCTAGACTCCAAATCTGCTGATCTAAGGGATCCAAGGGCTGTAAACTCATTTATGTACATCAATCTCCCAGGAGTGTGTTATTTCAGCAAGCTTGTTGTGCTATTCCAGATTTAGAATATTACAAACCTCCAAGGCTTTTTATGAAGGTGGAGTCACATGGCTTCATTTTCTTAAGGATTTTGCAACTTAAAACTAATACCACCATCTCATTTGGCTCGGAGAGAGCCTTTATATGATATAAATTTTATCTTGATCTAACTCCTCGATCACAAGTTATGCTTGTTAGAAATTTCCCAATAAGAAGGGTCCATATCAATATATATAGAGAGAGAGAGAGATATATATATGTGTGTGTGTGTGTGTGTGTGTGTGTGTGAGGACAGTTATGGAAGTCTAACTATTCGACCATATATGATAATTAATCCATAATTATTTATCCTTATGTTCCATACATGATTACCTACTCAACTTGAGCTAGCTGGCTAGGCCAACTAGCCCTCTATTCATCAGACTAGTTGGGTAGACCAACTAGCTCCTCTACCACACCCCCCTTGACTTTTCTTGGGTTTTGGAATGCATTAATGATTTTTTTAAACCAACCTCCAAGGTTTTTTATGAAGGTGGAGTCACATGGCTTCATTTCCTCAAGGATTTTGCAACTTAAAACTAATACCACCATCTCATTTGGTTCGGCGAGAACCTTTCGATGATATAAAATTTATCTTGATCTAACTCCTGGATCACAAGTTATGCTTGTTATAGTTTTCCCAATAATAAGGGTCCATGTCAATCTATGGATCTTCACATGGACCCATGTGGCCCTTACCTAGGCCATGTAGTATTTTTGTTGTCACTTACTCACCCACCAAGTCACCTACCCTATTTCATGTTGCACTATGGTATGAAACCACCTTAACCATAAAAAATAGTATCACAGACCCCCCCCCCCCCCCATGGTGGGTTTGAATTTGGGGAAGTGAGGGCCCACAATTAATCACATTCATATATTGGATATGGATGGTTTTGAACTAATCCCAATCATGCCCCCTTTTCCCTTCATCTCTTTAAACACTGATTATGAGGGGGGGGGGGGTCAGTCAATCTTGACTTTCGATATCAACCAGGTAGATATTTTACCTAGTTAACTTGCACTCAGTTTAAAACCCAATCCACAGGTGAAAAGGTGATACCACTCTCCATTTTTATGGGAAAGTTATATCGATTCTAACCCTGTGGAAAATATTTCTAACTCGCATTAACTATGGGACCAAACCACTATATTCCTAGTAGGGTCCACCCCAAGCCACATCATCTCAGCACACCACATCATCTTGTTGTGCCACATTACCCTAAACCACATCTTATCAATATCTCAATATTTGGGGTTTCCTCCTCACCTCCCTCTATTAGAAGTACTAAGATCTAAGGTCTAAGATCCATGGAATCATTCTAGAGAAGCTAGTGCCTAAGGTGGAGCTCAGTAGCCCATGTCATCTCAAGGTCTTGACATCGAGGGTTTCCTCCTTGTCTCCCTCTAATAGATGTATCTAAGGTCAAAGACTTGACAGTCTATGGCAATGTTCTGGCAATCAAGATTTTACATACCTCCACTTCACGCATTTGACCATCGGCCCATCTGCATCAAACCTTCCTTGAAAATCTTACTACAAGTGGAAATTACTGAAGTTTGAGGTCTAATGGCCTGATGGAATTGTTTTGATACCTAAGGCTCCACATGACTCCATTGTTTTGGTGGCTCAATGGATAGGTAACAAAATAATTTGAAGCGATAGCCCACAAGGGCATTGGAAAAATGACAAAGTTCAATGGTTCATAGTGTGAGGCTGAAATGCCAAAGTTTTGAGTATAAAAATAATGAGGAAAAGGTCCATGACACCAAAGGGAATTGTTCTTGAAATAGAAGAGAGAGACCCCATGTTGGGGTTCCCATGTTTTGGCCAGATTGGCAAGACCAAAAGATGAGACAACATCAGAACCACTTTGGGGCCCTAGGATCTAGCCCTCCTGGACCCGGAGAGGGATCTCTCCAAATAGAGCAAAGAATGATGTATCTTTGACAGCTCAAAATGAGATATTAGGCTAGGTATGAAGCACGAAGGCGGGTTTCAAATGATTTGGTTGGTTGTTGGGTTGGTCAGATATCATCAACTAAGAAGGTAATGGAGGAAAGGAGCAAAGCAGTAGGACATTTCGGTAAAAGAGGATAGGCTAAGAATGTGCCATCCATTGGGCTATGGAGTCATGAAAGGGGATTACTTGCGAACAACTAGCCAAGTTTTTCATAGGGCAAGTCATCTATACTAAAGGATCTTTAAGGTAGATGGTGGAATGGAACAATAAGGAGAGAAAAGAGAGGCACAAAGGGCAGCTTAAGATCAGACTAGAGGTCATCTAACTCCATATCTACTTCTTCATACTCAAAGGGAAACACTTAAGATTTAAACATAGAACTAGGCCTAAGGTCAAAGAAGAACTTTTAACCTTCCATGCTTTGAAACTAGTTCAAGAGATCTTTTAAAGGCCAATCTGTTTGAAAAGGACCCTAGTGGACAGGGCTTACACTAAATCCCCGGTATCCCAATTCTTGCAGCTCAAACCCAACAAGAACAAATAAGCAGCAAACCCCGAATTCACACATCAGCTAGCAGTGAAAAGTAGCTACTACACTGGTTAAATTACATGAATTTACCCTTAGATTCACTATCAGCAGAAAACATCAAAGGTAGGGAGAGCTGAAACATAGGGTACCATGCAAGGGTATATCCTATGCCATATTTCGGATGCGTACCAGAAGACCAACGAACAGCATGAAAAATGTAATAAAACAATGTAATAAGAGAAACATCACCCGTAATAATAGACCAAGATCCTGTGAAATTTGCTTGATTAATTGATGCAAAACCAGTCACATACACTGAGCTCAATGGCTGATCACAGTCCAAACTTTCTCCTCCCAGCCTACTACATTTCAAACTACTCAGCTACTCTCCCCCACACTGTTCTAACAGTCTAACGAATCCCTACAACTACAACTACAACAACAACGCAACCCTTTACAAAATGTTCTTCGGGGTTCTTATAGGAGAATGAAAGATAGTAGGAGTAGATATGAATTAAATCGATTCATTAAGACAGTGTGGGGGTGAAGGATCGAGCCCACTCTGCTTAAAGGAAATTTTCATCATTGTATGTACTCTGTGGTATGGCCGGGGAGTCTTTGTTAGGTTGATAATTGATCTCAGATGTTTCTTGAAAGTCCTTTCTAGCTGTAAGGCACTCTGTTCTATCTTCTGAAGCAAATAAGGTGACTGAAGGTCTTCTGGGCTTCCATACCTCCATTATTGTTGTCCTGACAGTCTTTGGAAGCTTTTTGTCAGTGGAATGGCCTTTGGGAGCTCGAGGAGGCATGGAAACCTCTGTAGGAAGGCATACTGTCTCAGAAAATGTACTGCTGACATATACGCAGATATGGCTTGTTTCATGTGCATTTTGGTCTTCAAATTGCGCCTTAATTCTTTGAATATGGATTAAATATTAAATGTGCAATTAACAGGCCCGAATCCCTTTAATCCATCTCTGCTGCTACACTAGCCGATGCTGAGATGGCTTCTCTGTATTCTGAATCGCAGTGACTGCGATTATGGAAAACAGAGTGAATTCATCACTCTGTGAAACCCTGCACAATAAAATAAACTAATTAAGAAATCAAGGGGGTGGTGGACGCAATGATATGGAGGCCTGTGAATGGTGGCGCAACTATGGAAACAGTGGCTGAAGTGGAAGAAACGGTGGAACAATGCACTGAACTCCAATGTAGAACATTAAAGTTTTAAATGTGAGCGAAATGATATAATGTTTCATGCAAAACATAGGTTTCGGACCTTTGAATGCAATACACGGGAAATGCATGAAAATACGATGAAATGAGCTGATATGGTGGGACTCATCAATGGCAGAGGGCGATTTAACCTGGACCGTCAAATCTCAGGAGGAGATCGACGGCTGTGATGGTCTGATGGAATTCTATGATCGCGAGATGAGAAAATACAATGGAAATGCGAGATGGGATATGGACCGTTGATCGGGGGTCAATGGGCGGCTGTGATTGAATCTGGATGTTGTGGGGACAATGGAGGGAAAGTGGTTTCGGGAAGGAAAATTTTCGGTATTGCACGGCAAAAAGACCTGAAGGCTGTTTTCACTTTTTGAATGAGATATGGGTCTTTAGCTGACACGTGGCTCCAGAAAACCGCCCATATCACGTGAAATTGAAATGTTAGACTTCGGACGCCCAAACTACGCGATATTGCTGTGGGCCATTAGATCTGGGGTGGAGAGATCGGACGGTTGGGGATGGAGCGCGATGAGGGGAGATGCGCGGTCAGTTAAATGATGAAAAGTCAAAGGCGGGTTTAATCCTAGCTGTCAAATCTGCAGAGATCAATCGATCTGATTGGATTGGGGATGACCAATCGGGAGGCACAGAGGCAGGGTGAGGGGTAATCTGGGTTGTTGGATCTAAAGATTTGGATGGTAGAGATCCAATCGAAGGGAGAGCAATGGAGGGCAGAAATCTGATGGGCGATGGTTGCGATTGGCGCTAGGCCGTTGGATCAGATTTAGATCAATGGCTATGATTGGGTCGAAGCTCGCCAATCGGGGTGGATCAACAGCAATGCGATTGGCGCGATCGGTGGTGAGAGATTGAGCGACTGCCATCCGATCTGGAGGCAGATCGATGGCTCTGATGTAATCATAGGGTGACAAGAGAGAGGAAACTGGTGCGTCGGAGTGAGCACTGACCGTCAGATCTATTAAAGATCGACGGTTGAGATCTCACCCACGGTCTGTAGTGTAAAAACCTCGCATCGGGGAAAAACAAGTGTAACAAATAGAATGCGCTTCCCGATCATCTTCTGATTCCTGTAAGCACCCGAGACTTAAGCGCTTGGTCTCAGGCGCAAGGCATATGGGGAAGTGGTTAAGGGGGCTGGCCGAAAGGGGCTAAGCCTGTGTATGTTAAAAAAGTGGGTTTTTGGCATATTTTTAAAGCGTTTTAAGGCGAAAAGAGGGCAACAGTAGATGAAATAAAGGGTTTTTAAACCAAAAAAAGGGTATTTGAAAGGTTTAGAAGGGGATTTTGGGTGATTTAAAGGGTAAGTGGGGAAATTTAGAAGGGAAAAAGGAGGTCAAAACAGAGATTTAGTGGGAATGAAATATGAGAAAAAGGAGGCCTTTTGGGCATTTTCTTCACAAACAGAGAGACTTTTAAACTGGAAACAATCGTGCGGATTTATCAAAGGACAAAGGCACAAGCAAGCTTCAAGGATTATGTTTTTTTCAGAGGAAATGCATTCCTTGAACGCTCAAAAAACAATTTAGCCCCTTGTTTGCTTGTCAAAAAATTCATAGGGGGCTAACAGTGGCTCCACATGAGGATGGCTTCTTCTTGAAGGAGTTAAGAATTTAGAGAATGATCTTTGGAGTAGGCCAGATGCCTGGTACTTTGAACCATCCATTTCTTTCTTGGATCAGCTGCCACAAATCATGAATACATTATATCAGCAATAAAATTTTCCCGAACAACTACCTACCCATACTCTAGTCCTAAAAAAAAATTTTCTGGGTGCATTTGGACTTGCAGACCCTTTTACATCATCAAATTTTTACAAACAAGAAAAATAAACCTATTCTATTTCTACCCTTATTACTCCATGAGACCAGATTAAACTGTTGGCCTCATATTTCTCTACCTAAGCTAATGTCTGCTAGGATTAAACTGTCTAGCGGACTTCTTCTCTACATTCTAAGACAGAAATTGAAAAATAGTCAAGCCAGGATTAGACTGTCTGGCTTGCTGCTGACCATGGCATAAATAAAAAATTGCTCATGGACTTGAAAACTTTGCAGAAATTTAAAACTACTCACCAAATGCTCATAGACTGAGCTTTATTGAGCTTTTCCTACCTACCCTGCTTTAACTGGAATATTTACAAGTCTAGCTTACAAACATTGTCTTCCAATGCAACCAGTCCATCAAGTGATCCCATTACTGGTCTTTCTTGCTCAACTCCTTGAGCAAGCCGGATAGGCAGGGCCACTCCCACTCTTTTTGTTCCTCAACAGTAGCTTTTAAAAATTTTCTTGATGTCTGCAACATGCTGCTCAAAAAGAACTTTGATCCTTCTTCAAATGTTTGCAGGAAATAAACATAAGGATCATGAAACGATACCTGGTTATGAATATTCGAAAGGCAGGCTTCAACCAGGATTTCTCCTTCTTCCACTGGATCAAGAACAAGACTCTCTTGAGAAAGAGAATCTCCTTCATTTTATGAACTGGAGGACTCATCATATATAGCAGCTTTGTCCTCTCGGAGCTCTGATATGTTCTGCTCTGCTGGGCTGAGCTCCGTGAAAATATCAATGTATTTTTGAGTAGGAGTATGTTCCATTGCTTCCTCTTTTTCAAGAGAAGGCTCCTTACTTTCATCGTGCTCAAAAATCTCTTCTTTGCTTTCTTCCTCATCCTCTGAAAAGGAAGACTGCTGGTCTCCGATCACATAAAAATCATCACTGATGATCTGAGGCGTAACAGAGTGAAAATTCAGTGAATCTTCATCTATTACGAGGCTTTTTTAGCTTTCTTCATCAATGTCATAGATAGGCCGACTTGGTTCATTGCTTCTCTGGAGTTGCTGGCTCTGCTCTTCCTCCCATGAATCTATTGATGATGGTCCTGCAAGCTCAACTTCCTTCTGTAAATAATCATCATCAAACAGATCATAACTAGGAAAGTCATAATCGTAAGCAATGTCACCAATCAAACCTGTCGGGTTCTCAGCAGGTCTTTCTTCATTCTGATCCACAAAGGGGTCTTCCGGATCTGTATCAGTTATGTAAAATATTTCAGAGGTGGACTACGTGTTTAATATTCGGTCCATATCTTCTTCTGTCAATGGAGAAATTTATTTTTTAACACAGACAAAAGAACAGTAGCCCTCTGCTTCTTTTACAAACTGATCTGGAGGCTGGATATCTTTTTGAGCCTCATCTAGAGCGTTTTCCAGAGCAAGAGAAAACTCTAGACCAGGATCATCATACATGTCTTGCTCATTGTCTAGGTCTAGAGTTGGCCCTTGCTCTATAAAATGCATGGGCTATTATAAATAATCATCATTTGTATTTAAATTAGCCATATACATTTCCAGCACTTCACCAAACATGTTTTCTATTCCATTTAATTTTACTGCCAAAGCATCTAGCTTTGCGTCTCTGTCCATGTCTGGATCCATGTTTCTGCAAAGAAGGTCATTGTATCTTCTCAACCAGTTCAGAGTCTTCTACCAATGGAGTCATTTGGTATTTTAAGAATTATAGGGTGTGGAGTCACTAGGTGGATGAATTTGGGCGTTTGAAATAGGCAACTGTCCACCATCAGCATTAGATACCAATCTAAAGGCATTGGTCTGAGTTGGTCCCCAGTGGAGTCGCCATTATGTTGGGGTTCCCATGTTTTGGCAAGTTTGGCAATACCAAAAGATGAGACAACATCAGAACCACTTTAAGACCTCAGGATCTAGCCCTCCTAGGTTCAGAGAGGGATCTCTCTGTTATAGGCAAAGGTATGTGTCTTTGTAGCTTGTTTTAAAGGTATTAGGCTAGTTATACAGTGTGTGGTTTGTTTGTTTTTGTTTGTTTGTTTGGTTGTTGGGAATCGGGAAGGAAGGGTTCAATGTAAGACAAGGATGTGCAAAAAGGATTTTAGGCAAAGGAGAGATAATTCAGAGAACACTCGAGACCATTGGGCAATGGAGTCAGGAAAGGGTTTACTTGCTATTCAGTATGCAGGCTTTCAATTGGGCTAGTCATCTAAAGCATTGGATCTTAAAGATGATGGTGCGATATGAAATGATGGGGAAAAATGGTAAATGACAAGGAAACCTCCAAGGTGACCACTTAGGAAACAGACCCAGGGACAGGACATGCCATTAGACACCTGTGATCTAAATCCTAAAGGTTAAATCTTCAGACAAAGGAAACATTAAATATTTAAACAAAGGTGAAAACCTGAGATCATAGAAATACTTTGAACTTTCAATGCTTCGACATCCAACTTAAGGGAACTTAGAAAGGTTCAATTGATCGAAAAGGACCCTAGTGAGACAGAATCAGCATTCAAACTCCCAGTATCCCAATTCTTTCAATTAAAGCCCAACAATAACATCTAAGAACAGATTCATTAATTCATACATCAGCTAGCAGTAAATATTAGCTACTACAATGGTTAAATTAACATGAATTTACCCCTAGATTCATTATCAGCAGAAAACATCAAAGGTAGGGAGAGAAAAAACATAGGGTACCATGCAAGGGTATATCCTATGCTAGATTTCTGATGCATGCCAGAAGACCAATGAACAGCATGAAAAATATAATAAGAGAAACATCACCCGTAATAATAGACCAAGATCCTGTGAAATTTTCTTAATTAATTGATGCAAAACCAGTCACATACACTGAGCTCAATGGCTGATCACAGTCCAAACTTTCTCCTTCCAGCCTACTACATTTCAAACTACTCAGCTACTCTCCCCCAAAAATGTTCTAACAGTCTAACGAATCCCTACAACTGCAACTACAACAACAACGCAACCCTTTACAAAATGTTCTTCGGGGGTTATTATAGGAGAATGAAAGATAGCATGAGTAGATATGAATTAAATCAATTCATTAAGATAGCGTGGGGGCGAAGGATTGAGCCCACTCTACTTAAAGGAAATATTCATCGTTGTATGTACTCTGTGGTATGGTCGGGGAGTCTTTGTCAGGTCGATAATTGACCTCAGATGTTTCTCAAAAGTCCTTTCTAGCTATAAGGCACTCTGTTCTGTCTTCTGAAGGAAGTAAGGTGACTAAAGGTCTTCTGGGCTTCCATACCTCCATTATTTCTGTCCTGACATTATTTGGAAGCTTTCTGTCAGTGGAATGGCCTTTGGGAGCTCAAGGAGGCATGAAGACTTCTGTAGGAAGGCGTACTGTCTGAGAAAATGTACTGCTGAAATATACACAGATATGGCTTGTTTCATGTGCATTTTGGTCTTCAAACTGTGCATTAATTCTTTGAATATGGATTAAATATTAAATGTGCAATTAACAGGCCTAAATCCCTTTAATCCATCTATGCTGCTACACTGGTCGATGTTGAGATGGCCTCTCTGTATTTTGAATCGCAGTGATTGGGATTATGGAAAACAGAGTGAATTCATCACTCTGTGAAACCCTGCACAATACAATAAACTAATTATGAAATCCAGGGGGTGGCGGAAGCAATGTTGTGGAGGCCTGTGAATGGTGGCACAACTGTGGAAACAGTGGCTGAAGTGGAGGAAATGGTGGAACAATGCACTGAACTCCAATGTAGAACATTAAAGTTTTAAATGTGAGCGAAATGATATAATGTTTCATGCAAAACATAGGTTTTGGACCTTTGAATGCAATACACAGGAAATGCATGAAAATGTGATGAAATGAGATGATATGGTGGGACCCGTCAATGGCATAGGGTAATTTAACCTGGACCATCAAATCTCAAGAGGAGATCGATGGCTGTGATGGTCCGATGGAATTCTATGATCGTGCGATGAGAAAATACAATGGAAATGCGAGATGGGATATGGACCGTTGATCGGGGGTCAATGGACGGCTGTGATTGAATCTAGATGTTGTGGGGACAATGGAGGGAAAGTGGTTTTGGGAAGGAAAACTGTCGATATCATGCGGCAAAAAGACCTGAAGGCTGTGTTTGCTTTTTGAATGTGATATGGGTCTTCATCTGACACGTGGCTCCAGAAAACCACCCATATCGCGTGAAATTGAAATGTTCAACTTCGGACGCCCAAACTGCATGATATTGCTGTGGGCCGTTAGATCTGTGGTGTAGATATCGGACGGTAGAGGATGGAGCATGATGAGGGGAGATGCGCAGTTAGTTAAACAATGAAAAGTCAAAGGCAGGCTTAATCCTGGCTGTCAGATCTGCAAAGATCGATGGCTCCGATTGGATCGAGGATGACCAATCGAGAGGCACAGAGGCGGGGTGAGGGGTAATCTGGGCCATTGGATCCAAAGATTTGGACGGTGGAGATCCATTGGAGGGAGAACGATGGAGGGCAGAACTCCAATGGGCGATGGTTGCGATTGGCACTGAGCCATTGGATCGGATTCAGATCAACAACTATGATTGGGTCGGAGCTCGCCAATTGGGGAGGGTCAACAACAATGTGATTGGCGTGATCGGCGGCAAGTGATTGAGCGACTGCCGTTCGATATAGAGGAAGATCGATGGCTCTGATGTAATTGGAGGGTGACATGAGAGAGTAAATGGGCACGTCAGAGTGAGCACTAACCGTCAGATTTATTAAAGATCGACGGTTGAGATCTCGCCCGCGGTCTGTAGTGTAAAAACGTCGCATCGGGGAAAAACAACTGAAACAAATATAATGCACTCCTTGATCATCTTCTGATTCTGATAAGCGCCCGTGACTTAAGCACTTGGTCTCAGGAACAGGGCATATGGGGAAGTGGTTAAGGGGGCTAGCCGAAAGGGGCCAAGCATGTCTATGTTAAAAAAGTGGGTTTTGGCCTATTTTTAAAGTGTTTTAAGGCCAAAAGAGGGCAACGGTAGGGGAAATAAAGGGTTTTTAAACCAAACAAAGGGTATTTGAAAGGTTTAGAAGGGGATTTGGGGTGATTTAAAGGGTAAGTGGGGAAATTTAGAAGGGAAAAAGGAGGTGAAAATAGAGGTTTAGTGGGAATGAAATATGGGAAAAGGGAGCCCTTTTGGGCATTTTCTTCACAAACAAAGAGGCTTTTAAACTAGAAATAGTAGTGAGGATTTATCAAAGGACAAAGGCACAAGAAGGCTTCAAGGATGATGTGTTTTTCAGAGGAAATGCATTCCTTGAAGGCTCAAAAAACAATTTAGCCCCCTGTTTGCTTGTCAAAAAATTCATAAGGGGCTAACACCCCCAACCACTAATTTTAAACATTTTTCAATGTTTGTGCATGGAGTAGTGCACAAATCGATTTAGTTCTACTAACCTCTTGTACAAGATGTTTAAATTCATTCAGAGACATGTGGACTACTAGTATGTTTACACTTGAAACTCACAAGAGACATGATTTTTGAAAGAAAACTATATCCTGACTATCAAGCATCACAAACCATCTTGAGTAGGCTAAGTTATTATTAATAAATCAAGGTTGTCAAGCAAAGGAAAAAGGAAGCATGGAAACATATTTTAATACTTACTTTATTTCTACCATAAACATAGAAGATGGCTATAATTCACAAATGTGGGAGAAATATTCATAATTAAAACATTTAACACAACTATAAAAATCTAAGGTAACTTTTCAATCCCAATTTTAACAATGAAATTTAGGAAATCAATTATAAACATTTAAGGTATAGGGCCAATCATGCATCTAACAATGAATTACTTAGTTCTAGCGTACAATATATATTCGTAAACACGTATTAAGACCATTGATCAATTTCTAGCATAATAGTGAGTTTAAATCATTCACTGATGAACATATAGAATAAGTGTTAATCATAAGTACAACAAGGAATATCGTAGTCTATCATAAAACATGTATAAAAACATTATACTTATTTGTGTGTATTAAGGTGGTTGGAAATTGGAGGGACTTCCACTCTCCACCCAACCATGTGCTAGCTACATTAAAACTCTCTTGCAGTTGACCACCCCTAAGTTGGATCCAGAGTCTAAGGGGATGTTTGCTTAGGGATATTTCACACCAATTCTTAGTAAACACTCAGAGATGGAGTCCATTATCCAAGTGGTTTATTAACTACCCTTTGGAAGTAAGCACCACAGTGACCCACTTACTTTCCTAAGTTTAATTACAATGCTTTACCCAGGGTCAAAATTGGGAATTACTCATTCTAGGAGGTTGAATCCACTATCCAAGTGGTTTATCAGTTATATTTTCATATCAAGCTCCATATGGATCTATATTCCACTGTCCAAGTGGTTTATTGGCTCTCCAACAAGCACCATATTGACTCAAATTTTGTTTTTTAGGTGGTTTATCGATTATGCAACAAGCACCACAATGATTCAATCATCCACTAAGACTCCCATTGACTACTCAAGCATAGATACATAGTCTAATGTATCATATAAATTAAAATCATTTATAAGATTCAACAATCATCTCCATGACTACTTTTTTCTGCTACTATGATTGCTCCACAACTTCACGCAGTCCTCAAGTGGTATTGAATAGATTTTATTCCCTAGTAGAACTTATCTAGATTGGTTCATTATATTGTTTTTCATACATCTTTATGAATTCATAGTGGAAAAAGTGGAGTAATTAGCTCACGGGACCATTTTTACTAGTGGGACCCATTTTGGAAAAACAAGGTTTGAAACCTTCTGGGAGTGTTTTAAGTGTATCAATCAGAGTTTGTATGCAAAATTTATGCCACTTAGAAGTTGAACTTATTCTTTTCACGCCCATAATTTAGGAGGATGTCGTATCATCCCCCATTATTCATGGAAAAGTGGCTAGCCACGTTATTATGATGTAAAAGACTCTAGAAGAGTCTATATTGTAACTTTGGTTAAGAGTTGATTTAGTCAAACCTAACCACTAGCAGGCTATCAGGTTGTGTTATAACTAGGCCACTAGGAGGAAAATGGATTCCATTCTTTCAAGTGACTTTTTTTCATAGCTGAGAAAAAATAGCCAAGAGGGATAGGAGGTAGAGCACATAGAGAGGATTTGTGCACTATAGCAACCCATGGGCCACATTCCATACTTATTTGTACTCATAGTCATATTTCCAAAGACAGAAAGAGAGCAGAGTGGCCTCACCTTCCAACTAGGTTTTTCTCTCGAAAGGGTTTTCCAGAGTATATCTTTTGTCAAATGTGTGTGTGATGCTTTTATTTTTTTGTTCTTTATTGTATGCATAATTTTCATTTGCATTCATGCACTACTAATAGTAAAATCTATAGATCTAAAAATATAAGAAAACTATAATAATGTAAAATATCATATTTTTAATATAATATTACCATCTTGTTGTGACAAACTGTCTATTTGAATATCCATGGAAGTTTACAGATCAGGAACAATAGAAATCTCACACACCAAAAATCTAATAGAGAGAGAGAGAGAGAGAGAGAGAGAAAGAGAGAGAACTCTTTCACCTAACCAGTGATAAAAGACTAACTCCCACATACAAAAACCAACCCACATCTCTCTTTTATTGTTTTTATTAATAAAAATTTTTCCTTTACATCCCTTCATTATCTTGAGAGAGTTCTCACTTGGACCTTTCGCTAGCCAAGGAAATGGGAATTACCTTATGCTTCCACCACCCTAGTCCAATCACAAAACCCAAAAATTAATTATGTTTACTTTAGCAATTAATTATGCTAGGTTTATGGCCTTTCAATGATCCAGGTGGCTCTAGAGATGTTCAGAAATTAAATAGGGCCCAGGAAAGGCTCAAAATCAAAGTCCTTATATTGTAATGAATCTAGAGTCAAATCGAAGATCTTGTTGCAGTATTTCCAACAGCGTATATGACACGTCAATCTGAGTTAGTATGTAAACTTTATGGTTAGTCAATTTTTTTTTCAACTAAGACCCATTGGCTAAATTTAGCAGAGTGCCAACTAAATTTGGGTCCTAGCTAAAAATGGTGAACCTACCAATTTTGGTGGCTACTAACCAGATGATAGATTTACACTTAACGACGACGGTTTCTGGTGGTCAGAAAGGGATAAATTGTCACCTACTTAAAATTTATGGTGACTCCTAAAAATCGGTTCGTGGTTTTTGACTATGTTTGTTAAAATAATATATATATATATATATATATATATATATATATATATATATATATATATATATATATATATATATATATATATATATATATATATATAGGGGTAGCAAGCCACCACCGCCGCCACTCCCTCGTCCAAAATATAATAACATATGTTATTTATGGGGTCAGGCCACCAAACTAGCGGACCCTCTACCCAAGCCACCATATATATATATCATGACCGAGTATTATAATTAGGGTTAGCAGGGGTCAAACCCGCCCAACCATTGGTCGGCCCGACAACGGTGGCCCCACAATTAATGGATTCATCCCATATTAAACCATCGCCATCCAAAAATTAATCCTGCATCATGTCAAGTAAGGGGTCAGCGAGGTTGGTGTTAGCCCCCCTATAAATTTTTTGGCAAACAAACATGGGGCTAAGTTGTTTTTTGAGCCTTCAAGGAATGCATTTCCCTTGAAAACACATCATCCTTGAAGCCTCCTTCTTCCTTTGTCCATTTCCTTTTAAAAAAAAAAAAACCTCACTGACTGTGAAAAATTGTGCTAAAAAAGGGCCTTCATTTGCCCCTTGTATCCCTGCAGAATTTCCCATTTCAACCTTTTTCCCATTTTTCAAAGCCTCCCTTTTTCCCCCAAGATCCCTTCCTAAACCCTCTAAATCATTCCCATCTCCCCTTTAAAACCTCGCAAACATCCTTTGTTTGGCCAAGTACCGCTTTTCCTCTCTATCGTTGCCTCTTTTGGCTGTCAAATTGCACTAAAAATAGCCCAAAAAACCCATATTCTTCATACATCAGGCTTAGCCCCCTTTGGCCAGCCCCCAAAGCATTTCCCCACATGACCCGAGCGCTGGAACCAAGCACTGGCCCGCAACGCACGTATCGGGTCAATGGTCAAGACTTCTCTCCGTCGTTGATTTCCCGTTAATCCAATGGTCATCACAAGTCCCATCGCGCCATCATTCCCCCGTTCGCCCCTACGATCACACATCACCCATCGATCTGATCCGCAGATCAACGGCCCATAATCCTATCGCCTTGATGGTCCCCAGGTCAATCACTGTTCAAAACTGACAGTTTTCATCACACCGCTTGTGGGAGGAAAGTTGTTTTTCCCTTTCGGCAGCGATCATTGCCACAGGCCGACACGTGGCCTTAGGCTGTTTTGAAAACCCACCCTCATCACGCATTAAAAATTGACTGCGGGCTCGGCGCAATATGCATATACGTCGTTCGATCTAGGGCAGGGCCATCCGATGGTGATCGCGCCCAAAATATACTCATATAACCGAAGTAAAACAAGACACCTGGCCCACAATCAATTTCCCTCCAACGTGATCATGGCCGTCGATCTCCTCCTAAGATCTGACAGTCCAGGTTGGATCACCCCCACCATCGACCGGGTCTCACCGCCAGAGCTCCACGTCACCTGCTTTCGTGGCTTTTTTCCCATTTCGTTTGTATTTCGCCCGATTTCCAAAGCCCTTCCATCGTTTAATTTCTGTCGTCGATCATCGCCCCCATGCAATGATCGAACGGTCCCCGTGCATTTCTTCACTCAGACCCCCATCAAAGCAGATTTCCACCATTTCGCTGCATTTTTTCACCATTTTCGTTCGCATCCATTGTTTCCACCATGCTGCGCTGCCATTCTCACAGCCTTCCATCACATCCGTCCCTCTCCAGCATGGTTTTCCTTAACAATTTTGTGTGTTTTGCGGGGAATGAAAATGATGAAGACCGTTCTATTCTACACAGTCACTGTCTGCGACACAGCAGCGCAGAGGAAAGTTTAGCAGAGCCAATGATTGTGAGAAGACTCCTAAAGGGTTCTGAACGCATATTTTATCCAAATCGGGGGTATTAACTCCGCTTAAACCCCCGGCACCATAAGCCCTGCAAATTGGCAATCAAAGACAGTAAATCGAGTGGAAAAGAGTATCAGTGGAAGATCAGAAGTTTAAGGCCTGTAATTGAAAACATTTGGGCTTTAATTCGATGATTGAAAAGAAATGTACCAGATTGAATACCCTGAGACTAACACAAAAATCCCAATAAGGCCTAGGGCACACAAAATGATATATTAGTGTCACCATCAGCAGAACGTTCTTTCCCATGAAAGGACGAAGTGCCCATACTGTTTTCATTCTATACCGTGTTCCAGAGAAGATCTCTGCCCTGAAAACAGTCCTGGTGCTACCAAAAGCATTTGTTACATAGTATGGCAGACCTCATGATCTTTATCTGCCTTATTGTTTATTCACCAGACTACTGCAGAGTACTACAATCAAAGACCACATCAAGGACATACCTGGAGTAAATTGCAGCCTATCGAAGACCACTCTTTCATCCAAAGAGTACTGAAGTTTAATGCTCAGATATTAAAAATCAAATGGGTTTCGAACCACTGCTCCTATTCTGTTTAATATTTCATTTAGTGTTTCATCTACCCCCTCTGCCTCTTTTTCAGATATAAACACTCATGAGAAAAGATTGTAAAGGTTGTTGATCGGATATCTGTGAACTGTAAGTTGTTTCTCTTGAGACATGTTCTCTGTGTAAAGTTGTAAGATAGGTTGAGGAAGATGTTTTCAGACTGAATATCAAGCTGTCGGTAATGTTGTACATGACTGGTGTTGCTCTTTAATATGACAAGCACATTTCTTTGGATTCTGATTTAAAGCATCGGTGATGTTTTTTCTATCTTTATCTTTGTTTTCCTTCGTAGTTCATCACATTTCATTTCTTCTGGCTTGCATCAGAAATCTGCATAGGATTTACCTTTGCTTGGTACCCTATGTTTCTGCTCTCCTTACCTTCAATGTTTTTTTTTGTATGTGTTACGTGAGCACTGATTCAGGTTAATTTAACCAGTGTAGTGGCTAATATTTACTGCTAGCTGATGTGTGAATTAAAGAATCTATTCTTAGATGTTCTTGTTAGGCTTTAATTGATGAATTAGGATACTGGGAGTTTAGAAGTCTATCTCTGTCTCACTAGGGTCCTTTTCAATTAATTGAACCTATCCAAGTTCCCTTAAGTTAGATGCCGAAGCATTGAGAGTTCAAAGTCTCTCTCTGATCTCAGGTTTTCACCTTTGTGTTTAAATCTTTAATGTTTCCTTGTCTAGAGAGTTAACCTTTTAGGTCTTGGATCACAGGTTGTCCAACGGCATGTCCTGTCCCTGGATCTGATTTCTGAAAGGTCACCTTGGAGGTTTTTCTTGCTTTCACCTTCTCTCTTGTCTTTCCATGCCCCACTATCATCTTTAAGATCCAATGCTTTAGATGACTAGCCCAACTGAAAGCCTGCATATTGAATAGCAAGTAAACCCTTTCCTGATTCCATTGCCCACTGGTCTCGAGTGTTCTCTGAGTTATCTCTCCTTTTCCTAAAATCCTCTTTTATCATCATTGTCTTATATTGAACCCTTCTTTCCTGATTCCCAACAACCAAACAAACAAACCCCGCACCTATAAATAGCCTAATATCTTAACTTTCAAGCTTTCAAAGACATAAAACCTTAGCCTATATAGAGAGATCCCTCTCTGGACCCAGGAGGGCTAGATCCCGAGGTCTGAAAGTGGTTCTGATGTTGTCTCATCTTTTGGTATTGCCAAACTTGCCAAAACATGGGAACCCCAACATAATGGCAACTCCACTTGGGAATTTCTGAGTATTTTCCATCTTACTACATCACAAGAGCATCAGAAAGCCAACAATCTCTGGTTAGGTTGGCAGTGAAACACTTCCACTTGCAATTCACTTTCTGCACCACTTTTTGTGTTTCTCCCACACTCTTAGACAGAGTCTAGAAAGGGCCAGATAGCCTCCAGGTCTCACTCTCTTTCAGAGGTGAAATACCTGGTAAAATCCCTCCCATTCCATCTCTGGTTATATTTTGCTGTGTTTTAAGGATATCCTTGAAAAGGGACATTACATAAGCACTGTGGTGGATAGTGTACCTCCTAGAAACATCCTAAACCTTCCACCTGGCGACTCCATAGTTCCTTAAAGATCAAAGACTCCACTGGTGATCAGTAGGCCTACTAATTATCTTGGTTCACATAAGACTCCACTGGGAGACCAGAGTCCACAACAACATCAGCCATAATAGAAGTAACAAGTAGGGTTAAGCTGCTTCATTGGAAACTAGCATTCTGGCTTCAAGAACCATTCACACAAGAGCCTATCCTAACCCATACCCACCTGAAATAGTTGACAACCCTGAGAGAATCCTCAAGAAATCTCCTACACCTAAAAGACCAACTATTTCCAGCCACATCCATAGAGCTAACTCTGCACCGAAAGACTTTATAGCTCTATCAGACCCACCTTTTGACCTAGACTCTCAAAACAGTTTACCTAGAACTAGGTCATTCAATGCTCTAGACCAGCCAGACCTTGAGCTTCCTATTTCACCACCTCAAAGCGGTAAACACATTAGGGACAGAGAGACCCCTCCATATACACCTCTTGATATTCACTTCATTCAAAACTTGAGGCTCTGCCACCCTAAATCTGCTCAACAAACTTCTGCTGGTCCTAGTATCCTTGCCACCCATATACCAGCTACTCAAGCCAACCCTTTACCTCCTCAGAAAATCATCATGGCCACATGGTATGCACCTCTGGTGTTACCTCAACCTCTGGTGCCTTTACCCAACGATTATCAATCAAAGATCCCACATTTCACCACAAAAGAGTCTATCGCAGCTCAGCACCATGTATACAGGATGGAAGATTCATTTGACTACATGGAGATAGATGATGATACAGTCAAAATGAGAATCTTCGCCCAAAGCTTAGGAGGTGATGTGAAAAAATGGTTTAAAGGCCTACCCCCAATATTATCCAAGACCTTCTTGCTTTATATCAAACATTCATAAATAAATGGGAAGTTAAGGCCAACCCTCTCCAAATCTTAGCAGAATACAAGAACCTGAAAAAAATGTAGGAGAGAGTGTCCATGACTACTCTACAAGGTTCAACAGTGTTTATAACGCTCTTCCTCCACATATGAAACCTCCTCAAGGTATGGCTTTAGTGAAATACCCGGAAGGCTTCGATGCTGAAATGGCCTACCAGCTTAGGGAGAGAGATTACAACACATTGGAAGACATGCAAAAAGGAGCAATGAGTGTAGAGGCTAACCTGATTGAGAAGAAAGCAAGAATGAGGGCTGAGAAGGGTGACATATAGAGATGACACTATAGCCTCCACATCTGACCCCAATTATGACAGTCTATCTAAAAACATGGAAAAGCTACAGCAAATGATGGAAAAAATGGTTGTCACAGTTAGTAATCAAAACAGGAACCAAAATTATAACCAGAACTTTAGAAGGAACAATATCGCTCCAAATAGGCAAAAAGATTCAGACCAGCAAGTCATACCCCCATTTCAAGAAAACTTCCTTGATGAAGATGAGGGGATAATAGAAGAGCCTGAGGAGAACACAATAAATATGTTTGGGACAGATAACTCAATCCACAACTGTTCCACAGAGGAAGATCAGCCCTCACCCTCATATTGGGATGAGGAAGGATCAGAATCTGAGGATTACAGGCTAGGTTTTAAAAATGCCATCATGCAGGTTAGAGAACAGTATGAACTTAGAAGAAAAAAGAGCTTAGACAATTCCAAACCCAAAGCTTCTGAGATTACCATTAAGAAAAGGCCTGAGAAAACTTCTAAAGCAACTGCTGAAAATAAAAAATCAGCAGCTGAGAGTTCTCGGAAGAACAAAGAAATAGACAACCAAAACACTGATAAACAAAGTCAACCAAATAGCAGCACTAGCACTGCAGTTAGTGTTCCTGATAAAACTGCCACAAACACTGTAGGTAGTGAGAATCAGCACACTGATTCTGCCACTAAAGCAGTGGCTAACAAAATAGAGTTGAGCATTACAAAGAGTCAATCTCCCTTCAATTTGGAGAGTGAGATTGTTAAAATTAAAATCTCTGTCCCTCTCTGAGCTGGCCACTCAGGAGGTATATAAAGGCCAAATATTGAAACCATTAAATCTAGGGGAAAATAGTGACACTGTCAATCTAAGTGATGATCAACCAGCTCTTCTATTTGGTCCAAAGATAGAGGGGAAGTTTCAAGAAGGGGTAGTACCTCCTTTTTATATCAGTCTCAATATCCATGACAAGATCCTTCACAATGCAATGCATGACTCTGGGGCATCACACAACCTAATGCCTAAGGTAGTTATGGAGAGGTTAGGCCTAGAGATAACCTGACCCTACAAATATTTATATTCATTCGACTTTAGTAGAGTAAAATGCCTTGGCCTAATCAAAGACCTGTGTGTGAACCTGACCCAGATTCCAGCAAAACGGATGGTTATGGATGTGGTGGTGGCGGATATACCACCTAAGTATGGCATGTTGCTATCGAGGTCATGGGGAGCCAAGCTGCAAGGTACAATGCAGATGAACGGGCAATATGCCACAATCCCTGTTTTTAGCCAACTTAGGAGACTGTATAGAGAGGCACAAATGAAATTCTTGGTCAGCAGCCCTGAAAAGCCTGAAAATTCTCCTCTGTACTCTGTACACACAGATCTAGGCTCCTTTATCCTTTGCAATGATGAATCCTTAGAGGAGCCAAAGCTAGAAAATAGAGATACGGACAACGAGATAGCGCCCATAGATTTCAACATAATGGCCACTCTAGCCTCAGAAGAAAAAAAAGATGAAATTTGTGGATAGTGCACTAAAAACGAAACTCTGAGTCAACAAGAAATAGGATGTAAACAGCTGGCTAGTCACCCCTCACAAACTCATAGACCACACGAAGAACGAAACCATCCATAGCCCAATGCAGACCCCGTAACACAACAGAACAGTGAGACCCGCATTGGGGAGGGAAATGATGATAAGCCCGAGAATGAACCCTTATGGGAAATTAATTTCGATGGGTAATGCACCAGGAGAACTGTAGGAGCAGGAGTGTGGGTACATAACACAGAGAGTGACTATGCAGAGAGTCATGCCTTCAACCTAAACTTCAAATGTACAAATAATATCGCAGAGTATGAGGCTCTTATCCTGGGTTTGAATCTGTTGAAAAAATTAGGAGCCTGTAGGATAGTTGTGCATGGAGACTCCAAGCTAATCATAAAACAAGTGAATGGTGAATACACAGCGAAACACCCTAGACTGAGAGAGTATAGGAATGACGCTATGGATTTATTGATGACCTTTGTGGAATATGAACTAGTGTTTATTCCTAGGAGTCGGAATGTAACTGCAAATGGATTAGCTTGTATAGCTATTTCATATCGCAAGCCTCCCAATGATCAACAAATCATCATTCAGATGAAGTTCAGACCCGCAGTACCTGATAATGAGAAATATTGGCAGGTTTTTGAGGGAGATAAGTAGATTGAGGATTTCCTGATAGGCAGGAACGAGTTTGAATTTTCCGATTCAGACTCTTAGTCCATTGATAGCTACCTAAGTGAAAAGCCCTCAGACGAGGAAGAACCACCTTGTAACATAGAAATAAACACTTTAAATGAACAGATTGGAAATCCAACCGAAGAATGTAAAAACGCAGATAATGAGGAAATAGAGGTGCTACAGGCAAAAGATAAAAGCATACCCCGAGGTCTGTCACCTTTAGAAGATCTTTTCGACTTCGATGATGTAGCGAAAAGGCCCACCATAGAACACTCAGACTCTGACGTCGAGGAATGCAACATAGGCATAGAAGATAAACCCAAGATGATTAAATTGGCTAATTCCTTACCCGCAGACATGAAAAAGAAATATATTGACTTATTCAAGGAATTCATTGATGTGTTTTCCTGGAGCTACGAAGACTTGAAGGCCTATGACACGAACGTTATACAGCACAAAATACCTTTGAAAGAGAATCAGAAACCCTTCAGACAGAAACTTCACAGAATTAACCCAAAACAGTTGCCTACAGTAGAAAAATAAATAAAAAAGATGTACGAGGCAGGGATAATAGTTCCTGTGAGGTTCTCTGATTGGGTCTCAAACCTTGTAGCTGTAAGAAAGAAAACAGGTGAGATCAGACTGTGCATAGATTTCAGGAACCTTAACAGAGCCTCACTTAAGCACAATTACCCCTTACCAAAGATGGAACATATCCTGCAGAGGGTAGTTGGCTCAAGGCGGATCTCTCTGTTATACATTTTTCAGGTTACAACCAAGTTCTAGTACTCCCAGAAGATCAACTCAAGACTGCTTTCACCACTCCATGGGGCACTTTTGTGTATGTAAAAATTCCCTTTGGACTGATGAATTCTGGGGAAACCTTCCAACGAGCGATGGACATAGCTTTTTCAGATGAGATAGGGCACTTCATTTTCATCTATCTGGATGACATAACAGTCTACTCCAAGACTGATGAGGAACACCTAAAACATCTAAGAAGAGTTTTCGAAAAATGTAGGAAGTTCGGTCTATCATTAAATCCCAAAAAGAATATATTCGGGCTGCAAGAAGGTAAGCTTCTCGGCCACATTATATCTAAGAAGGTAACTAGGATAGACCCACAAAGAGTTGAGGGAATACTACAAATCACACACCTGATAAAATTTAAAGAGTTACAGTCCTTCATTGGGAAAATTAACTTCTTAAGGAGGTTTATTCCCAACTTAGCTGAGCACCTCAGGAATATGACTAATATGCTAAAAAAGGTGTGGGGGTTAAGTGGACTGTTGAGGCTAAAAAATATTTTGAATCGGTTAAACTTGCACTCACCCAGGCTCCTGTCCTAATCAGCCCAGATTTCTCAAAAGATTTCCTGATCTTTTAATTTTCCTCCAAGCATACAGTGGCTGCAATTCTGCTGCAGAAAAATCCAGAGGGAATGGAACAGCCCATTGCTTTCTTCAGCAAATATCTGAGGGATGCCCCCTTGAAATATAACATAATGGAAAAACAGGCCTATGCCCTTGTAAAGGCCTTGAAATATTTTAGGGTGTACATATTGCATTCTCACATCATAGCCTACGTGCCAAACTTAGTGGTTAAAGACATCTTGTCCCAAGATCCAGACGGAGAGAGAGGAAAATGGATTGTTGTGATCTTAGAGTATGACCTTGAGATAAAACCCACAAAACTAATCAAAGGCCAGGGCTTAGCTTGATTGATGGTTGAATCAAATTTACAAGCCCTTGACATAAACATGGTAGATTCCTTGGATGAGTAGGAAGGATTTCCTGATCCCACTGTTGAGGAGTAGTTTCGAAACTCTCCTTGGTATTCTGACATCCTGTATGTGCTCACAAACCTCAATGCCCCTCCTGAACTATCAAAGAGCAAGGCCAGATTCCTAAAGCTAAAAGCCATAAACTATTTCATACTGAATGAATGTTTATACTGGAAAAATAAAAATGGCCTATTGCTTAAATGTTTTCCTGAAACTGAGGCAGAGAGGATTAAACAGGAGTTCCATGCAGGAGAGTGTGGAGGTCACCTGAGTTGGAAAGCCACTACTAACAAAATACTCAGAGCTGGCTATTATTGGCCCACACTTTTCAATGACATCCATAAGATGATAATTTCCTACCATAAATGCCAGATCTTCGAGGGAAAAAGAAAGCTCCTCCCATTACCATTACAACCCATTTCTGTTGAGGGTCCCTTTTTGCAATGGGGCCTAGATTTCATTGGAGAAATACACCCTGCTTCTTCTACACAGCACAAGTGGATCCTTACAGCCACAGACTACTTCACTAAATGGATAGAGGCCATACCTTCTAGGAATGCCACAGATTTTGTCATCATTAAGTTCCTAGAAGAACACGTCCTCTATAGGTTTGGCTTCCCAAGAAAAATAATCACTGATAACGCTGTTGCTTTTGGATCCAAGGAAATGATTGATTTTTTTCACAGGTATCAAATAGCACTCAGTCATTCAACTGCTTATTACCCACAAGGTAATGGGTTAGCTGAATCATCAAACAAGAGCTTGGTGGCCATTATCAAAAAACTACTTGAAGAGAATAAGAATTCATGGCATAACAAGTTAGTGCATGCTTTGTGGGCTGACAGGCTTATGATGAAAAAATCCATTGGCATGTCACCATATCAGCTTTTCTATGGAACAGAGGCAGTGTTTCCTACCAGCCTTGGGGTACCAGTGATTAAACTTGTCCAAGAGATTTAGACAGAGGAAGACAGCATGGTGAGGAGGATAAACCAAACAATTCATCTCCAACAAACAAGGGAAGAAGTCTATAACAAAGCTCTTAAGGTTTAGGAAAATATAAAGAAGTTGTTCGACAAGAGAGCCAAGGCTTCTGACCTCAAAATTGGAGATAAAGTTCTGAAGTGGGACTCAAGGAGAGAAAACAAAGGAAAACATGGCAAGTTTGACAGTTTGTGGCAGGGTCCATATGTCATCCAAGCCACTGTTGGTCTGAATGCCTTTTTTCTACAAGAGCTAGATGGTACAGAGCTGTTTGGGGGTCATGTCAATGGCAGGATGCTCAAACATTACTACTGCTAATTTCCAATTTACAGTTTCCATTTCCATTGTAAATACCATTGTTGTATGTTGCTTTCAAAGAAAAGGAGAAAATGTTTCAAAAAACAGTAGTAAAGATAGCTGGTTCTAACATGCCCAAAATCTGAACCAGAAAATAAGAAAGAAGAATCATCTCTAACAAGCCCAAAACTAGAGCCAAAATAAAGAAGAAAGTGACTCTAACCAGCTCAAAACTTGAGTCACGAAGAAAGGAAGGATGCTTCAAAGTTTCAGATTTCAAGCCTTCAAGATTTTGTTTTCAGTTTTCTATAATTTCAGTCCATGAGAAACTGTATTTATGCCTTGGACACGCAGCAAACTAGACTGTCTAATCCTAGTTTGATTGTTTTTGAATTTCTGTTGTAGAATGTAGAGAAGAAATTTGCTGGACAGTTTAATCCCAGCAGATGTTAGATTAGGTAGAGAAACATGTGAGGCCAACAGCTTAATCTAGTCTCATGGAGTAATAAGGGTATAAATAGAATAGGTTTATTTTCCTGATTGCAAAAAATTGATGATGTAAAGGGTCTGCCAGTCCAAATGCACCCTGAAGAAAAATGATAGGACTATAGTCTGGTTAGGTAGTTGTTTGGGAGGATTTTTCTGCTGATTTGATGTCTTCATGATTTGTGGCAGCTAATCCAAGAAAGAAACTGGATGTGTCAAGAACCAGGCATCTGGCCTACTCCAAAGATCATGGTCTGAATTCTTGACTCCTTCAAGAAGAAGCCATCCCCATGTCAAGCCACTGTTAGCCCCCTATAAACTTTTTGACAAGCAAACAAGGGACTAAGTTGTTTTTTGAGCCTTCAAGGAATGCATTTCCCTTGAAAACACATCATCCTTGAAGCCTCCTTGTGCCTTTTTCCATTTCCTTTAAAAAAAAAAAACCTCACTGACTGTGAAAAATTGTGCTCAAAAAGGGCCTTCATTTTCCCCTTGTATCCCTACAAAATTTCCCATTTCAACCTTTTTTCCCTTTTTCAAAGCCTCCCTTTTGCCCCCAAGATCCCTTCCTAAACCCTCTAAATCATTCCCATCTCCCCTTTAAAACCTCACAAACATCCTTTGTTTGGCCAAGTACCCCTTTTCCTCTCTATCGTTGCCTCTTTTGGCTGTCAAATTGCACTAAAAACAGCCCAAAACACCCATATACTTCATACATCAGGCTTAGCCCCCTTTGGCCAGCCCCAAAAACATTTCCCCACATGACCCAGGCGCTGGAACCAAGCGCTGGCCCGCAACGCACGTATCGGGTCAATGGCCAAGATTGCTCTCCGCCGTTAATTTCCTGTTAATCCAATGGTCATCGCAAGTCTCATCGCGCCATCGTTCCCCCGTTCGCCCCTCCGATCACATATCAACCATCGATCTGATCCGCAGATCAACGGCCCACAATCATGCCGCCTCGATGGTCCTCGTGGTCAATCACCGTTCAAAACCGGCAGTTTTCATCGCACCGCTTTTGGGAGGAAAGTTGTTTTTCCCATTCGGCAGCGATCAATGCCACAGGCTGACACGTGGCCTTAGGCTGTTTTGAAAACCCACCCTCATCGCGCATTAAAAATTGACTACGGACCCGGCGTGATATGCACGTACGCCATCCGATCTGGGGCAGGGCCATCCGACGGTGATCGCGCCCAAAATATGCTCAAGGTATAACCGAAGTAAAACAAGACCCCTGGCCCACAAGAGATCGCCCTCCGATGCAATCACGGCCATCGATCTCCTCCTGAAATCCAGCGGTCCAGGTTGGATCGCCCCTGCCATCGACCGAGTCTCACCGCCAGAGCTCCACGTCACCTGCTTTCGTGGCTTTTTTCCTATTTTGTTTTTATTTTGCCCGATTTCCAAATCCATTCCATCGTTTAATTTCTTCCATCGATCATCGCCCCCATGCAATGATCGAATGGTCCCTGTGCATTTCTTCACTCAAACCCCCATCAGAGCAGATTTCCACCATTTCGCTGAATTTTTTCACCATTTGCGTTCGCATCCACTATTTCCACCATGCTGCGCTACCATTCTCACAGCCTTCCATCACATCCGTCCCACTCCAGCATGGTTTTCCTTAACAATTTTGTGTGTTTTGCAGGGAATGCAGATGATGAAGACCATTCTATTCTACACAGTCACTATCTACGACACAGCAGCGCAGAGGAAATTTTACAGAGCCAGTGATTGCGAGAAAACTCCGGAAGGGTTTTGAACGCATATTTTATCCAAATCGGGGGTATTAACTCCACTTAAACCCCCAGCACCATAATCCCTGCAAATTGGCAATCAAAGACAGTAAATCGAGCAGCAAAGAGTATCAGTGGAAGATTAGAAGTTTAAGGCCTATAATTGAAGACGTTTGGGCTTTAATTCGATGATTGAAAAGAAATGTACCAAATTGAATACCCTGAGACTAACACAGAAAGCCCAATAAGGCCTAGGGCACACAAAACAAAATATCATTGTCACCATCAGCAAAACATTCTTTCCCATGAAAGGACGAGGTGCCCATACTGTTTTCATTCTATATTGTGTTCCGGAGAAGATCTCTGCCCTGACAACAGTCCTGGTGCTACCAAAAGCATTTGTTACACAGTATGGCAGACCTCATGATCTTTATCTGCCTTTTTGTTTATTCACCTAACTACTGCAAAGTACTACAGTCAAAGACCACATCAAGGACATGCCTGGAGTAAATTGCAGCCTATCGAAGACCACTCTTTCTTCCAAAGAGTACTGAAGTTTAATGCTCAGATATTAAAAATTGAATGGGTTTCGAACCACTGCTCCTACTCTGTTTAATATTTCATTTAGTGTTTCATCTACCCCCTCTGCCTCTTTTTCAGATATAAAAACTCATGAGAAAATATTTTAAAGGTTGTTAATCGGATATCTGTGAACTGTAAGTTGTTTCTCTTAAGACATGTTCTCTATGTAAAGTTGTAAGATAGGTTGAGGAAGATGTTTTCATACTGAATATCAAGCTGTTGGAAACGTTGTACATGACTGGTGTTACTCTTTAATATGACAAGCACATTTCTTTGGATCCTGATTTAAAGCAGTGGTGATGTTTTTTCTATCTTTATCTTTTTTTTCCTTCGTATTTCATCACATTTCATTTCTTTTGGCTCGCATCAGAAATCTGGCATAGGATTTACCTTTGCTTGGTACCCTGTGTTTATACTCTCCTTGGCTTCAATGTTTTCTGATGTATGTGTTATCTAAGCATTGATTCAGGTTAATTTAACCAATGTAGTGGCTAATATTTACTGCTAGCTGATGTGTGAATTAATGAATCTGTTCTTATATGTTCTTGTTAGGCTTTAATTGATGAATTGGGATACTGGGAGTTTATAACTCTATCTCTGTCTCACTAGGGTCCTTTTCGATTAATTGAACCTTTCCAATTTCCCTTAAGTTGGATGCCGAAGCATTGAGAGTTCAAATTCTCTCTCTGATCTCAGGTTTTTACCTTTGTGTTTAAATCTTTAATGTTTCCTTGTCTGAAGAGTTAACCTTTTAGGTCTTGGATCACAGGTTGTCCAACGGCATGTCCTGTCCCTGGATCTGATTTCTGAAAGGTCACCTTGGAGGTTTTTCTTGCTTTCACCTTCTCTCTTGTCTTTCCATGCCCCACTATCATCTTTAAGATCCAATGCTTTAGATGACTAGCCCAACTGAAAGCCTGCATATTGAATAGCAAGTAAACCCTTTCCTGACTCCATTTCCCAATGGTCTCGAGTGTTATCTGAGTTATCTCTCCTTTGCCTAAAATCATATTTTCTCATCCTTGTCTTATATTGAACCCTTCTTTCCTGATTCCCAACAACCAAACAAAACCAAACAAACAAACCCCGCTCCTATAACTAGTCTAATATCTTAACTTTCGAGCTTTCAAAGACATAAAACCTTAGCCTATATAGAGAGATCCCTCTCTGGACCCAGGAGGGCTAGATCCTAAGGTCTGAAAGTGGTTCTGATGTTGTCTCATCTTTTGGTATTTCCAAACTTGCCAAAACATGGGAACCCCAACAGTTGGAACCCCATACCACCCCGGTCAAACCACCTTTAATTTGACCCATTCAACTAATCTGCTAACGAACGGGCTTTGGTATTAACTCCAATTTTTTTTATATAAGTCCACAAGTTTGCCATTTTCCCAATGGAAGGGAGAGATTCAAGAGACCGAGTAGTGGAACCATGCCCAGGAAGGGCAAGTAGTTCGAGGTATAATATTCCAGATTCCATAGGAATATTCTTGTAGCAAAATCTTGAGGAATCTAAAAGATTACCTGGGGGCCAAATTTTGACAGAAGCAAAACCATATCAATTTTATACTCATTTTTCTTATTTTTTCGCAAGGAGCATAACGATGGGTCATATTTGTCATCTGGGTAGCCAAATATCAGTCAACCCGCAAGAAGGAATCTTTGGGAAATCTAAAATATTCTCTTGGTCCATATTTTGACCGAAGCAGAAAGGGGTCGAGTTTATAGTCATTTTTCAGGATTTTTCGCCACGAATTCAACGAAGTAATCCATTTATTTAGCAAATTTGTGCATTTTTAGGCCATCCCCATAAATGGAGGTATAAGGTGCCTTTTTTATATTGTATGCATTTTGATTTCATTTGAATATTAATGAAAGAGGCCTCCTTACTTTGAGGAGCGCCCGGAGAGGTAACCCACACTAAGTGAACTCTGTTATCAAGTTGTTTTGTGCATTTTTTTTATCATGGTTGCATATTATTTCTGTTTCTTTTATGTGATATTCTTTTATTGTAATATGATATTTTATATGCAATTTTGTATGCATCTTTGAAGTGAAAATATCTTAATCAATTTTGGTATCAGAGCGGGTATTTTGTTGATGTGAATTGCAAGTGTATGATACCTAGGGAAAAGCTCCAAAGAGGTGAAGTAAAACGTAATTCCTTTGATCCAGAACCATGGCGTGCAACATGAAGAATTGAAATTGCAGATGAATATGCTCGATTGTAGGAAGAGATAAATTATTACAAGATCTTCTACACCATGGCAGAAAAAATGGACAAATTATTTGCAGAATATGGGAAGACAATGGCGAAACCATGGAAAAAAGAAGAACCAAATGATCATGTGTCATAAAATAAAGGAGGAGGAGAAGAGCCTCCTAAGCCCACATATCCATATGTTATTGAATTCTCCACTTCTTCCTCATCTTCTCATCATTCTAAAAGTAGAAAAGATCATAAAAAACCTTTTGTCAAGTTGGATGTCAAGTTGGATGTCAAGTTTGATTTTCCTATGTTTAATGGAGAATATAATGCAGAAAATCTAGATAACTGGATTATACTGGTTGAAATATATTTCCGCATACAATGAATCAAAGAAGATCAGGCCAAGATCCAGTTAGCATCCTTTTGATTAAGTGGCACTACTCTCATATGGTGGGAAGGCAAGCTGCAGAAAGTTGGTAAGAGTAATCATAAACTTCTTTCATCTTGGTCTCAATTTGTTTCTGCTTTAAGAAGAAAATTTTACCCATTGAGATACAGGTAGAAGACCATGATAGAATGGAAACATTTGAAACAAATTAAAGGTTAAAATTTTCAAAATTTTACCGAAGATTTTAGGAAACAATCATTAGAATTGAATGCTCCATTAGACTCTCTTGAAACATTGATGAAATGCATTGGCTCATTGCATGGTTATTTGTGTAATTCATTTCTATTATTTGAAACTAAAACTCTCAATGAAGCTAGTGTGAAGGTTATACATCTTGAAAGCAGGGGTAAGAATGAGCAAGATGACTTCCCAAAGAGAGAAGCAATAGCTAAGAGAAAATAAGAAAATCCCTCTTGTACTCATTGTGAGAAAGAAGGGCATGATGAAGAGAATTTTTTGAAATTGCATCCAGAATTAAAGCCAAAGAGGAATGGTAGAAAAGAGAAGCAGAAGATGATTACTACCATGCAACAAGACCAAGAATCTAAATCAAAGGATGAGGATAAGATTACAATTACAGGATTTTTAGGTGTTGGGAAAATTGACCTAGGATTGGACTCTGGTGATGAGATGAAGATTCCAGCTCTTGGGATTGTAGAAGATGGACCTATTGACTTGGGTTATGATTTAGGTGATCATACGAAGATCTCTGAAGATGTCCCAAAGATGAGAAGAGCAGTAAAAAATGCATGGCTCCAGGAACTTGACGAGGTCAGCCAGAGCATTCAAGCAGAGAATTTTGAACCAATAAAACTCATACAAGAAGCAGAGAAGTAGAAACAAAGGTTACAACATCAATTACAAGACGAGGAGGCCTTATAAAAGTTGTAGCATAACAAGCCTTAGGAATAAGTGATTCTTATATTTCATGTTCTCTTTATGATGATGATTTCCCTACTTTCAAAAAACATACTATAGAAATTTATCAAAATCGATGAAGAAAATGGGGTATCAAGGAAAGGGAAACGGTATTAATGGCGAGGGCATTTGGAATCCCATCCAAGTTGAGGAATTGTCTCGCCATGCAGGACTTAGTTATGTTATAAAGGAGGTTGGATAAGGCTGCAAGACAACCAGTGACCAATCAACAATGGATTATCAGAGCACATCACAACATTCCAGTGATAGTGACAATTCCACGAGAAGTTCTCCTCATCAGGGAGTCATCATGAAAAAACATTAAAATAAGGTCCAAAAATTTTGGACGAAGAATCATTGTAGTCACTGCAACAAGGATGGACATCAGAAGGCCACATATTAGGTACTCCATGATCAGAAGGAACTTGTGAAGGAGGAAGGACCAGTTAATGAAGAAAGCCAATTACAGGAAGAGAACCCGTTCATCCGGTTGGGTAAAAAATGGGTAGCAATTTTAAGTAGTTGAATATGGCTGAATTTTGTAAATCATATGTTGCAAAATGAATGTAATAATTATGTGTTTTCCATCACTTATGAAAGCAACATGATGATTTTTTATCACCTCTTTTTGTTGATAGATGTGGTATTGATTTCTGTTATGATTCCGATGTAAAATTTACCAAAGAGTTTGTTATAAACTCTTGTAAGGTATGGGGTTGATTGGGTCATGTTTGGTATTGTAGAGGAACATGTATTTTACAAATATGTACTACAGGTTTGCAAAGGACACAGGTGTCGATTCATCACTTATGGCTCTGAAGGACAAAGGTGAAGGAGAACTGTGGCCTATTAGGGAACTTGTTGTGCGGATGAAGGAATATAAAATATTATATATTGTGTTCATGATTTTAGAGGAACAAAATATCATCAGTGGGGATGAATTATCTAGGTGACTCTAGAAATTCTCAGAAGTCAAAGAGGGCTTAGGAAAGGCTCAAAAATAAAAGTCCTTGGATTGCCACAAAACTAGAGTCAGATCAAATAGCTCTCTGCAAGATTTCCAAAGGCATAAATGGCATGCCAATCCGATTTCTTATGAAAACGTTATGGTCAGTCCAAGTTTTGGTCAACCAGGACCCATTGGCTAAATTTAGAAGAGCGCCAACAAAATTTTGAGCCTAGCTAAAAATGGTGAACCTGCCAAATTTAGCGGCTGCTAACCAAGTGACAAATTGAAACTTAACGATGATGGTTTTCATTGGTCAGAAAGGGAGAAATTGTAGCCTAATTAAATTTCCAATGACCCCTAAAAATCGATCGGTCATTTTTTACTATGTTTGTTAAAATAAAATAAAAAAGATATTAAAATAGGAGTGGTGGGCCACCACCCCCACCACCCCCTCGTCCAACATATAACAACATATGTTATATATGGTGGTGGACCACCAAACTGGTCGACCCACCACCGAAGCCACCATATATATATAACAGTCGAGTATTATAATTGGGGTCAGAGGGAATCGAACCCACCCAACCATTGGCCAGCCCGCCAACAGGTAGCCCCATAATTAACTGTGTCATCCCATATTAAATCACTTCCATCCAAAAATTAATCCCATGGCATGTTTAGTAAGGGGTTGGAGCAGCAAAGGGAGTGGAGCTGCGAAAAACCTAGCCATGGCGATGAGCTCAAACCCTAGCCATGGCGCTGACACGGTTCTACAGACAGCAACAGGAGGCATTGGTTTCAGAAGATGATCCTTCTCCATGCCATCAAGGTACCATTGATTCTATTGTTTTGTTATCCGCCTCTATTACGGGTCCTTAAGGAATAACTACAAGTTTTGTGGGTGATACTATCCATGGAGGTGGCACTTTTTTATTTCCCATTATTCCCCATGACCTGTAGGCCCATAACACCAAATTGACAACCTACTTCTTTATCGTTGACATATCTCTCTATGCAAGGTTGGGGGTCCATGTGTTTTTTATTTTGTTTAACATTGAAAACTCTGGCTATCTCATTCTCCGAACCACAGATATCGTCCCGAATTTGAACTTTCTCCCCATTCATATCATTGCATCCCTTCCTGACACCTATTTTTTCCCCTTCTTTCTTGGAACGGGTTCTCACCTATCTGCCCGTGTGAATTGGCCTAAGTCCGAGCTCAGCAGCGACCCCAAACATGTATGAACAGGAGGTGGACTAATCCTCAGACCCGTTAAAAGGAATCCAGATTTTCAATTGGCCTGATGCCCATAGGAACGCGAGATGAGGTATGGGTCCAGATACTGACATGGAGGCCATGGACTTGGTTGAGTCAGCGATTCCACCATCCCTATTGGCAAAACCACTCCCGGTTTCTTCGGTTTCTTGTGTGGAACCATTACTACAACGGGTGGACTCACTAGTTTTCTCTATTCCCTCGCCATCTGTCTTGTGACAGTGGGAATAGCAAGCTCAAGAATCGCTGGACATCCCTCTGACCTCTGGCATTGCTTCGGGACTTGGTATCACGAGGGTTGAGGATCTGGATTTTGAACACCTCAATATTTGCAAGGCAGACCACAATTATCAACAGCATATCGAACCCGTAGGTATTTTTCCTACGGTGGCTTTAGGATGTTTTGAGGGCATTCCCCTTGCAGCACCAAATTCTGACAACCCCAAATTATCTGACTCTGATGAACCAGTTGAACAGATTGGAGTTGCTCACTACAGGAGCTCGAGTCACGGCAAGAAAAATCTAAGGTGCGCCAAGAATAGGAACATACATGATCTCACTTTTGGTAAGGGTGTGGGTATGGCAGACATTAAACACACCAGGCAAATGGTTCTGGTGGGCAAGGTTAGAGGCAGGAGCTATACATTTTCTAGGCTCAAAGTCTGGATAGAGGAGATTTGAGGAAACACTTTGGAGAAATTACCTGTATTTTTTACTATGAACCAGGGTTGGTTTGCGCTTATATTCTCTCAACCTCCTATAGTGGAATGGGTCCTCACTAAGTATTGGTACCTAGAGATGAATATTGTACTGCTAAAGCGCTGGACTCCCTTATTTGACCCGGATAAGGAGAAATTTGGTGTAGGACTGATTTGGGTCTGACTCTCTGCTCTCCCACTGCAGTTTTGGAATGAAGCCTCACTTCGTATCTTTGGGGATGATCTTGGGATATACCTGCACCATGATCGTTCCTACATGGAGACGGGTAATATATCAGTGGCCTGAGAACTGGTGCATTTGGACACGCAGGAGGGGCTCTATGATGGATACAACCTATACTTCAATGACATGGTTAGATATCAGATGCTTGATTATGAAGGGGTCCCCTTAAGATGTCATCGATGCCATGAAGTCGAGCATCTGTACAAAGAATGTCCTCTTATCATCGTGGCAGCGCCCCAAACCAAAACATTTGTTCACATGGCTACACAGATAAAACCAGTGTGTGTGACTTCAGCAATAGATGTTGAGCAGAATCATCATCGACCTGAACCCATGGAGGTGCAACAGACCTACCCAGTCAATTGATCACAGTCTCAAAGTTGTGCAGCACACTCTCCCCTGGAGGATTCGGTGCCTATTCTGGGTATCCCTCTTGCTCCTCCCCCTTCTAGTTTTTCTTTTATTATTTCATATCCCCCCAATTTAACTGATGGTACTGCTATTCATTTAGATCATTGTAAGTTGAATCCCCTATGTTGTCCTATTGATTCCGCCCCCCCACCCGATGATCTCACCTACCATTCCACAGACCTCGGTTAAGTCCTCCTCCTCTCGACTTCCCACTATCTCTGATGGCCTCTCCACCGGCCACTATTATTTCCTCTGATCTTCTGTACCCTCTATTGATGCTCCCTCCTTCGGCCTCGGTGTGGATACTGGGGGTCCATCTACCAGATCTTCTAGAGGTTTCCCATCCTCTATTACCAAAGCCATTAGGAAGGCCAGTCTGGAAGTGGTTGTCGGCACTGAATCTTCCATAGGTCAGGTTCTTAGAGAAAATAACACCCAGGATATGGTTCTACCATGATCTGTATTTCTTATAATTGTAGGGGTTTAGCCAGCCCCGATAAAAAATTGGCTCTCAAAAGGTTGTTACAATTTATTCGGGTCGATGTACTTTTTTTACAAGAAACACTGGGTGATGGTTTATCTGTTTCCAAGGTTTTATCTGCTCTACTCCCAGACTGGTCCTTCGAGACCATTGATGCTCATGGCTGATCTAGGGGTAGTGCCATGGGCATCAATAACAAATCCATCCACGCCCATAGTTGGTGGGGTAGGGAGGGTATACTTGGTGCTGATATTATTTCTTGTGATACCAAACTCGCGATCACCCTGATCAATGTGTATGGCCCCTTCCAACCCTGCGAGGTTTTTTGGGATAATTTTATGAACAGCTCTATCATGTAGCGGAACAATACTATTATGGGGGGAGACCTGAACTTCTCAATTTGTCTCTTAGAATATTGGGGTCTGAGGGCCTCACCGGACTCCTTATCGGAGTTTTTTTCCAAGCACTTGGAGGAGGCGTAACTCTTGGACTTAGTCATGCCTAATAAGATGCCTACCTAGATAAATAGACGCAGTGAGGATGCGGCTTTGGCAAGGAGACTGGATTTTTTTTTAATGAAACTTCCTCTGTTAGCTCACATTAATAAAGCCAGAAAATGGGTGGGTTCTGACGGTTCCTCGGATCACTCTCCTATATATCTTGAGATTCAAACTGGAGCGCAGAAACCCCAGGCCCCCTTTAAATTCAATGTTGGTTGGCTGGATGAGCCTGATTTCTACTCCATGGTCACCAAAGAATGGAAGCACTGTGCACATTATCCAGAGCAGGAATCTGCTAGGATCCTATATGATCATCTCAACCATATTAAATTCCTCACCATCAGCTGAGCCAGAAGGAAAAGAAAATCACTAAGTAGGAGATTGCAAACATGGCTAGGTCGGATTACTTGGGTTTCTGATCTACAGAAACTAAAGATCGCCTTATTGCACTGGAATCCACTAGGGCCAATATACTAAGGAAGAGGAAAAAGGAGTGGCGACTCAAGAGTAGATCCATCTAGTTAAAAGTTGGGGATGAGAATACCAAGTGTTTTCAACAATGTGCAAAAGGTAGAAGGATTATAAACACTATCTAGGAACTTAATGATCATAATGGAAGAGTGTCCAATACTCATGAATATCTTGCAGACATGGGAATTCACCATTTCTCCAAACAATACAGAGCAGCGATAAATGCTAACTTGCCGAATATCATGCATGTTGCTCACACAATACATAGATTTGTGGAGGAGGAGCATATGGAGGATTTAAATGCTCCTGTTATGGTGGGTGAGATCGAAGGGGTTCTAAAATGGTTCAGGAAGGACAAAAGCCCGGGTCCTGGTCGATGGACCATTAAATTTTATCTTACGTTCTTTGAGCTTATTGGCAAATACCTTCTACAAGTTATTGAAGATAGCAGAACTACTAGGAGGATATATGATGGTTTCAATGCTACCTTCATTGCTCTGATCCCCAAAGTGGACAATCCCTCCACTTACAATAACTATAGACTGATATCCCTCTGCGACTACATCTACAAGATCATCTCCAAGATCATTTCCAACCGCATCAAACCCACTCTCTCTCAACACATAGCCAAGGGAAAATTTGCTTTTCTCAATCAGAGACAGATCCACAAAGTTATTGGCACGGCACAGGAGGCATTACATTCCATCAAGACTAAAGGTCTCAAGGAAACCATACTCAAAATTGACCTTGCCAAAGCCTTTGACTGTGCAAACTGGAATTACCTACACCTCATACTTATTCATATCGGCTTCCCACATGCTTTTACAAATTGGATCATGGGATGCATTATTAATGCCACTTTCAGCATACTTATTAATGGTGTTGCCTCTGATTTTTTTCATGTTGGGAGGGGACTAAGGAAACGATACCCCCTCTCGCCACTTCTCTTCCTACTCATTATGGAGGGAATCTCTTCGCTCATGACTCGTGCTAAACCTGGTGGATCTATTCATGGCATTAAACTAAATTATTTTATTCAACTGACTCGTTTATTATTTTTTAATGATGTTATTATATTTCTTGATATTTCTTGCCAGGAAAATTCAAATTTTTTCAAACAACTCAATTTTTTCTGCAAAGCCACTGGGATGGAACCTAACAATAGCAAGTCTTCCATTATGATGATTTGTTGTTTTGTTAATGAAACCATGCATGCCATGAGGCTCTTTCAATTTGAAAGCAAGAATCTAGAAGATGGGCTTAAATACCTTGGGTTCCACCTTAAGCCAAACAACTATCATATAAATGACTGGAATTGGATGATTGCAAAAGTTGATCGCAGGATCTACATTTGGAAACATCGGTGGCTCTCTAGAGCTAGCAGGTTGCTGCTCATAAAATCTGTCCTCAAAACCATCCTAGTTTACTGGATGTCACTCGCATGGCTCCCCAAAGGTGTGCCCGCCAAACTACAACATATTTGGAGGAATTTTATTTGGAGGGGCAAGGAATAGGACCGTGCCTTTGTTTGGATTGCATGGGATAATATCACTAAGCCCAACGGGTGGGGTGGCTGGGGTCTTAAGGATCTATCTAAATTTGTGACTGATTTGGCTGCATAGATGGGTTGCCATCTTATTGATGGCCACAGCTTGTGGCAAGAAGTCACCTGCTCGAAATACATTGTACCTCGCACTGCATTGGATTGGATTAGGGGAAACATACTTCCATATTTGGGGTCTTCGGTCATCTGGAAAGCCATTACAAGATCCATCCACCTGATCAAGAAAGAACTAGCATGGCGCATCGAATATGGTACCAGGGTTAGGATTAGTGAGGATGCCTTGTTGGGTTGTGAACAAGAATTCAAAATTCCCTTGGATATCAAGTTGCATTTGGCCCGGTCTGGCATATTTTATTTATCACAAATTTCGGACCCCATTCACACCACATGGGCTTCTCAAGCCTGGCTAATTCCACATGAACTGAATATACCTGTGGCCAGGTGGCCAATCTGGAACATGTACATACCGGTGCTCCAGGCCACCAGCACTCGACTCAATGAACATGATGATGCTCTCCTATGGGCCCTCTCCCCCAGTGGTAGATACATACTGAAAATTGGCTACACCACTCTCTACGTGGCATAGGAGCCTCAATCTAAGAAATGGTGGTGGAAACTTATTTGGAAATTGAAGGCTCCCCCTAAAGCAAGATTACTTATGTGGTGTATTCTTTCAAACTACATCCTTACTGCGAACAATCTCAATAGATGTGATTTCCATGGACCCTCTAGATGTTGTTTCCATCTCACATAGGCCAAGGACGTAATTCATCTCTTCCTTGAATGTCTGGTTATCAAACAAATCTGGCACACAACATCTTCCACTTTGGGATGTTCTCTTACTTGGAAAGGTCCCAAGGTCTGTTCGGCATGGACCAATTGGTGGTGGGCTGCAACACGCTCCAAAGAAAAAAACATCCCTCTCCTCACTGCCTGGGGGATCTGGATCAACAGGAATCAGTTCATATTTTTGGACAAACCAGTTGATTTGGATAGCTCCTGTAGAAGTATCATATCCATATACCAACTCATCCCAGACGATGATCAACCAGCACTTAATAGGACTGTCTTACCTGAAACAATCGATCACTCCTATCTATGGGCATATTTTGACGGGGCATCCAATAATTTTGGATGTGGGGGGGGTGTTGTTTTGTACATTTATGATTCACATTTTTCCACCTTAAGATGGGACTAGTTCTGTGTACTAATAACTATGCAGAACTCAATAGCCTTCGGCTCTTACTACTCTTTTCTCGTGAACAAGGTTGCAACAGGATTCAGATCTTTGGGGATTCACAACTTATTATAAATGGGTTCAATTTACAGGCACATTTTCACATCCACACCCTATCTACATTATTGGATGAGGTTCTTATGTTAAAATCTCTTTGACATTATCTTTGTCACTCCCATTTATAGGCAGAGGAATTAGGTGGACGATCAACTATCCAAGGAAGCATCACAGTTAGAGTGGGGTCGGTGGCACATATTGGTGCATGATGATGCACAACAGTACCAATACTATCATCGCCCCTTCATAGATGATCTACAGGCATAGGACGCAGTCATCCACTGATTGCAATTTTGGTTTTTTGGCATATTTTTGGTGGCATTACACGAACCGTCATTCGGTAACCATTTTTTATTTTATATTATCGGCAACTATTATTATCTATATACATTGTACATAACCTACTATTAGATTAGATGAAAAAAAAAATTTGATTATCTGACATATATTTTACTCTTTGGAGTATGGTCTGTTATGTTGAACATGAATATTTGATATGATGCTAGATGCAACATGTAAATTTTCCTATCATTAATGAAAAATTACGACTTTTTTCCTAGGAAAAAAAAGGGGTCGACAAGGTTAGAACCCCTGACCACCCTGGTCAACCCACCTTTAATTTTATCTAGCCAGTCAGTCAGCTAATGAATGGGCTTTGGTATTAATGCCAAATTTTTAATATAAGTCCACAAGTTCGCCATTCGCCCAAAGAAATGGAGAGAACCGAGATATCGAGTAGCGGAACCAAGAGTGAAGAGAACTGGGCCCAGGAAGGGCACACAGTTTGAGGCAGAATATTCCAGGTTCTACAGGAATATTCTTGCAGTAGAATCTTAAGGAATCTAAAATATTCCACGAGGGCCGAATTTTGAGAGTGGCAAAACAATATCATGTTTATACTCATTTTTCTCTATTTTTCATAAGGAGAATAGAGGTGAGGTCATATTTTTCATCTAGGCAGCCAAATTGCAGCCAACCTGTTAGCGTAAGAAGTCACTCCTTGACTGCTTAAGGAGTAAGCCTCATAGTTGATTTCAAATTTTAAAGGGGTTGTTTGAGTGGTGGGATGATTTTCTCAAATATTTTGAAATGATTTAATGTTCTTTAAGACTTTCATGCATTTGGAAAGTTGTGGCAAGTATAAATTGTGTGGTTAAAAGGTAGTAAAGGGAGCAGAGTATACAAGTGGAAGAAGATGAATAGCTGGTACCTATTTCAGAAAATATTCCTATCCTAAATCAGTCATTTTATCACTCCAAAAAAATGAAACATTATTTGACAAAGTCTTAGAGGTTCTTGTGTCAAAGGTAGGGTCATAGAATTCATTTTTCATTACTTGGTTAAGGAAAATTTTAAATTTTTATTATTATCTTATCCTAAAGTCCAAAAATCACCCTCATTCAAATCCTTTCATGTCACATCAGTCATTATTTTCTAACATTTTTCATTTCCCAAGTTTATAGCACCAAAAGAGCCATTTTAGCCAAGAATCCATACTTTCGTGGCGAAATACACAGAGAAAACGCACTTTTGACTACAAAACTACTAATACTTTCATAGCGAAATTGCCTAGAAATACACTAGGTACACTACAAAAGTAAGGATTCTTGTATGTCTTATCAAAACAGTTGTTAGGTGTCAGTAAATGATTGAAAGGGATAGGGTAGATGCCATTCGAGTCAGTTAGGGTTAAGATCAAGGTACAATGGTCATGGTTGAAGTCATTATCACCATTTTAAGCATGTATGAGTCATCATTATGCCATGAGTTGTCATTGAACTTCAAAATATTCCCAAATTGAGTCATTTTTCATTCTCCATTCCCTCTTTGCATGTTATATAGCTCTGGATAATTACTTCACTGAGCCCAAGCTGTGGCTAGTATTTTCAAAGGTTTGTAGGTATCACTGATCAAGTGAGGCAGAGAATACATTAAAGAACCATGGCTGCAAAGAGGAAGACCAAAAAAGGTGGCCACTATCTCAGATATGAGCCATCAGACATGAATCTGATAAATGAAGACCCAACAGCTGTGGAAGTTTTCAGAAGAACAGGGTGTTTGCAGTTTTTTCAAAGATTGCAAGGATGCCATGTACAAGTTTCTAAACAATTTGCCCTAAATTTCAATGGAACAGCTACAAAAGTGGGAATGTTGAATCTCACTATAACACCAGAGACCATTTCAGCAGCAACAAGGATTCCAAGAGGACAAGAAAGATGGTTCAAAGGTTTCAAATTCAACATGAAGGAATGTAAAGAATTTATCAAGCCAGAAAATAGTGAGGTTGACCTTACAAATGCCATTCCAAGGAGCTGCATGAAAGATAATTTCTCAAAGCTACTGCTTATCATTCATAAATATTTCACTTGTGAAGGGAGATATCATAAAGTTTATTCTTACCACTTCAAGCTTCTTCTACATTTTTTTGGTAAGATATCTCTTGATCTACCTTTTTATTTACACAGAATTTTGCCAAAAATGGTAGATAAAGTTCAAGCTAAAACTGAAGGAAGTGAAACCTTACTTTGTCATCATGGTTTAATAAAATTGTTGGTTTTAGATGAGTTACAAAGACTAGGCAGAGATCGGTCTTCTTTTCTGTTTGTTAGTGGTTTTGAAGTGGATACCATTACCCCTAAAAGAACTCCTAAACCTAGAGGTATATCATCACCTTTAGTGGCAGAACAAAGTGAACCAGTAGGGGCAGAGAAAAGTGAACCAGTAATCATGGAAACAGAGAAGTTGCAGAAACTTAAATACACCTACTGTTTCACCTTCAAAACAAAAGTCAACAATGAACAAACCTACAAAACAAGAGCCAATTGTGAGTAAACATGGCAGCAAAAGGTTTACAAGAAGTCAAACAGTGGCTAAGGGAAATTTAGAAGACATACTACATGCTATTTATATTGAAGATAATTCTATAGTCCAGGCTGAGGATATAGATGAGGGAGGAAAGAAGCTCAAGAAAGCTAAATCAGTAAAGAAGTTAGAGTTTGAAGGTGAGGATGCAGGTTTTATGTTTCAGGCTGGGAAACCTATGAAAAGACATGCTAGAAAACATTTGGAAAGTAGTAAATAAGTTCATCCAACCACTGACACTATCCAGCCACCACAAAGCATTATTGACCTTTCATCACCTACAGAAGAAGATCCAAACATCAAGCAAAGGAAAGGAAAGGAGAAAATTGTTGAAAAAACAGATATTGAGGTCTTAAAGGGAAAGTTGAAGATAGAAAATCATGAAATAGAAGTCATGAAGAAAGAGGAAAGGAATCATAATTTCCAAAAAGTGCAGTTTGAGAAGATGAAAGAGATTTGGGAAAAGCAGGTTGACAGTGTATCAAAGACCTTAGATAACACACAGCAATTAATCAAATGGACTATGTCATTGAGGAAACAGGTGAAGCATGTCAGATGAATGAAATAGCACTTGAAATCTACCAACAGAAATCTGAAGGACCAAGTTAAAGACCTCCATGAGCAGTTAGAAATGATCCATGAGTAGCTGGAGAAGAAGGGTTTAAAGATGACTGTAGTTGAGGAACCTATAGCTCAACTCATCATTAATGAATAAGAAACACCTCAAGGCTCTTAAGATGAGTTTTTTTATGTTTTAAGAGGTCAATGGAATTTTCAAAACCAAAATTATGCAGCTATAAGGTACCTTTTTAAAACAAGGTAAAAATCTAGAAAGTGCATAGTTTTCCACAGTTTCGTAGCGTTTCCTAGGCTTGAAGCTAGGAAAATGGTACGAAAGTTTCTGTAGTTTTATTTTGGCTTCTAAAACCATTTTTGGAAACTTTCAATGAGAGTAAATGGTAGTGATTATGTGTTAGGTTATAAAGAACACCATGAAAGAGCAAAGAAGCATAAATTTTAATTGCAAAGGTCATTTTTTGGATGCTACAAAAGCACACTACGAAACTTCCATGCTTTCGTAGCGAGTTGTTTTGAAGGTTTTTGATCAGGTTTAAGATTATTTTTGGTTAGGTGGACATATTCAACAGGTCACGGGACCTTGCCAGCAATCATCCATGACTTGAAGAGCATGAAAGGGAGACAGCTTATCAGTTAAAGACTTCGTTGAAGATAGGCCCCCATTTTCCTAAAAAATAGGGCTTTTTTCCATATGTTGAGGAGGGTAATTAAGATGTCAAGTAGTAATGAGTTATATCAAAGTCTATTCAAACATGTGAAGCAATAGTTTTCAGATGTGTAACTGTTTTAAGATTTAAGGTAGTTGATGTAATAAGTAGTAGTTTGAGTCCTATTAGGAAAAGGACTGTTTTATAGTGTAGCTATCATTTTCTCATTAAACCACATGTTTTCCTATTATGCAAGGTGTCATAGGAAGAGTTAAATGAATCTATCCAAGAGGTAGATAATCTCTGATGTAACAGGTCTATTAAAGGGCAGATATTTGAAATTGTGAAGGGTTGGATATTTTTTGCACTACTGCAACTTTATGTAATTTGACTAATATCAGTAATACAAAGGACTTTTTCTTGACAGACTTAAGATTCTCATGGAGTTTTTAGTGATTTTATAATCTACATTTTTATGTGTACCACTTGCAATGGATTTCATCTTTATTACTCATAATTCATATGTGTATGCTCTAACTTCCTTTATTGATGAAATGGTTGTGTTGTTCTATGTTCCATGTGTGATTTACCTTTTCTAAAAACTCCTACCTGCCTTAGCTTCCATGTCAAGAGACCTTACCACTAAAAATACTAATTTTTTGACTCCATAAGTCCAATGGTTGAAGTCTTGTACTTTTTTCAACCTACACACATCAAAATCAAGTTATTTTCCAAATAGAGTTAGACATCTAGTTTCATCATTATTAAATATCAGTAATCCCTTTGAGAGAGCCCTCTCAGACTGAAGAGGATATGCTTCATTCACAAGCTGATTTGAAACAGTTACATAGAGTTGTCTGATTAGCATCCAATCAAGTGCAATTTTGTGATAACAAGTCGCACAGCTGTGATGATGGTTCTTTACACAAACTCTGTTTATGCAAAGTAAAACAACATTCAGAAAATATATTGCATGTATAAAGTATTCTGCAAATCCTTTATGAAATATTCATGGACATGTTCTATTACACACATATAACTTGTAGAAAACTGTAAGAAAATAATTTACTATTAAATCCTTTAATAGCTTATCACTCACACCTTACTAGTTGTTGCAATTCATATTTTAGAAGAAATTATCAAAGAAAAGAGACACACCACACATTATATTTTCCTTGAGTCACAAAATCCTCCAACATGAAGAAAAAAGTTTTTTATTATATCCATTCTTCAGGTAGACCAACATCCAACCTGGAAATAGTGTTTACGGGTGCTATATATAGCAAGAGAGGAACCAGCTCCATCTCTTCTAAAAATAAGGAAACATTAATTTTAACATAACATAGGTGTCAAAATACATTACAGCCTTATTTCATCTAAATCTAACAGAAAGGATAGATGGAGAAAGAAGAAGAGAAGAATTATGGGATGGAATGTTGAGTGTGTTGTCATGCTTCCCCTTTTTCTGTTGAATTATCTCCTTGTGTCTTGGGTCTTTAATAACCATGTAGATATATTTAATAAGTCCTCCAAAAACCTCATAACCACCTCTCTCTATCACTTGTATTATCCATTTGGTTGTAGGTCCTTATCCATCCTTAACTTGCTTGGAAAAACTTGCTGACATGTGTCAAAATTCAGTTAAAACAGGCATTGTTGGAAATTCCGATAAAAACATGTAACTGTGCAAAATATGGAATGCTACCAGGAATTCCGATAGTGCCCTATTTATTTTTGAAAATACACAGAAAATGCTGAAAATTTTGCGCTGGCTTGTATTCTATGACACCTAGGTTGTTGTTCAAAATTATGACTGATAAGAAGAAAGGAATTAGTACCAAAAACCTTTTTACCTTTCCTCTATGTGTGTTGCAGCTTTAGCTAATTTATCTAAGTCAGTTTTGTTGTCAACAGCTGATGTTCTGGATCTGGTTTCTCTTGTAGTTGCCTCCTTGATAGGGTCTTTGTCCTCCTTAGAACCCTTTTGTGTTTTTCTTCTTTTTGAGGGCTCTGAGTGATGTTCTGAAGGGATTGTGTTCTTGCTTTTCTTCATGAATTTCTTTGTGTTTGAACCTTCATGTTTCCCTTCAACATCAATGACTTCTGTTAGAAGGCTTGGCTTATGTAGAGCCTTGGACTTAAGCCTAAACTTATTGTTGTCTCTTGTATGCCTCTTTCTGGTGCTAGAAATAGGTTTAGCTTCTTCTTTCTTCTTCTTAATGTTGATTTCATATCTAGCATTCTTGAGGAGTTCTTCATCTAATGGTGTAGGCTAATACTCTTTCTACAAATTTTTCTTAATATGTGCTTCCAGAATTTCCGGTAGCACTTGCGCTTTTGATTTATCTGTTGTTGCAGACCTTCCTCTTCTTTCTCTAGTGTAGACATTAGGAAATGGAGGAACAGGGGGTACTATTTTCTTGGACTTGGGTTTTCTTGCTGAGGAGATATCTCCTTTTTCCACCTTTCTTCCAACTTTAACTGTAGAAACCTTCTCTTTTTTTCTTTTGGCCTTCTTATGAATGTTTTCCTTTTGGACCTTTCTCTTTGTTCTTCTCTTTGTAGGCTGAGGATTTGGTTGTGGAACTGGAGGTGTAGGTGCAGGTTGGTCTTCCCTATAGAATAAAAAGTGATCCCAAGTCTGGTTTCTCTTTCCCAGCACTTCTTCAACTAGAACTTTGATCGAAGCTTGATGGTACAAGCTATACTCAGAAACATCAGTGAGAGTCTGAACCCTTGTTGACATCTTGGTCAGGATTTTCAATAAGAAAAATGGTAGATTCAATGTCTTCATCCCTGCAATATGAAAAAGAAACCTCATGTGATAGAGGAATACAATTGTATACCTCCTTTCACATGTGAGGTATATCTTGATAATATTGATGCCCAGTAATTATTAAGGTAGCTGCTTGGAATTCGCTTTTCCCAATTTGGATCTCTGTGAGCATCTTTGAGGAAGTTGTTGAGATCACCTCCTGTAATAACTTGTCCTTTGAACCACCTTTCTCCTTCCTGATGAACTTTAAAGGCTTTAGCAATGGAGTCTTTAGAAACCTTCAAATTGGGGCCATAAACTGTAGCTTTATGTCGATTAACAGAGTTAGAAAACTCTAGGGCTACTCCTGAGTGAGAGCTCCCTAACATGGTACAAAGAGGATACCACCTTGAGTGCATAAACAAACTTCTTACCCTCGAATTGGAATCAACAAAATTTGCACCCTGTGGCTCTATTCGATTTATCTTACCACCTGTTTTAGTCATATTCAGAAAAATAAATGCCTATGTCTCCTACAACTGATAGGTGGTAGAGTAGGAAGAGTTTTACCTTCCAGGTGTGGCCTATGTTCACCACTGGAATCTTTTTTGAAATCCAAACTCTTTCTTGAACTATGACTCTCAAAAAATTCGAATCCCAGCAATTAAAACTTCAAATGACATAATTCATGTTTTTAGGTGGCTTTAAAACTAAAAATTGGTCCATCACCCCATGCAAATCATCCTCCATCATTGAAAATATTCCTCACCCTGATGTGCACCATGTGAAACACCATCACCACCTTCAGTTTCCTGCATTTTTTGTATGAGAGCTCCAGATGGCTTATGGAAAGTGTGTTTATGACTTGCAGTCGCCTCTGTAGTCTTTTTTGTTGATTGGCCGGAATTTTCGATAGCACTGTTGTGCAACCAGCCAAACGTTTATGGCGTGTAGTGTGATAACCACGATCTCCTTGATTCAGAAAAGCACATACCTAGATACACGGATGACTGACTTGGCATTGATAGGCATGACGGGTAACGGTTCAGTCCAAACTGTGGATGGCACATGTCGCTCAACGTATATGACGACTTGACTTTAGCTAATTGACTGTAATACAACACTTATCATTAGATCTAAAAAGATTTAAAAAATATTTGAGGCATATTTACACTATGACACATGGTATAACTAAAGTGGATGTGATTTTTCATTTTATTGTTAAAAAAAAAGAGTATGCATCCGAAAATTGCAGTAGCATCGGAATAAAAATAAAAAACACAGAACCAGTAAAATAACGGACTGTCCAAAAGGGCTTAAAACAGGTGCTTCCAGAAATTCCGGTAGCACCCAAAAAAAAATTATATTTTTTTTGAATATTTTTGAAGTCTAATCCTAAAACTAAAACTATGGAATTGAATCATGACTTAGTAAAGAACTGTGCTAACATTGGCTCCACGGGGGATAGATCTCTCCCTGCGAGACTCTAAGAATCTTTCGTAGTTTCAATGCCTTTTCATTAGGCTATGGAGTCTTATTATGAAACACACTAGTATTTATAGTGAACTTAGGCTACCAACAGCCTTAGTAAAAGATTTTTTTGAGAAAGCGCCCATTGAATTGTTGGACGGATAAATCGTTCTTGCAGACAAGACAGATCTCCCTAGTATCCTACGATAACTAGCAACAAACAGACGAATGTAAACTACTTTCTCTAGATTATATTTGATCTATAATTATCTATAATGAAGGATTTAGGACTTACCTGTAGTCCAGCGTTGATCGTAGTCTTCTTTCCTATCGCTTTGAATACGTCTCCTTTCGAGATCTGCAATCAAAAACATGAAAGAATTAGAAGCACCTACATAATATAGATTAATTCATAAACCATAAATCTATCTTGATGATCAAGGAATTCAAGAAATAAGCCATTTAAATAAACAACTCATTGAGAAAATAGGATCCATTTGTATTATCTTTGATGAAAGAAGGAGCCTTACAACTGTGCTCACCTTGATGTCGTACAGGTCCTTCTGGGGTCCGGAACAAGCGTTTCCTCTACTTTGACAAGCCTTTGCACTCTCTCAACTAACATACACATGAGTGTGTAATCATTCCCATATGGTAATCAGTTAAGAGAGTCTGAGTTTTTCCAGCAATTCTCCTCAAAAAATCTCAAAGCCTAACTCCCCTTGAGGCTAAACTATGGCCTCAATTTATAGCAAAAGAGAAGAGGTTGCAGCTCCAAATAAGAGGGGATAGAATCCTCTTTCAAGGGATTAAGTTTCACATACCAAGGGGTAGGCTCCTTTAATTGAGCAATGAATGTGCATGAAAGGAGCGAACTTTCCACCGAATAATTTCTTCCAGAAGCTTCTAGATTTAACTAGCTGGGCTTCCAAATTTTACTTCCGCCTTCATTTTACCTTTTACAGGAATACGCACTTTGAATGAAGAAAAAGTGTGGCTGGTTCCGCATGTTCTAGAGCAAACAGATGCGGCACCGCAGGAAATACTAAGAGAAAGTACGGTACAAGTATTTTTATGACTTTTATAATCTTTTCTCTCAATTCAAGGCTTTGTTTTAGGAACTTGATGTTTGTAGACTTCTAAGGGAGTACTGTATGAGTAATGATGAACCCATACAGACATTAAAACTTCATGGTGACATTTTTAGTGTAACAGATTTCCCCCTAAAGTGCGAAGTCTGAGAGTATTCGAAGAGTGATGTGCTTTATCATTTCGAGAATTAGCTTGTGGACACCCCAGTTGGAATCATGTAAAAACATTCAATGCAAAACACACACACACACACACACACACACACACATATATATATATCATCGCTGAGGTAGGCATTCCCATACTCAGATTAAATACTAACTAAAACTTGTTCTGATCTAGAAATGATTTTACTATCACATCGATAATGTAGACACGGTATGGACCCAGCCATCTGTTATGAATAGTTTACCGCATAATGAATAATAAAACTCATCGCAGCCTAGATGGTGGAAACTAGATCTAGGGTCTTGATTTCCGCTACCCGAACTAGTACGATTCTATCCATGTGATTGATTGTGTCGAAGTCGAACATGGTAGAAACCACTTGATTACCAGTCAATTATGTAAACTGTTAACAAGTGTGAGAGAAACCACAAATAATGACAATGGCTCTCAAAGTACTCAGTACAATCCATGGAATGTGAATAAATGATCTGAATTCAAACATTTCACGGAATCATTCGATCGAACGTCAATGATGCAACTTGTCGTTGAAGGCGAGAAACCTACCATTAAGGCATGCAGATTCCAAGGTACTGGAGGATTCTAGATCAACTTCCTAGATAATGAGATGTCGTTGATAGAAAGTGATCCACCGTAGGAAAGCCCACGACACGAAACCATTAGATCAAGTTTTGTAGAAATATTTTGCAAGGACTGACTCAGGGATGGTCAACGCGAATGGAGACAAATGTTTGCAAATGAATGGTTTATTTGAACTGTCCTCTTGAACACATAACGACACTGCAAATTGTTTGGTGACAATTGACCTAAGCTAATACCCAGAAACTGGCTGAAGACTTTCAATATGGTTTGATTAACTGATAGGCAAAGGATTTTCCCAACCCAAGTGGAGGTGTGACAAAAAGTGTCGTGCTCAAGAGTGCTAAACTACTTTTTAAACAAAGTGTGACAAACGGATTCGTTTTATCTCTTTTCCCCCACCATTTCTAGCAAGTACCTCTTTATTTTTTACAAGCTTGAGGAGGATAACATTTTCTTGTTATATAATTTCATCCTTCGGATGAGTCCAACTTAGTTTAAAATCAAACCCTAAGAAGGAGTGGTCTATTCCTGTTTGTAATCGACAAGTCCTTTACTGTTAAATTTTAACGAGTCTAGTATAGGAGAAACTCGATGTTTTTCAATTTTAGGGAGTCAGAAGAAAAACTTAAGGAAACTCCATGGGTGTAATTTTTCGTAAATTTAGTCTCTCGGGCCCGAAAAAGCATAAAAAAATACAGGAGAGAACTCTATTGACCATGATTAGTCAACGTATACCTTTTTTGTGAATATTCCATTTCAGTTCGGAAAAGGGGTAAATTTATACTGAAGGGACGACTGTTCATTTCCTTTAACGAGTTCAAATAGTCAAGTACTCAACAATATTTTCATCTTTAGAGAATCTTTAGAGAATCTAAAAAGGGCTTCAAAGAGAACTCCAAGGTTTCGCTTTTTCGTAATTTTTTAAGAGTCCGAAAAAGTGATAAAAGTGTACTTAGTAGTTTCTTTTTTTCTCCAAGTTTTAACGAGTTCGAAAAAGTAATAAAAATGTACTCATTCGCTTTTTCATATTTTTTACTGAGTTCAAAAAAGTGATAAAAAGTATACTCCTTCGTCAAAATGACCATTTCACCCAAAAAATCTTGTATTCTGCACAAAAACTCAAAAATTAAACATACCTGTTTATGATTAATAAAAATAATTTGGAAAACCACTTTTCAAAGAAAAAAATAAACAAAATAATATTTTATTTATTTAAAAAATATTATAAAAAGGAGTTTTTGTAAATCATTTTTACCATTTGACTTCAGAGTGAAAATTGAGAGCTTTTGGTAAAAAATGTTCCGGAGAAGATTGCGGAAGTTTCGCCGTCAGAATCGAAAACCGTCAGTTCCAAGTAATCCACATCATCTTTACCTTCATTTTTGTCCATTTACTTTTTCATTTTAGGGCTTAAATTGATTTTTAAGCAGGAAAATAGGTTCAAAAATTCGCTCATGGGGATCCATACAAAGGGAAAATTGTCGTGGTCCCACACCTTATGCATAAGATACGTACGGATCCACGCACTGTTTTTATGCATTAAGTGCGGAGGTGCCGTAAGAAAAAATGAAATGAATAAATCTCCCATTTTAAACCAAATTTTCCCACTCAAATTGCTTCTAATCTTTCAATTTGCCCATTGCAGGATATTTACAATGCTTGAGTGGAGAGAATGAGAGCATGAGGAGGTTGATGATGTGGCTATGTTACATCCACCCACATTACAAGTTTTAAGAGAATGTGGTTTGTACAAATTTTGGGCCATTCAAGGTATGAGGGCTCAAGTAGATTTGCTTACTTAGCTAGTTAGCAAATGGGATTTATAGGAACAATGCTTTATCATTGGAGGTCACTGGCTCGAAATTGAGTTGGAAGATATATACTTCCTCACTGGTTTTTCAAAGAGGGGCGAGCCACTCTCTTTTTTTGGGGCTAGGGCAGGTGGCTAGTCTGTCACTAGCCTTCAGGGAGAATTTTTCAATGAAGAAGCAAACCCCAAGGATAAACATATTGACATAAAAACCATTATTCGTCCTGAGCTTAAAGTGGTTGCGTTTACGGTAACCAGGTTCTGTGGGAGCACAGCTCCACATGTCGCTACAAGATCCCAAATGCAGACTGTCATTGATTGCTTTAGAGGCACCTTTTTCAACTGGTGTGAGGAAGTTTTGGCCAATGTCAAAGGCCAACTGACTAGAGAAAAAAACGTGAAGTTGAAAAAATTCGGATATGGGGCGATCGTGGTCACATTTTCTCTAGAGAGGATTCCCTCATTGGCCCCACAGCTGATTGCAGTTGATCATGGTAGAGTCAAAGAGCCTCAAATGGTTCGATGGGTTGCATTGATGGCCCATCATAGTGAATGCGGCAAGGTTGTTCGCTTCACCACAACTTACTTTCATTGGTTGGATAACCAAGTCTTCGCAATAGAAGATTTTCCTTATGCTGGGATAGATTTCCGCAACGACCGAGAGATGTCTCTTCCTCCAAGGACACAGTGGGATGAGTCAGGTAAAAATCATTTTGACATGTTCTAAATTCTAATTTTTATTTTGTTTTTTGAATTGTCCAAAACTGATGACAAAAAATTCAAATGCAGATGTGGGTCCACGTCGACTAGCCACTCTCCATCCTTTTGACAGGAAACTAGTTGCACCACCACCACCACCACAAGATCAGACAGCAGAGGTCCTTAATGATCTGGAGAACCATCTGGAGCAGTTGACCTTAGATATTCCAGAGACTACCATAGATGACATTCCGCTCCGCTTACAGAGATATGTTATCGGGGTTCCGGGACCGTTCAGGAGATTTCTAAGCAAGGTGGCACGGGTTGTAGTGTTTTATCGTGATCATCACCATGGATAGTGGATGATTGATATTGTAGACTTGTATCATTTTTTGTACCACTTTTTTCCGATCATAAGGCGTTTTGGACCTATGATCGAGGACGATGTAATATTTTTTGAAAACACTACACTATGCTATGATATTACTACTATTTTGAGTTATCTGTCTTAACATGTTATCGAATGTTATTTTTATATACTTCTTTAATTATCGCAAATTTCTATTTATAACACTAGAAGATACTGCATCAGCTAATGTTTTTAAATTTCTCGGAATATGTTGATACTCAATATAATCAAATTCTCGTTCCAAGAGACGAACTTTCAAAAATAATTTTAACGACACTGGGTTTTTAATTGCATATACTTGATTCAATTGTAATACAACGAGCTCAGAATCTAACCTAACGATCAAACTTCGAATTCCAAATGAAATGGATTCAGACAATAACTCAATAACTACGCTATACTCTGCAATATTGTTTGTCGTTTGACCAAGGCTTACCCCATGTATAGATACTAACTCATTAGTGGGTGAATAAATCACCCAAGCTGCGGAAGAAATGTTCCGTGTACTACGACAAGCACCATCAGCAAAACCAACGTATGTTTGAAGGGACGTCGACATCTGAAAAATCAAGAGTGATCCAGATAAGCATGGATAATAGTAAAAGCACACTTAAACTAGGCATGCTATCTAATCTACAACACACCAGTTTATTGAAAATAACTAATATACAGGGAAGATCTCCACACAAGAATCAAACATAATATCTCTTTAGATAAAGCCCATTTCTCGGTTTGCCTAAAGAGACCCTGTCAAAGTCAATCGGTTCACAGGCCCATTTTGCAAGCTGTCGCTTGACAATATAAGGACCTGTTGACGGGAAAACTTGTCCGGCCAACAGTAAGGGATCTCCCCAGTAGAAAGTCCCAATTAGACCTTAAACCGTTTGGAGTAGGGATCCCGTCCGGGGTGTGGGTCCGGCTACCACTTAAAATGACTTCCTTTTGGTCTCAAAAGAACCAGTTTGAACCTGCGGACATACACTTATGCACGTAATACAGAATACAAGATTGATATGTTAAACACGAATCAACACTATGCGTAGCAAGATTATATATAAAGCACGTACACCTCAAGAGATGTCATTAGCAACACATCTTTTGTGGGGTAATGCTTGTAAGGTAGTTTGATCACAAAAGAAATAGTTCTTACAGGATACCTCTTTACTTCCCTCGAAAGATAACGACGTTAACAAAATAGTTCATTAACATTCATTAATAGAACAGATGATAAACTGAACATCATTGATACAACACAGATAGCCATGACGCATAAACGATGACATGAATAGTGCAGCTTCATTAATCATAGGATGTTCTGAAACTGTACAAGGAAATACACAAAGTGTTTACACAGCAAAACACATCATAACCATAGGGTGTTTTAACAAGATTCTATATTCATATGCTCAAGTGTAGGATCTTTCAATACAATGCTTGTAGCTCCTCCGTTTCCAAAAAATAAAAAGCCCCTTTACAAGCTCCCGTAGGAGTATTTATAATGCCAAAACTGTCCGTTGGGTTTCCTTGACTGTTCGCCTTCTTGACCGTTGGGTTACCTTGCGACCCAATCCTTCTGCGACCTGGGTAGGTGATGCGACCTGCGACCTAGGTAGGAGATGCGACCTGCGACCTGTCCTGTTGGTGCGACTTGCGACCTGGCTCTACTTGCTGCTCAGGAATTGCTGCTGCCGGGACACGAAATGTTAATGTCAGGGATGTCAACCTGTTGCTCTTTGAGGAAATCCTGCCATGCCCGGTATTCTGCCGCTATGGGGGAAACCAGAGGTACCTCCTCCTTCAACCTATGCACACATTCCAAAGCATTTGGTACTAAGGTCTCCCTTTTCTGTCCGATCCGATTTGAAAGCGATGCAAGCTTGGTATAAATCCGCGCTGGAGTGGCGATGAATTGACTAAGATGCTCTTGAGATGCCGAGGGCTCTGGATCAGCTGCGGCTTGCTTGATAGGTTGCAAAAATGATTGGATGTCCTGGTCTACTTGTTCCCAGGTTTTCTCTTCTTCTAATGCCCCAAGCGATGGAATGTGATGCAACGTATGCATTGAGTCGATACCACTAATCAAGTGGTTGTACGAGGACATTACTTTGTCCAGGTCTTTAGACAATTTGTCTCCAGATTGCATCGCCATGCGGAGTTGAACCTTTGCATCCTGCGTGTGAATCCAGTCCCTCTTAGGCAAATTTTCAGGTGCCTGAGGGTACTGTATTGTCCAACCCATCATCTTGTCTAAAGCCTGTGAAGCCTCTCTGAGCTGCTCTTGTCTTTGCCTGGTTTCCGTTCGTGCTCTTGCCAGTGGAGCGACTGTTTGTTTGATGGTGAACATTTCACCATATACCTGCCTCATAGTCACTTCCAACACCTCACACTCCTTGAAAATGGCAAGCGAGACTTCATTTACTGGTAGAGCCTGGTTTCGAAGTTGCTGGACTTCTGCTTGCAATTTTGCTTTCTCTTGCTCTGCTATCTTTTCGCGTTGCTCAGCTGCGTGCAGTCTATTTTGTAGAGATACTATTTCTCTACTCATTCGGGTTACATTCTCTTCCGTAGCCGCGGCGAAAGCAGTACCTGCTGATGCTATCATTACAGGATTAGTCCTGGTGTCAAGGACTATGTCTTTGCCTGTTGCCACTGTGGATGCGGCAGAAGGGCTTTGCGCCAGTGACCTCCTCTTCTCTTGCCGGATTTTGAATGAAAACTGATCAAATGTGAGTCTGGTCAGGTCAAACACATCTTCTTCCTGTACATGGGGCGATCTGACATCAGAGAGTTTTGTTCGGCCCAGAGGTATATCGAGAGGAGTCACCTCGAGGTCGTCCAGCATGTCATCCTCCCTTTCCTCTGCGGTCTTTTCTTCTTCTTCCTTCTGCCGGCGTTCAGCCTCTGCTGCTGCTTCTATTTCGGCCCTCTTCTTCTGTTCAGCTGCAGCAGCCTGTTCGGCTTTCTTTTGGCGTTCAGCCTCTGCTTTGTCCAGCTCTGCCTTAAGTGCCCGTTCTGCTGCGGCTTGTGCCTCCTTGCTCTCTTTTTCTTTTCTGGCCTCTTTGGCCTGCTTCTTCTTCTGTGTTGCTGTTGTACTCTTTTGGCGTGCTTCTTCATCTTCCTTTAGCTTTTTCTCCCTTTCTTGCTGGGCTTTCGCCTCTACTTCCTTTTGTTTGATGGATGGAATAGGCCCTGTGTTGGTTCGAGACTTCTTGAGTAAAGATGAAGAGGAACCTCCTAACTGACGACTTCTGTCTTCTAAGCTCTAATCATCTGGGTCTTCCTGAACCATGTCAGTTCCCGGAGCAAGTTGTCTTTTAGCATTATACCAGTTTCTCCTCTCATCTTCCGCCGTGCGCTCAAGATGCTGATAAGTCCACTTGAAATTGGCTCTCCGGCAGTGTTCAGGAACTATTTTCTCTGGGTCGTATGTTCGGTGTTCAAGCGCCCCGAGTTGATAACTTCTCATTGCTTCTGCTTCTGCTGTTACTTCCCTGAAGTCTTTAACTATGAATGCACCAATGGTGAGGGGTAGCGTGGGCCACGGCTTCTTTTTTCCTTTAGACAGGATGCTGGAGAATCCGTGTGACATTTGAAAGCATACCTCCTGAATAAGCATTTTGTCTGTCACGAAGCGAGGCATAGCATGTGGCGCCTTGTAAGTTCCAAAGACTCGGATGAAGGTGTATCCAGGGAAAGGGAACCAGTGCGCCACTTTCACTAGAGTCTCCTTGGCCCGCCACGACATGCAAGGGGCGTCTTGGCCAAATAAATGTCTGTACAGAGAGGGAATAAATACTTGGGAAATCTGATCCATACCTGTTTGTATTTGGACTCCCAAAATACCTTGAGTTGTAGATGAATTGCGCGCGACTGCTCGGAGTCCCAGTTGTGCGCCCATCCCTCAAAATCTACTCGGGCGCAAACCGCGTCTAGTAGGTAAGAGGCCATGTAAAATTCGACAGGCATTCCGTCTTCCGAGGCCAATGCCGAGTTTAAGTTGGTCTGCATTGACGTCATCAGTATGTCGGCCAGGTTGAAGTGGGTGCCATGTGTTGTCACATACTCCATGATAGTAGCCCAACTGCCGCTGAAGGTGGAGCAATCTGGGCACCCGTAAAGTCTGCAGAGCATGGCTGCTACCAATTTGTAAACCTTCCTCAGGCTTGCCACTGGGTACTCTTGGTCTTTCTTGACCTTGAAATTCTCGGGCTCCTCCCACCACTGTCTAATAGTATCAACTATTGGAACGGCGTGAGCAACAGGCCATTCTGGAGAGAAATGCTCGTTTGGGCGAGGCAGTGAGTAATAAATGTGTGCATCCGAGCCTACCAGTGTAGCGAAAGCTCTGCCTTGGTGATCCCTGATCACAAACTTCTCGGGGTCTGTCTTTTGTATGATCCAGTCTATGATCTCCGGACATGGGAATATGGCTGGATGCGCCCCTGCCAGATGTAGTTTGGACCTCTTTACCGCCAAGTATACTTCCCGGTCTGGGAGATATTCTGGAAATTCTTCTTCCAGTGTGGCGAACTCATGATAAATCTGGTACCATCTCATGCTGTCGTCTTTTGAAAAAGTACATAGTGTATCTCGGTATATTGGGGGTGGGGACACCACCTCCAGCTCATCAATCTCTTCCACTATTTTCTTGTCCTTCCTCCGAGACAATCTGTGGGTGCCATGTCGCTGAATCTCCACAACACAGTATGCACTCTATGTCTTTCGACTTGTCTGTCATCCATAAAGGAGTCCCACGAATACCAATGGACATAAGAGCAAAACTGCCATACTTAGTGAGAAATTTTCTAATCCACACATGCAAAACTCAAATACTGGTCGCCGGGTCGTGATTGCGGCAAAGAGTCCAGCACTATACCCTGTAGCCTGTGCTGCCGGGTCATGGTCGCAGAGCCTCGAAAATTGGGTGCTGTACCTAGCCACCGACGACCAGGGCTTGTTTGTGGTAGCGAAATCCTTAAAAAAGGAGAGAATGCGACTTTGCGACCTCGCGACTAGGTCGCTGGGTCGCAAGTCGCAAACTGGCTTGCCAGGGGTTTTCGCGCGCACGGCATTGAAACTCCTTTTCTCCCTTCCCTTGGGAATTTACAAGATGGCTGGGCCCAGGGGGAGCTGTGGCATGATTTCAAAAGCAAGGGATGGTGCCATGGAGGTGAAACAAACAAACAAATGGAGAGTGTTTTGGGCAAACGCTACCATACAACCACAAAACCTCGTAACATCAAAGTCAACAGAAAACAATTAAAGCTTAGAGATGGAAGCTAGTGAGAAAAGCATCAAAATCTGAACAAAGTAGAAAAAACCAAGAATTCATCGAAAATGCCAGCTTGAGCTGTCAGAGGTGTTTTTCACAAATCGTTGAACGTGAGAAATGCCAAACTCGGCGACCTCCCTTTTTATATGCACCACTGCGAGCCGTGCGAACAGGTGTCGCCGGGTTTATAGTTGACTAGTTTCGAGTTTTATAGCCCCTCACACCTTGCGATCTCGGCGACTGGTCGTCGGGGTCGTGAAGGTCATGCCATGAAAATGGCAAGCTATACCTGGCGACCTGGAGACCTGGCGACCTGGGGTCGCTAGGTCGCAAGGTCGCATTTTTCATCAATTTTGGGGATTTGCGACCTGGCGACTTGGCGACCTGAGGTCGCGAGGTCGCTAGGTCGCTAGGTCGTAGTTTTCATAAATTGTTTACCTTTGCGATTTGGTGACTTATCAATTTCTCTTTAGTTCTAAGGGGCTCCAAAAATTTGAAATGGTAGTCTTTTTTTTGGAGGCTGTTGTAGAGGCTACAACAAATGGCGATTTACTGGACGAACTCAGAGTCTCTGCTGATGGTTAGTCTTAGCGGGGGGAGGGAGGGGCCTATGCTAACTGTTTTCTTTTACCTTGTGGTTGACCTCTCCTAGCCTTCGGCACCTAGCCGGGTTGCTCAATCTGCTGGTCTACTTGGGCGCCATTCAACCAAATTCATTTCTTCAGGTCTCCGGACTGGAAGGGTTGGAGAACCCCAGGCGGCCACAGGGTCTGGTACGATTATTTTGTCCTCATCGTGTTGCTCTGCTGCCAGCAAACCTCTCGGTCCCGGCGGAGTCACTGCCTAGGAATCGTGAACGTTGCTCCACTGCCAGCAAGCCTGGTCAGTACCCCGGCGGAGTCGTTACATCACCTCTCTGCGCAGGAAGCCTTTCTCAATCCTTTACCCTTTATCAGTGTGCTATTGCACTTATTTTGAATGTGCCTGAGGCACTTATTTAGATGTGCTTATGGAACTTATTTGGAATGGCAATTTAGCCTGGGCGGATGAGGGATCCCGACTTATTTTTCTTGCAGAGAGGTTGTTCCTGGTCTGGCATGAGGACTTTGGTTTTTCCCAGATACCCTGTCGTAGCCTAGGGTACATCTTTTCCCTTCTGGCCTGGCTACCACTTACACTGCATTCTCTTTTGTGGACACCCTCTCATACCGGCGAGATAAACTTTCCTGCTTGGTGACTCGAGCTCGGGGATATGCTACCTTTAGGTGCGGAAAGCAAGCCAGCTTTTGCCGCCTTTGAGTTTATCGGAAAAGGCTTTCCATCAGCGCAGAACCTGTTGCAGTATGCCTATTTGCGTGGCTCTAACAAATCCTTGCTTAAGATTTTATTTTATTTTATTTATTTATTTATTTATTTATTTTTTATTTTTTTAAACAAAAGTGAGACAAGGAACTATGGTACAAAATAAGACAGCCCTCCAAGGGCTGCTAAGTGAAATAGTGTTTGAGGTCATGCCCGTTTACCGGGAGGACCTCGACTTGTCCATCAAGGGTTTGCAATCTGAATGTGTGTGATCCTATCTTTTCATTAATTTGGAATGGGCCTACCCAAAGTGCTTGGAACTTGGCATGCTTCCCCTTTTCCTCATGGGCTTTATCCCACTTAAGGACCAGGTCTCCTACTTCAAAAATTTTGTTTCCCGCGGAATTTTTATCGAACCATCTTTTGATTCGGGTCTGATGAATGGCAAACTTTTCCCGGGTGTTTTGCCTTTCCTCCTCCAATTTCAGCAAAGTATCGATTCGGTTCTGCAAGGTAGGGCACGGAGTACCATGACATTCTTGGGACAGCTGGAGGGCCGGGAGAGATAGATGAGAAGGGAGAACAGCCTCTTTTCCATACACGAGGAAAAAAGGGGAGGTGCCTAAAGAGGACTTGGGAGTAATACGGTCAGCCCATAGTGCATTGTGAAGGGCATTGTGCCAGTTACGCTGGTGGGACAGCAGAGTTTTCTTAATGATACGGATAAGGTTTTTGTTAGTGGACTCGGCTAATCCATTTCCCTGGGGATAGTAGTTTGAAGAATGTTTCAGAATGATACCATTTTCCAGCGCAAAATCATATAGTTTAAAAGATGAGAAATAAGTCGCATTATCAAAAACTAAAGAAGTCGGAACGCCAAACCTGGTCATGATGGAATGCGTGAGGAATTCTATTACCTCTTGATCGTTGATTTGGTGTAACGGTGTTGCCTCGACCCACCTGGTGAAGTAATCAGTGGCTGTAAGGATATACCGATGTTGTTTAGAAGAGTGAGGTGTGATTTCCCCAATTACGTCTAAACCCCATTGTTGGAAAGGTTCCTCTACTGCTACTGAGAGTAGGGGTGCGGCTGGCCGTGCTTCTTGGTTGGCGAACTTCTGGCACTGAATGCATTTCCGAACATATGCATGCGCGTCTCTGAAAAGAGTAGGCCAATAGTATCCTGCGCGCATTATCTTATGGGCAGTAGTATCTCCGGAAAAATGACCTCCATCTGGTCCGTCATGCAGCTCGGTTAAGATTTTCTGTGCTTCGTCAGTTTCCAAGCAGCGTAACAGGACCCCGTCGTGATGTTTCTTGAACAACTTACCTTGGATCAGTTGGTGAGATGTGGCTTTTAGTCTTATTGCGCGTTTCTGTCGGGCTGTAAGGGCAGGGTCCATGGTGCCTTGGGCCAAATATCTTGGAATATCCGAATACCAAGAAGGGTTATTTGGTTGAAGTACATGGTCGCTTTGATACATGTCAATCTCTTGTTCCCAAAATTCCTCTTCACTTTCACGAGCACTTGCAGCCTCTGCAGCCATCTGACATAAGCCCTGTCCTTTAACGGTATGTGCTGGTTTGAACTCTAAATCGTATCCTTGTAAGCACACCATCCAGTTACCCCGCCTTTCGCCCAGCTCTTGCTGTACGAACAGTGAGCGGACTGCTGGGTGAGGTACAAAAACCGTGACGTGATTTTTCAAGATGTAGGGCCTGAAATGTTTTACGGCCTTGTAAACCGCATAGGCTTGCTTGTCAATTTCCGGATAGTTTAATTCAGCTCCCTGTAGACCGGTGCTCATAAAAGAAATGGGTCGTTCATCGTTGTTATTATCTTTCTGCGTGAGGACAGCCGCAAGCGAGGAATCTGAAGCGAAAGTGTATAGGATGAAACCTTTATCAAAATCTGGACTTTGGAGGGAAGGAGTTTCAGCTATAGCCTTTTTGATTTTATCGAAGGCCTCTTTCTCTGGGGGATTCCATTGGAATACAGCATTCTTTTTAATCATTCCCTGCAGTGGTCTGACTATCTGCGCGAAATCTGAAATGAATTTACGGACAAAATTAATTTTCCCTAGGAAGGATTGCATCGCTTTCTTGTTGCTTGGGGGCGGAATCTGAGCGATGGCTTTAGCCCATTCCGGATCAACCACAATGCCCTACTTAGTGATAATGTGGCCTAGCAAGTTTCCCTCTGCCACAGCAAAAATGCTCTTTTTAGGATTAAGCGATATTCCGTACCTCCTGCACCTCTCGAAGATTTGCTTGAGGTGGCGTAAATCATCGCCCCTGCGTTTTGAAAATACAGTAACATCATCCAAATAAACCACCACGCTCTGCCCTATTAAACCATGGAAGGCTATGTCCATGGCTCGTTGGAAGGTTGCCCCTGCATTGATCAAGCCAAAGGGCATGCGTCTGAAAGCGAAGGTTCCCCATTTTGTCCGGAAGGTGGTTTTCAGTCTGTCCGGTTCAGCTACCAGCACCTGGTTATAGCCGGAGAAGCCGTCCAATAGGGAGAACATCTCAGATCCAGACACAGCTTGTAATATCTGTTCCATGGGGGGCACCGAGTAGTTGTCTTTGTTTGAGGCCCGATTCAGATTGCGGAAATCTACACACAAGCGGATCTCACCAGACTTCTTTTGTATGGGTACCAGATTCGACACCCACGTGGAGTGATGAACTTTGAAAATAATGCGCGCATCCAAGAGCTTCTTAAGTTCTTTTAGAATCATTGGCTCCAAAGCTGAATGCACTTTTCTGAGTTTCTGTTGGAAGGGTTTAACGCCTTCCCTCATGGGTATTACATGCTGAATGATACGAGTATCGTATGTACGTAGATCTTCATATGTCCAAGCGAATACGTCACGATACTTCCGGAATAACTGGGTGAAAGCCCGTGCCTCTTCATCACTGCAGTCTTTGCCAAGGTTAACGAACTTCGGGTTCTCATCTGACCCCAAGTTTACTTGCCGATGTGCCAATATGGAACTTTGCACTTTGGTGTTCGGAGGCCTGCGGAATCGGTTTTGCAGATCAAACATCTTTTCTAGTGATACCACCCCCTTGGGCATAATGTTCTCTTTGCGTTCATCATTCTCTTTCCGTAACACATGCTCATGTTCTTCCTCATCTATCGCCGCGTCCTTGAACACTTCAGTATTGCACATAAAGTCCAAAATCTGTTGATCATCGTTAAAAACGCGTAAATTAGAAATATTGTCTGGCACAGAGGGCCTATATACAATTTCAATAAAAAAACCGACCCTCAAAGGGGTGAATCTAGCAGCAGCATTGGCCAGAGTATCTGCTGCTGCATTGTGCATGCTAAGGACAGATTTAATTCCAAATGCATCGAAACCAGAAATCAATCGCCATACCTCTTGTTGATACGCCTTTAAATGCGGAGATAAACAGTGAATAGTGTTGCGTACCTGGCAGGTGATAATCTCGGAATCTCCAATGACCTGCAAACATTTTACCTTCAAATCCAGTGCTTTTTTAAGTCCGAGGATTAACGCCTCGTACTCAGCAGAGTTGTTGGTGCACTGGAACTCTAACCGGCATGAGATTAAGTATTTATTTTTGCGCGGGTCAAGCAATATGCAACTAGCACCGGCTCCATCATGGGTCTTGGAACCGTCATAATACAAGGTCCACATGTCACTTTCCGGCTCCTTCGAGGCACTAGGTTGTGAAGGGGTCCCTACTGGTGGTAAGTCAGGGATAACTTGCTCTCCTGTGACAAAGGCTAATTCAGATTGAACCTCGGGGCCTATAGGAGACTGCGGGGGTTGGTAGCATCCAAATATTGCTTCCAGAAAGCACATGCCGAGCTCTTCTTGTGCAAAGCTGATGGGTTCATTAACGGCATCCAGATCAGTGACGGTGTGTTTCATATAAGGTTCACTTTCTACCCTGATTTGATTATTCTACCCCTTGTAAGGAAGCCACAAGTGGGACCAGTCGGTGGCGAAGTAGCCTTGCAACTTGCTGGACCAATCCCGACTAAGCAATAGGCCGTAAGCTTCCAGGATATCGACAATCACAATGTCAATGCATTGATGGACCCTAGAGTCTGATGACAAGCGGATAATGACATTGTTCAATTCTCCTACGGCGGGTACTTGTGATCTATCGAGTTGTATGATTTTTGCATCAGTCTTCTCCGGGCGAATGTTAAGTTTCTTACAGACAGATAAAGGCATGACATTTGTAGAGGCATCGGAGTCGACTAGACAGTTGTGGGCATTGAAGTTAAAAATCTCGAAGGACAAAAGGAAAGGAGGTGTGGATCCTCTTGAGTTTGTATTGATGGCATTTACTATGGATTGTACATCTGGTCCGGCTTGCGCAGACGTGTTGCTCACAGTCTTCGTAGCTGAAGTATTTGCGAAAGCCTTAAGAATGAGCTCCTTTTGATTAGTAATGCGGGCCAGCTCATAGAGAGAAATGTTTGCTATTGTTTTCTTAATATCTTCAACAATGTTATAGCTGGGCTCTGGTTGAGGGCTAGGCTCGGCGGAAGTCTTAGAGGATTCTGTCGGAAGTTTGCTCTTTTGACTCACTCGGGTAGTGTTGTTGGGGAGTTTCTCCGTGGCAGATTGTTTTCCGTTACCCGGGGGCAGGATTTTCCTTAGAAAAGCCCTTTTCTTGTCTTCATAGGACTGCTCGGGAACAGGTCCTTTGCTTCTGAGGCTATAATTCCGTACGGGCTGATCTTTGGGAGCATCTGCCATGTAGATATCAATGGGGGTAAGGTTCTCTCCACCTCGGATTATGTCAAAAGCAAGGATAGAAGATCCTGGTTCTTCGTTAGAGGGTGGATTCTCATCATGATCTGAAACATCATCCTCCGTGACATCTCCTAGAGTTTGGTCATCTAAAAGTTGATTAACTACTGCTGTCATGCTGCCAATCCATTGAGGGCACGTTTTTTTAGAGTGGGCAGCTTGGTGGAACGAGCAGAAGTTGTCTTTCCCGATCTCCTCCACATTGAGAGCAGCATTTGTGTTTCACGGAGGTCTGTTAGTGTTGGGATTACTTTTTCTGAAGAAAGGCTTGGGTGGTTTAGTGCTAGTTGTGGCTTCTATGCCTTTTCTCCTTAGGTCAGTGACTTCGTTTGTTAAATGCTTAAGCGTTTTTGCCATGCTTTCAAAATCGAATGCATCTCTATCCCTATCAGTGGTTTTAGGAATGGAGGACTGACCTCTTTTTGGGTTAGGCTTGTGATCATCTCTCCCTTCATGATCGATGGCTCCTATCGAAAGCATGTCTTTCTCTACGGCGAGAGCAGCCTTATAATTAGCCGTAAGGGTAGCGCGGGCTTCACGTTTGACGAAAACGGCAATGTCTCTAGGTAGGGCTTTGGTATAGTAGTCAATGGTGATTGAGTCATCCAACGCTAGGTTCGGAGGAAATTTCTGTAGTATGGTAGCGAAGCGTTGGTTGAAGTCCTTCACCTTTTCCTTTTTATGACACTTGATGGTGCTCAATTCAGTGAGAAGCATGGAAGGAGTTTTATCTTCTGAAAACTTATGTAGGAACGCGCGACGGAATTGTTCCCATGAAGTGATAGAGGCACTGGGGAGGGAGCGGTACCATGTGGCTGCCTTGTTTTCGAGGGTATGGGGAAACAATCGACATGCGACATCATCGGACTGGACTCTCATGATTTGCAGAGACAAATAGAAACTGCTGATATGATCTTCAGCCAGGGTGCCTTTTTCAGGGTCGAACTTGGGGAGATGTTTCTCCGGATGCCTAGGCAAATCTTGGAGCGGGCCTAGAAGATTTAAGGGGGATTGAGCCATCCAAGCTAGGGGTTGCACTCTCCTAGCCCGCTGGTGTTGCCTAAACTCATGTTCAGATTCGTCTCCCGAACCTGAGACCGATGCTTCTGACTCGTGACGGGAGTTTTCGTCTTGGTGTCTCCCACGGTGCAGAAAATCTCTAAGATATCCCAAGTTGTGTACAGGGGGCCTCATTGGGTTTGGTTGACGATTGCGAGCTTGGTTTCCTTGACCTCGGCCTCTATCCCCTCTACCTCCGGCCCCTCGACCTCTATTTCCTTCTTCTTCATTTCTGCGAGCTCTATTCCTTTCTCCTTCATTTCTACGAGCCCTATTCCCCCCGTCTACATTTCCTCGGCCTCTGCCTCCCTCACCATCCCCGGGTGGGGGGTGTGCCTGGTTGTTGTTTTATCGAGTCTGGTTAGGCTGGGAGTCGAGGAAAGGCTCGGTGTCAGCAAACTCTTCGCCCTCTTGGAGAATAGGATCATTTTCTTCAACAGCATTTGCGAGGTCTTCCAACATGAGATTTACGAGCTCGGGTATAGTACTCGCAAGGGCACCGTTACGGGTGATGTTCTCGGGCGGAGTTCTAGTATGGGCAAGGTATTCCATGATTAGAGTGAACCGTAAATTGTTGACAAGATCTCGGGCAGCTGGGCGCAAGGCTCTCAGCTGCTCCCTAGTTATTTCAAAATATCGAAGCTCCCTCCCTGGAATATCTTCTAGAAGAGGAGGGATAGTTTCATTGTTTATGACCTCCCCTTGGGGAGTTTGTGATGGGATGTTCGTTGTGTGCTGGGAGGTTGCCATCAGGCCCTCCTTCTAGCACCAATTCTGTTGACGGGAAAACTTGTCCGGCCAACAGTAGGGGATCTCCCCGGTAGAAAGTCCCAATTAGACCTTAAACCGTTTGGAGTAGGGATCCCGTCCGGGGTGTGGGTCCGGCTACCACTTAAGATGACTTCCTTTCGGTCTCAAAAGAACCAGTTTGAACCTGTGGACATACACTTATTCACATGATACAGAATACAAGATTGATATGTTAAACACGAATCAAACACTATGCGTAGCAAGATTATAGATAAAGCACGTACACCTCAAGAGATGTCATTAGCAACACATCTTTTGTGGGGTAATGCGTGTAAGGTAGTCTGATCACAAAAGAAATAGTTCTTTATGATAAGATACCTCTTTACTTCCTGAAAGATAAAACGAAATGCTAACAAAATAGTTCATTAACATTCATTAATAGAACAGATGATAAAGTGAACATCATTGATACAACACGGATAGCCATGACGCATAAACGATGACATGAATAGGGCAGCTTCATTAATCATAGGATGTTCTGAAACTGTACAAGGAAATACACAAAGTGTTTACACAGCAAAACACATCATAACCATAGGGTGTTTTAAAAATGATTCTATATTCATATGCTCAAGTGTAGGATCTTTAAATACAATGCCTGTAGCTCCTCCGTTTCCAAAAAAGAAAAAGCCCCTTTACAAGCTCCCGTAGGAGTATTTATAATGCCAAAACTGTCCGTTGGGTTTCCTTGACTGTTCGCCTTCTTGACCGTTGGGTTACCTTGCGACCCACTTCTTCTGCGACCTGGGTAGGTGATGCGACCTGCGACCTAGGTAGGAGATGCGACCTGCGACCTGTCCTGTTGGTGCGACTTGCGACCTGGCTCTACTTGCTGCTCAGGACTTGCTGCTGCCGGGACGCGAAATGTTAATGTCAGGGATGTCAACCTGTTGCTCTTTGAGGAAATCCTGCCATGCCCGGTGTTCTGCCACTATGGGGGACACCAGAGGTACCTCCTCCTTCAACCTATGCACACATTCCAAAGCGTTTGGTACTAAGGTCTCCCTTTTCTGTCCGATCTGATTTGAAAGCGATGCAAGCTTGGTATAAATCCGTGCTGGAGTGGCGATGAATTGACTAAGATGCTCTTGAGATGCCGAGGGCTCTGGATCAGCTGCGGCTTGCTTGATAGGTTGCAAAAACGATTGAATGTCCTGGTCTACTTGTTCCCAAGTTTTCTCTTCTTCTAACGTCCCGAGCGATGGGATGTGATGCAACGTATGCATTGAGTCGATACCACTAATCAGGTGGTTGTACGAGGACATTAATTTGTCTAGGTCTTTAGACAATTTGTCTCCAGATTGCATCGCCATGCGGAGTTGAACTTTTGCATCCTGCGTGTGAATCCAGTCCCTCTTAGGCAAATTTTCAGGTGCCTGAGGGTACTGCATTGTCCAACCCATCATCCTGTCCAAAGCCTGTGAAGCCTCTCTGAGCTGCTCTTGTCTTTGCCTGGTTTCCGTTCGTGCTCTTGCCAGAGGAGCGACTGTTTGTTTGATGGTGAACATTTCACCATATACCTGTCTCATAGTCACTTCCAACACCTCACACTCCTTGAAAATGGCAAGCGAGACTTCATTTACTGGTAGAGCCTGGTTTCGAAGTTGCTGGACTTCTGCTTGCAATTCTGCTTTCTCTTGCTCTGCTATCTTCTCGCGTTGCTCAGCTGCATGCAGTCTGTTTTGTAGAGATACTATTTCTCTACTCATTCGGGTTACATTCTCTTCCGTAGCCGCAACGAAAGCAGTACCTGCTGACGCTATCATTACAGGATTAGTCCTGGTGTCAAGGACTATGTCTTTGCCTGTTGCCACTATGGATGCGGCAGAAGGGCTTTGCGCCAGTGACCTCCTCTTCTCTTGCCGGATTTTGAACGAAAACTGATCAAATGTGAGTCTGGTCAGGTCAAACACATCTTCTTCCTGTACATGGGGCGATCTGACATCAGAGAGTTTTGTATGGCCCAGAGGTATATCGAGAGGAGTCACCTCAAGGTCGTCCAACATGTCATCCTCCCTTTCCTCTGTGTTCTTTTCTTCTTCTTCCTTCCATCGGCGTTCAGCTTCTGCTGCTACTTCTATTTCGACCCTCTTCTTCTGTTCAGCTGCAGCAGCCTGTTCGGCTTTCTTTTGGCGTTCAGCCTCTGCTTTGTCCAGCTCTGCCTTAAGTGCCCGTTCTGTTGCGGCTTGCGCCTCCTTGCCCTCTTTTTCTTTCCTGGCCTCTTTGGCCAGCTTCTTCTTTTGTGTTGCTGTTGCCCTCTTTTGGTGCGCCTCCTCATCTTCTTTTAGCTTTTTCTCCCTTTCTTGCTGGGCTTTTGCCTCTGCTTCCTTTTGTTTGATGGATGGAATTGGCCCTGTGTTGGTTCGAGATTTCTTGAGTACAAATGAAGAGGAACCTCCTAACTGACGACTTCTGTCCTCTAAGCTCTGATCATCTGGGTCTTCCTGGACCACGCCAGTTCTCGGAGCAAGTTGTCTTTCAGCATTATACCAGTTTCTTCTCTCATCTTCCGCCGGGTGCTCAAGATGCTGATAAGTCCACTTGAAATTGGCTCTTCGGCAATGTTCAGGAACTATTTTCTCTAGATCATATGTTCGGTGTTCAAGCGCCCCGAGCTGATAACTTCTCATTGCTTCTGCTTCTGCTGTTACTTCCCTGAAGTCTTTAACTGTGAATGCACCAATGGTGAGGGGTAGCGTGGGCCACGGCTTCTTTTTTCCTTTAGAGAGGATGCTGGAGAATCTGTGTGACATTTGAAAGCATACCTCCTGAATAAGCATTTTGTCTGTCACGAAGCGAGGCATAGCATGTGGCGCCTTGTAAGTTCCAAAGACTCGGATGAAGGTGTATCCAGGGAAAGGGAACCAGTGTGCCACTTTAACTAGAGTCTCCTTGGCCCGCCACGACATGCAAGGGGCGTCTTGGCCAAATAAATGTCTGTACAGAGAGGGAATAAATACTTGGGAAATCTGGTCCATATCATGTTTGTATTTGGACTCCCAAAATACCTTGAGTTGTAGATGAATTGCGCGCGTCTGCTCGGAGCCCCAGTTGTGCGCCCATCCCTCAAAATCTACTCGGGCGCAAACCGCGTCTAGTAGGTAAGAGGCCATGTAAAATTAGGCAGGCATTCCTTCTTCCGGGGCCAATGCCGAGTTCAAATTGGTCTGCATCGACGTCATCAGTATGCCGGCCCAGTTGAAACGGGTGCCATGTGTTGTCACATACTCCATGATAGTATCCCAAATGCCGCTGAAGGTGGAGCAATCTGGGCACCCGTAAAGTCTGCAGAGCATGGCTGCAACCAATTTGTAAACCTTCCTCAGGCTTGCCACTGGGTACTCTTGGTCTTTCTTGACCTTGAACTTCTCGGGCTCCTCCCACCATTGTCTAATAGTATCAACTATTGGAACGGCGTGAGCAACAGCCCATTCTGGAGAGAAATGGTCGTTCGGGCGAGGCAGTGAGTAATAAATGTGTGCATCCGAGCCTACCAGTGTAGCGAAAGCTCTGCCTTGGTGATCCCTGATCACAAAATTCTCGGGGTCTGTCTTTTGTATGATCCATTCTATGATCTCTGGACATGGGAATATGGCTGGATGCGCCCCTGCTAGATGAAGTTTGGACCTCTTTACCGCCAAGTATACTTCCCGGTCTGGGAGGTCTTCTGGAAATTCTTCTTCCAGTGTGGCGAACTCATGATAAATTTGGTACCATCTCATGCTGTCGTCTTTTGTAAAAGTACATAGTGTATCTCGGTATATTGTGGGTGGGGACACCACCTCCAGCTCATCAATCTCTTCCATTACTTTCTTGTCCTTCCTCCGAGATAATGGGGGTGCCATGTCACTAGAATCCGATAACACAGGTATGCACTCTATGTCTTCTTGAATTTCACCTGTCAAATTCATAAAGGAGTCCCATGATAAGAACGACATGGCGATAAAAACCAGTTACAATTTAGTGATAAAATTTAACTGTCACATGCAAAACTGGGCTACTGGGTCGCTGGGTCGCGGATTGCGAAAACAGAGTCCGGGCGCGACCTTGCGACCTCGCGACCAGGTCGCTGGGTTGCTAGGTCGCAGATCTCTGAAAAAATCCGAAAATGCGACCTAGCGACCTCGCGACTAGGTCGCTGGGTCGCAGGGTCGCAAATCCCAGAAAAAGGAGAGAATGCGACTTTGCGACCTCGCGACTAGGTCGCTGGGTCGCAAGTCGCAAACTGGCTTGCCAGGGGTTTTCGCGCGCACGGCATTGAAACTCCTTTTCTCCCTTCCCTTGGGAATTTACAAGATGGCTGGGCCCAGGGGGAGCTGTGGCATGATTTCAAAAGCAAGGGATGGTGCCATGGAGGTGAAACAAACAAACAGTGAGGTTTTGGGCAATTCATGCAACATACAAATTCACAAAAAACCTCAGAAACATCAAAGCTCAGCAAAAAAACAATTTAAAGGCTTAAGGGGAGATGGGTTTAGTAAGAAAAGCATCAAAACAGAAACAGCAGGAAAAAACGGCAACTTACCCAGGAAAAACGCGCCAGTTGAGCTGTCAGAGGCGTTTTCTTACAAATCGCTGAACGTGAGAAATGCAACCTGCGACCTCCCTTTTATAGGAAACCGCACATGCGAGCCATAAATGCAGGTCGCTGGGTCGCAAGTTGACTATTTTTGGAGTTTTGCGACTTTGCGACCTTGCGACCTGGCGACCTGGGGTCACTGGGTCGCAAGGTCGCAGGGTCGCGCTTTCTATGAAAATTGTAAAGTTGCGACCTGGCGACCTGGCGTCGCTAGGTCGCAAGATCGCATTTTTCATCAATTTTGGGGATTTGCGACCTGGCGACTTGGCGACCTGAGGTCACGAGGTCGCTAGGTCGCTAGGTCGCGGTTTTCATAAATTGTTTACCTTTGCGATTTGGTGACTTAGCAATTTCTCTTTAGTTCTAAGGGGCTCCAAAAATTTGAAATGGTAGTCTTTTTTTTTGGAGGGTGTTGTAGAGGCTACAACAGGACCATGCCACATGGGTTCAAATTTCCCAGCCCCTAGTTTATCGTTAGCTTGATCATAAACCAAGACTAGGTCTCCTTCTGAGAAAATATGAAGTGTAACACTTCTATCATACTGAGATTTCATTCGTTTCCCATGAATTTTGATAGCTAATGTAGCGGTGCGCCGATTCTCATCTAATTGAGCTAAGTACAAAAAGCAGTTCTCCTCTTCAGAAGTGGCTGGTAGTAACTTTATGGCTAGTTGGAGTGATGGTATCTCACATTCAATTGGTAATACCGCTTCTAAACCGTAAACCAGTTGAAAAGGGGTGAAACCTGTCGATGTTTTTGCTAAGGTTCGATATGCCCAAAGTGTCGAAAAAAGCATGGTATGCCAATTCGATTTATGAATTCCAATGATTTTTTTGATCATGGTGACTAAAACTTTATTGATAGCTTCAACCAGACCATTAGCCTGCGGATAATATGGTGTCGAACTGTCATGGTGCAGGCCAAGTTGGTCGGTCAGTTTGGTCATCATGATGTTTCAAAAATGACTCCCATGGTTAGTAATTATCACTTGGGGTACACCGAAATGAGCAATCAAATGATTGAACATGAAAGTAGCTGCAGTTTTTCCATCTGCCGCAAATGTAGGCATCGCCTCAGCCCATTTGGTAAATTAATCTACTGCGAGAATAATATACACATGCCCCCTGACCGAGTGAGGGTTAAATGTAATGAATTCAATGCCCCATTTTGTAAAAGGACTGACAGCAATTATAGGGTGAAGAGGAGCGGGTGGTGCACGCATCTTGCGATCAAAGATTTGACAGTTGTGGCATTTTCGGATAGCAAAAATACATTCTTTAAATAAGGACGGCCAAAAATAGCCAAAGCGCAATATCTTTTGGGCTATGGCATACCCAGACATATGACCGCCACATGCTCCAGAGTGACAGTCATTTAAAACCTTTTCATCTTTGTCAAGAGTGAGACAACTTCGAAAAACAGAGTCTGCACCACGACGGTATAGTGTGTCACCAACAATATGATATTGCTGAGACTGGAAACGGATTTTTCGTTGTTGTGACCGTGAAATTTCAGGCCGAAAAGTTTGGGTTTGGAGCTAAATGATGATATCTCCATACCAAGGATCGATGGTACTGATAAGAAACAAATATTCATCCGCGATCAGATGTTCTGCCACAGTTTATGTGTCAGTACTTGGGAAGTCACACATAAGTTCAGTGAAGACCAATGATTTCTTTGACTTGGATTTTTCAAATTCAAAATCAAACTCCTGTAGGATAACAATCCATTCAGAGTATTTGCCCCCATAGCAGTTTTTTGGTCAAAATATACATCATAGGGTTACAATCAGAAATCACTGTTGTTTTGCATAACAGTATGTAATGACGAAATTGTTGGACAGCTTGAACTGCTACCAAGGCCAATTTCTCCACATGTGAGTACTTTATTTCTATCGGATCCAGATTGCGACTGAGATAATAAATCACATGTTCGTTGTGGAATTCATCTTCTTGAACTAATACCATACCAATCGTAGAATTGGAGGCTGCGAGGTATAACAAATAATCTTGGTCGTAATCGGGAGGATGTAATAACGGTGCATGGGTCAATGCGTGTTTAAGAGCATCAAAATATCGATCAGCGATCTCGTCTCAAAAGAAAGGAATATTCTATTTTAACAACCTGGTAAAACCTTTGGTTAACTCAGCATAGTTAGGAATGAATTGACGTAAAAAGTTTGCTTTCCCTTGCAAACTTTGGAGTTGGCGAAGAGTAGAAGGAGGAGGTAATTTGATGATAGCCTCAACCTTCGATGGGTTGACACGAATGCCTTCCTTTTAAACAATAAATTCCAACAATCATCCCGATTCAACACAAAAGACACATTTGTGAGGATTCAGACGAATCCTATAATGCCTACATCTCATAAAGATAGCTCGTGGATGAGTAAGATGATCTGCTCTGCGTGATGAATGAGCAGGTAAATCATCGAGATAGGGTTGCACAATGTGTCTAATGTCATGAAATGCATAAGACATTGCCCTCTGAAAAGTTGCACCAGTGTTCTTAAGTCCAAAAGGTAATTTGCAATAAGAAAAAGTCCCCCATGGACAAATGAAATCGGTTTTGGGTTGATTAGCAGGGAGTATGTTGATTTGATTGTAGCCCAAAAATCCATCCATAAACGAAAACATTTCACTTCCGGCACAATCGTCAATAATTTGATCGATATAAGGGGTTGGATAGTTGTCTTTTGGACAAGCTCGATTTATATCCCTATAATCGATACATACTCGTATTGTCCCTTGTTTTTTATTGATAGGAACAATATTAGATACCCAATCCATTAAAGGAATTGGATAAATAAAACCTGCACGAAGTAATTTCTCAACTTCTGCTTTAATAGCGGCAGCTTTTCGCGGATGTATCTGACATAATCTTTGTCGAATAGGTTTAGCATCTAGGTATGTTTTCATTTCATGAACAACAATTGACAGATCGATTCCTGGAATTTCTTCATAGGACCAGGCAAAAATGTCACGAAATTCCTGAAATAGGGCTTTATATGCTTGGATTTCATCTGGCATACAAGAAGCACCTATATGAATGTTTTCAACAATTCCTAGTTTCACTGAGATGTCAATAGGAACTGTCGTAGAAATGTTTGCTAAGTTCAATTCAGAATTGGAATTTGTGAGAGGATTTTGGGGTTCGTGGACATAATCAACGGTAAAAATGGAGGAAAATTCAATTTCAAAATGATCGAGATCAGGGAAAAATGAAGATCGATGATGTAGATCTTCCCATGGTAATTTTTCTATAGAAAAAAATTCATAAATATGCTCATTAGTATTGAACACTTGTTGAACAGGATCCGAAATTGATGGAAAAGCTAAACTTGATATCGAAAGTGATTCCTCATTGATCACATTCACTAGATCAGGTTTAGTTGAAGGAGTATCAGAAAATGATTGTACTGCCTGATATGCTAATTCAAAAGGACTCAAAGGCATTGTGCCATCGTAAGAATCCAGTTCTGAATCTGAAGGTACTATCCAAGGATCATCAAAGGAAATATTACTTGATGTAATCATATTGATATTAGCAATAGGAGATGGTACGTTGGGAGCAGGCAGGGAAAAAGTTCCTAGTAAAGTAGAATCCTTAAGTAAACCTACTCCAACATCTTTATAAGGGATAGTCAATTTTCCGACATGTTGGATGCTATCAGCAGTGGCTGGGTCGGATGAATAATATGAGAGTTGATCTATTTTTACGATATTTCCTTGATGAGGAAACATGATGAGATGAAAGACCGATGATACGACAGCAGTCATAGCATAAGACCAACTACGACCCGGGAGAAGGTTGTAATCCAGAGGAGCATCAACCACTTCCACATCTAGATTAACAGTTTTTCCTTCGACCTCTATAGGTAGATCCTGTAAAATACCATACGGATGGAATCCTCTTCCATCGAAAGCTTTGAGGATAGTCGTCGATTGGTTAAGTGTCAGATAACCAAGTTATTTCGAAAATTTTAACGACATGATACACGTAGAATCCCCTTCATCAACAACAGTACGAAAGCAATGTTTGTTTTTTACTATTACCAGAATTTGAAAAGCCATTTGATGGGGTACGCGGGGTGTAAAATTTTCTAAATCGAATATCATTAGGTTCGAATCCTAAAGATCTACAATTCCTATGGCTGACAATAGTAATTTTCTTTGGGCTGGGCATGATTGCAGCACTTCCAAAGCTGACATTGCTGAAGGGGAAATCGCCAAGTCTTCAACAATATTGTAGTTCTGAGAAGCTCTCGCATGTGGATTGAAAGCTGATTTACGAAGTACACCTTTAGCAAACGGTTTGATTACTAAGTCAATATTCAGTTTCCTGATCTGTAGTGGATCAGAAACTGAGGGAGATGTAGTTGATGCTGAATTAGAACTTTCTGCTTCTTTACTACCAACAGTATTTTTACTACCATAATCTTGTGATCACGTCACAACCATTAAGATATCCTCTAGCGTATTCGAGGAAGATCCAATCATATTACTATCTTGAGCAGGAAAGGGATCCTTCAAGACAGTAGGTATGGGGGAACCCTTAACGAATTTCAATACCTCAGCTCAATGTGGGCACTCTTTAGTAAAATGATCCTCATCACAAATCAGACAAGGATAAATAGGTTTTCGTTTTTCGTTAGTTGGTTCAGTTTTATCGTTTTTATCTTTTGAAGATGATTTTTTTGTTTTATTCTTACCTTTCTTCTTACCACCAGTTTTAGGTTTGCCTGTAGATGATTCTACAACATGAATATCGGCGGAAGTTTCAGTGGAATAATCTTCTTTAGGTGAATCAGGTAAATTTATAATAGGAGAAGTCGTCTTGGAATATTTCTTCTTACTCTTGCCAGTGCTAACAGAACCAATTACACCATCTGCGGCATGAGAGCCTGAAGAAGTTGTAGTTAACTAACCAGGTCTTGGTAAATCGGGGATTTTTTCATACAGAGTACCTGACTGTGTATATACAAGTTCAAGGTACTAAGCTTGAACAATGAATTTCTCTTTTGTAACAACGCCTCCTTTGGCCACATCTTCAGTGATTTTGGGCAATAATGATTTGATAAACCATTCAACCAAAATTTGATCCAGAATAAAGACTTTCACTAATCGTCTCCTACGTCGTTATTCATGAATGTGATCAGATATGTACATAGAAGTAGATTGTTTTAATGAGTTCAACAATTCTGTACCATTGTCGTATCTGACAGGTAACTAAAAATGGGTTAAGAAAGCAGTAGCTAGTGCATTAAAATTATTAAATGAGCCTCGCGGTAACTCAATGTACCATTTGGTAGCTATACCAATGAGAGTTCTCTGAAAAAGACTTAATCGAATCGAATCATCGATTAGTGAATTGGATGCACAACAGAGGTGATAAGTCATAACATGATTAGATGGATCTTCTCCTGACTTACCTTCAAACTTTGGAATATCACTAAGAAACTTATTAGGCATCGACGACCAATACGGAAGATAAAATATGGGATCATTCGTAAGGCGTGATAAATCGAGTAAATCTAGAGTTGCTATGAATGGTAACTGACGGCTAGGGTCTTGATAACATTGTGTGATCAAACCAGTTCCAGGAGGAGGATATCCAAGATATCCTCGAATTGGATGCGCATTGTGAATTGTAAAACCAGTATTAACCGGACCAAACTGGGGTTGTTGAGGTACTTGATAAGTATACCAAGGATACGGCTGATACTGATATGTTGGATTTTGTGTAGTATGTCCAAATTGGTACTGCCCCTGGTACGGTTGATAAGTAAATTGTGGTTGACTAGTGAGAATCGTACTAGTACCATATTTTCCTGTAGGCATCTGGAATGTAGTCTGAATTGTAGGTCATGACTGTGGCACAGATACTTGAGCAATTTGCACTGATACAGGGGTAGTAGAAACAGGAGCTGCAGATACTCCAGAAATAGGTGTGGTAGGTTGAACAGAAGTTGCAGCAGTAGCATAAGCTTGAGGCGGAGTTCTAGGTGTACTAGGCCCAGGCTACTGAATAGAACCAAGTGTAGAGACTTGAATGGTAGGCTGGACAGGTTGCTGGGTTAGACCAGAACCTATGGGTTGTCCAGGTTGATTAAGTAACTGCGCATTGGGTTGCAAATTTTGTTGAATTTGAGATGGATCCCTCACCATATTAATTCTGGGATATTGACCCATAGAAGGGTTTACATATGAAGGACCATAACCAGGTTGAACGTAAGTTTGATAATTAACTGGAAAATTTCCATCTCCTTGTAATAATGGTTGACCTGAAGGAGGTTGAAAACCTTGATTTGGGTACTAAACCTGAGGTTGATATTGGCTCTGAGGCATGTACAGAATCTGGGGTTGATATTGACCCTGAGGTATGTATTTTCCTTGGGGTTGAGATTGACCTTGAGGAATTTAATTTCCTTGGGGTTGATATTGACCTTGAGGTATGTATTGTCCTTGAGGTTGCTCCCCAGGCAGGAAATATTGTCCCACAGTTTGACCTCCAAGTGGTAAAAAATTACCATGAGGTTGCCCTCCGGGTGGTAATTGACTACCTTGAGGTTGCCCCCCAAGCAGTAACTAACTTCCTTGAGGTTGCCCCCTAGGCGGTAACTGACTTCCTTGAGGTTGAGGATTTGGAATATTTCCAGACATCATAAAAATATGTTCTGTGTTCAACGTTTCAGTGTTTGTTCCATTCGTACCAGATGATAACACTTGTTCAATTGGTTGAGGAACTGCTTCGGAGAAGGTACCAGAGAGCGACTGGTATCCCGGAGGAACAAATGAACCACCATATAAAATGTTTCTGGAGATTCAGAAAACATATATGACTCACCTGACATAGATAATGAAGGTTGATAACCTCTCAGTGTATAGTAAAAATGAATTCAGGGTGGTGAATAAGTAAGACCTGCGTTTTGTAAAAAATCTGTCAATGATAAATACCAAGCGTAATTTTTAAAAGGACTGTAGAATATTGATTCACGCTCTCTAAGATTTAAAATTTCCTGGGTTTCGGGAAGAACTACGTCTTCGTCTGGACCAACAAGTTCTTCAATACATATGAGATCAGAAGGAAGATTTTCGGTAATGCGATGTCTTACTCTAGGTGAATCAGGATCACTAGAAGTCGGAGTAACAAATCCTGAAGATGATTCTAACACAACAAGTTCAGTTTATGGCTCAGAAATTTCAAGTTCTTCAGCTAATTCACTGGTTGGAGAAGCAACGTCAGTGATTTCGGAAATTGAAATTGGCTCTTGAATATATTCTATTGTTTGTGATTGATTTATTTCATGATAATCAGGATGAGTAATTATGGATGATTCTCCTAGTTCTATCGATCTAATTCTACTGATACTATGTGGTACTAGAGCTTTCAGTCCTTCAGGTTGGCTTGGTGTATACTCAGGGGGTTTCCCCTGAAGTCTACGTGATTTTCTTGGTAATTCAACTATGATTAAAAATTATTAATCACACGCAATCAAAGAAAATTTCAATCAAAAATCCTACAGTCACTAAGGAGACAATCAAATGATCAAACGCTTATAAAATCTAGGAGATCAAACCACACACAAACAGTAAATTCCCACACTAAAAACACTAGTTGGTGATGAAATCCAACATCGTAGTCTTTAATGTAGAAATGGCAGTTGGAACAGTTACCCCGCAAACCTGCTTAATGAAACAGACCGGTGCAAGTCTCTCCACTTAAACCATCTCGAGTGAAGATAACCCTCTGGAGAGTCCAAGTGAGTCTAGTCGACGTTTGCTCCAGGTACAGTGAGATCTTTCCTCCATCGTCACCTTAGGAAAAAATCTTAAAGTTTATGGCCACTAAGGTCACCAACAGGAACAAATATACCTGGGGGAACATTCTATGATCCGATATACGCGCAAGGGCAGAGTAACAAAGCTCGATCCCCTTGAAGGCTGCTTGACATAATCCAAGGTATACTGACAAGTGACCCCAGGCTCCTCAACAATGGTCAATCCGAGTTTTACCATTGTTAATACGTGCACATCTTCTATCGTTCCCGATGAGACGGAATTGATCACCTCACTGGTTCGGATATGATCTCATGCTTGACTCCTTTAGGAGGAGCTTCCCAGAGCATACAAGCTACTATTGGATTTTTCCTACCGCAAGATCGACTACTTGTTTGTTTTAATTGTCTTGGAGAGTTAATTACTTCATACTCCAAGACACTAGCCTCAGCTATGTTGGTGAAAAGAGTCTTATAAATATAAAAATTACTAGATTGATTTTAATTTAAGTGTTGCTTTTAATAAGCTGTTTCTTAGGACAATAGGTGCGAAAGTGAAACTTTGATGATATGTAGTGACCCGACTCAAAACACACTAAAAATGCATCTATTATGAGAAACAATTCATTTCCTTTCGATGAATTCTATCTAAAAGAAAGAGTTGAGAAATGCAACCTTTTAAAACAATTCTTTCCTTCAAAACAAGAACATATGAAAATAAATCTTATCTTATGAGAACTCAGAATGATCAATTTCTCAAAAACAAAATCCCTTTATTCTTCAAGATCGAATCTACAATCAAACATACTCCAAAAGAAAACTACAATTTCTAGAAATAACACTCAAAATTAAAAACACTAATTTCGAGATCTAAAAATTCTAAGAATTAAATTTGAAATCAAAACTTTAAATATTTTGAGGACATTTTGCTTAGCTTGTAATCTAACTAAGAAATTATTTGTTGAAATGAGAAAAAACTCAAAAACATCCAATTATTGTTTTTTAAGTGAAATTCAAAACTTAATGAAATTTTTTTTAAAGATTTTCAAATGAGAAAATGGGAT